>JAEUYN010002362.1:0-56493 GCA_018257835.1 Euura lappo | reverse complement strand
AAAAAAAATGGATCACTAATAATCGTCTCCGCGTTGGTTATTTGAGGTGCGTCGGGGGATGTTGTCCGGTGGGGATGAAAATGTTTTTCCGAGTTAGAATCAGGTTTCGAATTTTGATCATCTTAAAAGAAAAAAAAATGGCGGGGCACTAATAATCGTCTCCGAGTTGATTACTCGGGGTGAGTCGGGGGATGTCCGGTAGGGATGAAGATGTTTTTCCGAGTTCGAGAATCACGTTTTGAATTGTGATTATTTAAAAAAAAATAATAATAATAAAAAAAAAAATGGCGGGGCACTCAGTATGGTGTTCGAGTTGATTATCCAGAATTACACACGATTCAATTTCATCGATCGTCGTGGGTCGCATCGTCGGATAGTCATTTGTCGGCAACCGAGTGAGAGAGGCATTGCCTGCCTGCTCTCGCGCGCAATCGTGGCTGCCTCCTGTCCCAGAACGAATCTAAAGGGGCACCCTGATTGGCCGACTTTCTAACGGCTCCTACTCGAAAACTGTTCGAAAAAAAAAAAAAATTCAAGAGACACTTTCGTCTTATTTTTTTACGACGAATCTGCCAGTACGGCAAAGTGCGTTTAAACCTAACCACCCTGTATATATAAAAAAGTTTCGTGTCCCCGTAACTATGGGCCAAACGTGTCCCCGTAACTATGGGCGCTCGTAACCATGGACGGTCAGAATCTAGGCTTGATCTCTGACACTTGTTGATCTCTGTGTGTCAGCATCTGGGTCATGAGTTTTCGGCGTAGTTTTCTGCATCCAGGTTATATTCGCGTTCTATCGCGCCGTTCCGGGTGTCCAGGTATACGGCGCCATAGTTCCTGGTGTCCAGGTCTATCGCGCCATAGTTCTGGATGTCCAGGTCTACCGCGCCATAGTTTTTGGTCTCCAGGTCTATCGCGCCATAGTTCTCGATGTCCAGGTCTATCGCGCCATAGTTCTGGATGTCCAGGTCTACCGCGCCATAGTTGCGCCATAGTTTTTGGTCTCCAGGTCTATCGCGCCATAGTTCTGGATGTCCAGGTCTACCGCGCCATAGTTTTTGGTCTCCAGGTTTATCGCGCCATAGTTCTGGATGTCCAGGTCTATTGCGCCATAGTTCTGGATGTCCAGGTCTACCGCGCCATAGTTGCGCCATAGTTTTTGGTCTCCAGGTCTATCGCGCCATTGTTCTGGATGTCCAGGTCTACCGCGCCATAGTTTTTGGTCTCCAGGTCTATCGCGCCATAGTTCTGGATGTCCAGGTCTACCGCGCCGTAGTTTTTGGTCTCCAGGTCTATCGCGCCATAGTTCTGGATGTCCAGGTCTACCGCGCCAAGTTTTTCGTCTCCAGGTCTATCGCGCCATAGTTCTGGGTGTCCAGGTCTACCGCGCCATAGTTTTTGGTCTCCAGGTCTATCGCGCCATAGTTCTGGATGTCCAGGTCTACCGCGCCATAGTTTTTGGTCTCCAGGTCTATCGCGCCATAGTTCTGGATGTCCAGGTCTACCGCGCCATAGTTTTTGGTCTCCAGGTCTATCGCGCCATAGTTCTGGATGTCCAGGTCTACCGCGCCATAGTTTTTGGTCCCCAGGTCTATCGCGCCATAGTTCTGGGTGTCCAGGTCTATCGCGCCATAGTTCTGGGTGTCCAGGTCTACCGCGCCATAGTTCCTGGCGGCCAGGTCTACCACGCTATAGTTTTTGGTCTCCAGGTCTATCGCGCCATAGTTCTGGGTCCCCAGGTCTATCGCGCCATAGTTTTTGGTCTCCAGGTCTATCGCGCCATAGTTCTGGATGTCCAGGTCTACCGCGCCATAGTTTTTGGTCTTCAGGTCTATCGCGCCATAGTTCTGGATGTCCAGGTCTACCGCGCCATAGTTTTTGGTCTCCAGGTCTACCGCGCGCCATAGTTCTGGATGTCCAGGTCTACCGCGCCATAGTTTTTGGACTCCAGGTCTATCGCGCCATAGTTTTTGGTCTCCAGGTCTATCGCGCCATAGTTCTGGGTCCCCAGGTCTATCGCGCCATAGTTTTTGGTCTCCAGGTCTATCGCGCCATAGTTCTGGGTGTCCAGGTCTATCGCGCGCCATAGTCCTGGGTGTCCAGGTCTATCGCGCCATAGTTTTCGGTCTCCAGGTCTATCGCGCCATAGTTTTTGGTCTCCAGGTCTATCGCGCCATAGTTCTGGGTGTCCAGGTCTGTCGCGCGCCATAGTCCTGGGTGTCCAGGTTGTTCATCGCGCCATAGTTTTCGGTCTCCAGGTCTACGGGATTCGATGTAGTAACAGGGTAACGGATAGAATGAGTGTCCCAAGAAGGGTTAGAAATGGTTAGGGACAGCCACTGAAGATTAAAAAAAGTTAGACCAGCCAATTCCTAGGAAAGTGAGGCGCGCAGCGCCGAACAGCGAGGCGCGAAGCGCCGAGCGGGGCTGCCGCGCGAAGCGCGGAGGGCGGAGTTTCTGTAGTCCTTAATATTATCTTCCAATGAGTTCTCGTTCTCGCGCTGTGCGCCTGAGTAGGCACCGAGCATGGCCATATTAGTCCTGCGGTTTTCACATATTAATGTGAAAACCACTAGGTTTGAATATGGCGTAATCTCGGTTTTTGTGGTTTAATATATTAATATGTGAAAACCACTAGGTTTGAATATGGCGTAACTTCGGTTGCCTGCTTCAGGCGCACATCGAGAACGAGAACTCATTGGAAGATAATAAAGTAACCAAAACAACGCGACAGAAAATGAATTCAAACCAAATAAGTAAGTATTGCCATCCGTATATTGTGGCTTAGCGACTATGATGTATAGATTTCTCTTTATTTTTCGCCATACAATTTAAAATACAACCATTTGATCATTTCGTTCAGTGAACATTTATCTCTTATATGATTATTTAACGTAACAAAATAAATAACGCTCACTTGATATAAATTGTGTCAAAAACACTTACAATGTTGTTCCTAATTGTTCTCGGTGATTTCGAACAATCGTCAGTTACACTTTTGGCTTCTGCAGCATGTTAAAATTTTCGATAGAATTCGGATAACATCGGATATAATCGGATAGGTTTCGGTAAGATTTTCGGATAGAGATTTTTCTGATTGTATCCGTTTGTATGTGCGTTTCACTTGACAAAAAAACTCCCACGCGGATTGCGTATGTTCCTTGCCGAAGTTGTACTCGGATGCCGAAAATCGCCACACCGGCGAATATCTATTTCTATCCGGCGCTAGTTGTGTGGTCTATGTGGAGCATTCCACACGCCGAATTTTGGTGGGTGTGGAATTCCACATCCAGGATTTTAGTTATCCATACAGATATGCCGAAAGTTTGCAATGAAAACCGGTAATATAAATAAAAGTAAATCTGAAATAGAAAACATGAAGAAAAATGTAATAACGGCAAGTGGTCGTTCCGGCATACTGGTGGATACAACCGAACACGGAGCGCATTACTTAGATCATAGAATCGAAAACGGACCCGGACGGATTGAATCGATTTTCCAATTCGGCCTCATCCACTTTCTATTCGATAATGAATTGTACTCGCCCGTGATCTGGTTGTATCGTCAACTATTCCGGATAGAATTCGGATCGAAGTACAAGGGTTTTAGTTTTTTCAGAAAAAGGGATAAGACCCTCGTAGTATTTTGTGACCGAAAGAAGTGCGGATAGAGACCGTGAGTAACCCGGTCAGGCCTATCCGGATTTAATGCGCTTACGCAGTTCAGATTTCCACCGCTTGGAGGCATCATTCTCTCGCAAGTGAAGTACTACGGCTGCGAAATAAGACCTCGGGCGGCTCGAGCCTAAGTATACTTACCTGCCACCGACGGCTTCTGTGCGAATAACACGGTTTCTGGAAGTCGTGGCTTTTTCACTGCTCTATGGTCGAGCTGAATCTAACGATCTCCCCCCCCCCCCTCTCCACCCTTTGACCACGCTCGGATAATACCGAGCATGGGAGACTGATTCCGCATAGGTACGTATGAAAATCGGTCTATATTACCGTATAGGTATACTGGTGGATTGGACCGCATTCCAGGAGAATCCCTGTAACCGCGCATCGTCCGAATACAGCGGAATAAGATCCGGCTAAGGCCGGACCGATTCCCCATAGGTGCGGATACAAAGGGTGGACAAAATCCACAAAGGTTTCGAACGGTGAACTCTGACGGAAAAAATATCGTAAACGGAAAAAAAGCGAATTTCGCGATTTTGTTCAAGATAAAAAAAAAGATGTACATTGAAACAATTCACGTTGGCTGAACGCTTCGGTCACACTTCGTTATTCCAATTTACATTCCTTGCACACCCCGTTTTCGCAAGGGCAAATCAAAATGAAACGATACAAAAGATAATCGAAACATAGGTATAATGCACAAAGATGATAAAACAGGGGACATTTTCAATGCCTCGAATGCTTGCGTTACACGCAATATCTGTAGATTTTTTTAAATAGATTTTTAAGTTCATAATTACTTGCTTCTACAACTGAGGGGCCGGTTCTTGTTTGAAATACATTAGAAATTTTTTTTGTCGAATTTATTCCAGATTTATTCTATCGAATTATGAAAGTAATAGGTATTATTTCAAATCCATGATAATATATTCATCAAATCAATAAATATCACGATTTATTTGATTATTTCGAATTTGAAAAAATAAACAAAAACAAGCGGGTTTGGGCTGACTATGAGCCAGCCTTCGAACTTCTCGTTATTTATTTTGTTCTCAGCTATTTTGAAATTTGTAAATCTGACCTCAGATTCTTGATCAGCGGTTCAAAAAACCTTCGAGTACAAATTTCCGTAAGATTCAGAATGTTTTTAGTGTTCTTCCCAACGAATCGGACTCGCCATTTTCAATTTCGCTAATCTGACTTCAGATTCGTGATCAGTGACCCAAAAAACCTACGAGTATCAAGTTTCATCCGAATCCAAATGTTTTTAGTTTTTTTGCAGCATATCGAATACGCCAATAATGAACTCTCTAAATTTGAATCAGTGAATAGTCACTGATCATCAGTGAATAGTCACTGATCATCAGTGAATAGTCACTGATCATCAGTGAATAGTCACTGAAGCCCCCAGTTATAAGTATGCAACTGGAAATCAGTGAAAAGTCACTGATTTTTCCAGTGAATTTGAATCACTGATTCAAATAGTGAAATTTTCACTGATTGAATCAGCGAAAATTATTGGTTCTTATATATATTTGATCCGGTTGAAGATATTCTCGAAAAGGAAAGACAATATGGTATATTCGACACATTTTTGTTTCGCGAGTCTTTATTGGAAGTAAAGAAAAAACAGACTCCTAACGCAGATGAAACTTCTCCGTTTCCCATCTCGTCGGGGCGAGCCAAGACTGGACGCAGTGAGAAAACCTAACCTACCAAAAGTATAAGGAATTCAATGTAAGACAGTGAACAGCAATATTCACACAATTCATTAATTATTTGCAACTAACAAGCCAAATTGTGAAGAATTTTATAAATCCGCATGTCCACTTACGTTATGATTTTTACTGAACAGTTCACGTGGTTGAACCGACGCCCAAATCAGCACGCAACATATGAACGCGAACGATTTGGCGGTTAGTAGGCAGCTCCGTGGCGGTTAAAGACTCGGCGTACGCGGCGCCCCTAGCGTTCGTCACAAAAGTCACTGACGAAACAGTGAAGTTATGCACTGGTTTAGCAGTGGTAAAATCACTGCTAAAATGGACTTCACCGATACCCCAGTGAAAAAGGGTTCAAGTCACTGTTTCTGCAGTGAAATACCAAGTCACTGATTCAATTAGTGAAATTTTCACTGATTCAAATTTAGAGAGAAAGTTTTGCAAAACTGACTTCAGATTCGTGATCAGCGATCAAAAAAACCATATGGTACCAAATTTAATTGAAATCCGTTGATTCGTTCTCAAGATATCGTCATTTTTGTTGTGTTTTTTTAGAATTTTGTTATTTGAATAGTTCAAAAAGTACTAATCCGATCAAAGCCAAAATGTAATCAGTTCTAAGTTAAGAAAAGCCCCGTCGATTGAGCCTTATTTGATAAAAATCCGCGAACTCGTTCTCGAGATATCGCGCGGACAAAAATGTGGTCACATACACACACACATACACACACACACACTCAGGCGTCAAACTGAAAATAGTCGGAGGTGATTCTGTGGACCTCGAAACGTGGAGATTTGGTGAAAACTCAACTTTTCATTTTCGGGGTGATTGCAATAACTTCCTTTTTTCTTATCTCTGAAAACAGAGAAACGGGAAGTTAAAAATGGTCGGTTTTTTATTTTTATCATTAAACAATGCCATCTCACACGCGTGACGCGTATTCAGAATTTGAAATCAGAGGCACATTCGCCTTGGGATCAAAGTGATTTTCATCATAATGATGTGCCAATCAGATGTCGAATAGCACCGCTCTGAATTAGTTGGGCGCTATGATCTGATTGGCTAGATTGGTTCATCATTTATGATAAAAATCACTTCTTGAGAAAACATCGACATCGAAAGTTAAAATCGATGTCAGGCATCGATATATCAGTCGGACGCCATCTCGATGTAAAATATCGAAACATCGATGTTCTCGACATTTCGATGTCGATGGGTCCCATCGCTTGTCGTACATGAGTATGACCCCTATTTCGGTAAACAAAACAAACATAACCTAAATACCGAGACACGAAACACGTGGAAAAGGAAAAGCTTGATCAAAAGTTGACTGAAATGTCGGGACAAGACTTAGTTTCGGATCAAGGGCTTCGCGTGGACGGGCGACGAGCTAATGAGTTGAGACAGATCCGCGTGAAGATGGGAGTCTTCGGTCAATCTGACGGCAGTGCGTACATCGAGCAGGGGAATACGAAGGTTTTGGCAGCGGTCTACGGGCCGCATCAGGTAGCCTAGTCCATCTTAAACCCTCCGAAAAGAAATGACGAATTGTTCAATCGATGCCAATGGAAGAAATTCTATCAAAATTTTCCACAGCAAAGGGGCAGCGGTCGAAGCGGCAACAAGGGTAACGTCGGTGTTGTCAACTGCCAGTACAGCATGGCGGTGTTCAGTTTCAGCGCCGGTGAGCGTAAAAAGCGACCCAGAGGCGATCGCAAGACTCAAGAAACTTCCATACAGTTACGCAGAGCTGTAGAAGCCATCGTACAAGTGGAACTGTACCCCCGTTCCCAGATAGACGTCTTCGTAGAAGTTCTCCAGTCCGACGGTAGCGATTACTGCGTAGCAGTCAACGCCGCGACTCTGGCGCTCATCGACGCTGGCATTCCCATCAAGGTATAAAACTCTGCAGCTTAACTTTCGACAAGAAATTAAAGCTCTCGTTTTTATTTGTAGGACTACTCCGTAGGATGTACGGCGACGGTAGCGAGTATGGGAGCGTCTGAGGAGGCGGATGACAAAAACAGCGGGAGCACGGGAACAGGAATCGTCGATGTAAACCATCTGGAAGAATGTACGGGAGCTACGACACTCACTGTAGTCGCTTTACCCGGAGCCCCTGGGCCCGGTTACGATTCAGGCAGTCAGGACTCTGGTGTAGTTGTAATAGCGCAGGTGACTGGACAGAGACTGCATCTCTCCAGACTCGAGGGTCTCAGACAAAGGGCTCTGCAGGGCTGCCGAGATACGAGATTGATTCTCGATCAGGCTGTCAGACTGCATTTAGGGACGCATGGGCCGCATTTTATATAGCGTTGAGTTTACACGGAAGCTTATCTTTTAATAAAAATGATTGTGAAACGAGATATTGAATTATTGTTATCGTTTATTTCTTCTCATCTGTTCTTTATACTATAATTCGTATTAAATCTTAAAAAATATATACATTTACATAACGGGTATTAAATGCGGCTGCAAAAATATAAATTAGTTCCTCTGGGTTTTTTTTTGAAACGCTTTCCAGAGAATTTTTTTTGTCTCTTCTTGCTCCGTTTTCCTTCTCAAAATTGCATTGACTTTTCTAATTTTGAGCCGCAACTTTCAATTCTGCGATCTCTTTAGAGTTTGGCATCGGGGTGCCTCTCCATGATCATTCCGACTCCCTGAAATCAATTTCATTGTACATTGGAGATTGGACAGAAATAAGGAAACAAAATTGTTGAAAATCGGTCCCACCTGACCACCAGCAGCGCAGGCGGCGATCAGCCCAAACTGTTGGTCTTCCTTGATCATTCGATTCGCCGTGTGGGTGGCTAATCTGACGCCAGTAGCTGCGAAGGGATGGCCAATGGACAGAGAACCGCCCCACGAATTCCACTTGCTGATGTCCGGTACTCCGACCTTGCTAGACTTACCCAAATAGGTTTGCGCAAACCAGTCGGAATCGAGTGCCTTGAGATTGGCCAAAATTTGGGCAGCAAACGCCTCGTGCACCTCCCATACTCCGATGTCCTTTAATCCTAGTCCAGCCTTTTCCAATACCTGCGAAGAATCGAATTCAGATTATCAATGATAAATTTGAAGCACCGTGACACCGATTCGTATCGGTATAATTTTTACCTTGGGGATGGCATAGGCAGGTCCAAGCAGCAATTGATCGACCGGATCCTGCGATACGTAGGTAAAGTTTCTCAAGTATGCTTTAGGCTTGAGGCCAAGCTGCTTGGCCTTTTCTTCGGTCATTATAAGAGCTGCCGATGCTCCGTCGGTCAGGAAAGATGCGTTGGCTGCGGTCACGGTCCCATAAGGCTTGACGAACGCTGGCTTCAATTTACCCAATTGTTCCGGGGTCGAAACTCTGATTCCATTGTCCTTCTCGATGACTCCGTTCACTCCGGGTACTTTAACACAAAATTCATGTGATTAATTGAAAGCAGTGATTGATATTCCGGCTCCAAACGCGGTAAGAGGAAAGCGTGAGCACCTTTGAAAGGCGCGATATCGGAAAGAAGGCCTTGCTGCTGTGCCTGCGATGCCAGAGTGTGCGAGCGCAACGCGTACTGATCCTGTTCTTCACGAGATACTCCGAACGCCGATGCGAGTCTGTCTCCGCTGTGGCCCATCGTTTCTCCGCTCGAGAATTCGGCAACTGCTGGCAACTGGAAAAAGCGATACATGCATTTATTTTTCATCAAATCTCATAAAATAGACACTAATTCCGCAGCTTTACCCCTCACCTCCGGAGCGAAATAGCTTGGTCTGATGCTAGCCAAGAGCGATAGCTTCTGCGGCAGTGTCTTTGCCTTGTTGGCTCTGAGCATGAGAGATCTCATGTTCCTGCTGTGTCTGATTGGCACGTCAGACATGAATTCCACACCTCCGGCGACGATGACGTCGTACACGCCGCAGGCGATGAGTCCAACCCCGGTTGTCAAAGCCTGATTACTGCTGATACAGGCCATCGTTATGGTGTGGGCAGGGGTTTTCTGGCTGAATCCAGCTGCCAGGGCGGCTTCTCGACCAACATTTGACGTCTTAACTTCCTGGATTACCGTGCCGTACGTTATGTACTCTACCAAATCCTTGTCGATTCCCGTCTTCCTCACCAGACTCCTGTGAAATGAAATGTACGAGTTTAGAAGATTAGCTCGGTTCTCGGTAGCTAGATTCAATAGCATCCAACCGACTTTTGGAAATGTTGGATCAAGCGATGATTTCTTCTCGCAGGCCTTAATTATGACTAAATTAAATATATTTTAATCAAATTCGGGTCTCGGAGTTGGCAAAGAACCTCTTCCAAGTGGAAAACAACGAGTTAAATCTGATTCTTCCCTATTTCCGGGTTTTCGATAAATTTCAGGTTTCTGTTCAACTTACAACAGGGCGTGTCTGGCGAGATCGTGGGGCATTAGCTTGCTGTACTGCGTCCCGGATAGCAGAAACGGAGTTCGTACTCCGTCTACGTAGACGATGTTCTTTCCGCCCGGGCTTCCTCCCTTGGTCGCATAGCTTCTGGACTCGTATCCAGTTCCTTTCCAAGCGACGGGAAGCGCTGGATGTGAATATTGTTAACATTGTTACTGTGTCGAGAATTCTTAAATTAAAAGCGTTTCGGTGAAGGTGGAGCCTCGAATATAAAGAAATTAGAACAAGAGTAAAAAATATGATCCCCAATCAGTTCGATAACTCAACAATAATAAGAAATAAGCCTAAAAACAAATGCGATTCTTTTTGGAGTGAATCCTGACTGTTTAAAAGGTAGAAAAATTATTTCTGGATCAGCGATTGATCGCTCGATTGATCAGTGAATGTGCGAGCCCAATAATTGTACTTTGCACCGAGCAGAGTCGGACCTGGGCATAGGGCAATTGAGCGATTAACGGGTGCCTCGATGATTAGGCATATGTTGAATTATCGGGGAAATAAATAGTCTTATTGATTATTCACCGGCAGCCTGGGAGCCGATTCCATGGTTAACGCGTATCAGATTTCTCGCTAGATACGTGGCCATCTCTAATTATTTATTAACTATAAAAATACGCAAGACACACACGGTAAACACCCCGCACTAGTGGAGGACGGAGTAGTCACGACTCACACTACTCACAGTCAGCGGTCGAATCACAGACGATGAGAGTATCGAGATAGAAAACGCGGTAAGAAGCCGCCGCCCCCGTGATATAGTTAGACGATAACATAGTGGCAACACGGGAAAGTAAACGATTGGACATTTTATATGATTTTTTGATGATGAATCGAGATTTTATTTAGAAATTTTTGCACACAATTTTATCAACAATAATTTGAACGGTATAATTTTATGTCAGTTTGCTGATTTTCATCAGATTAGTGGTTCTCAAACTTTACGACTTCGGCGATATTTCACATCGTCGTTATAAACAATTATGATCTTATTTTCGGCGAGGTATAGGGAATCGCTAATTTTATTGTCAATCTGTCATTCATGCACACTTTATTTGGGTGAAAAATCACTTATATTCTTTGAATAATTGATCGAGAATTAAGGATGCTAGGGAAAATAAGGAATTCGGAGCGCGGATGGTAAACATTTTTTACTATAAAAGAGAACTGAATAGGGAAGTTTTCTCAGACAAATATCCATGACAAATGAGTGCGTGATGAATAATAGTATATTATGCACCACGGGAAGGAAGCAGGCGATTTTTGGCGAGCGCGGATTTTGCAGAACGAGTTGCAATTCGAGGGCGCCGAAGGCGCCCGAGAGTGAAAACGAGTTCTGCAAAATGCGCGAGACAAAACGCCTGCTTCCTTCCCATGGCACATATGTTATTTTCTACCACATATGCATTAAAAACGAGAGAAAGTGAGGTTAGAAACACGAGAACGGTGTTCTCCACTGGGGGCAGCACTTTCTTAGTTTATTTCATCGTTACCATGGTTACGAGAGGTTTTTATCCCTGCTGCCAAAGTTTTTATCCCTCTTGACAAGTTTTTATCCCGCTTGACAAGTTTTTATCCCGGTTTATTGCCCCGGTCAGAAAACTGTGGCTTCCATCCTGTTAAGGATGTATAGGCTATACAATCTCAACCAAAAGTGAGTCTCGTCGTCAATATTGAGTAATTCGAGATGAGATAAAAATCGGAAAAAAATCAACCACAATCAAGATGATAAGAGTATTCATTTTCAATAATAATAATGCGCAAAAATTATCAACAAATTGTTTAAACAAATCATTGTTTAACAAATTTCCTGGTGACGTTATTTTTTTTTCATGTCAAATGAGTTCGTTGATCTTTCTGAATACACATGAATTTTTTCAGAATTTTGTCACTTTTTTGAAATTTCCGTTTTCGGAAATTTCTAAAGGCTGTATTTACAAAACTATTAGTTCCACTCTCCGGAAACTTCGGAATTGTAATCTACATCGTTTCCAAAATGACATATCCGAAATTCAAATTTTTTTTCTCCATTTTTCAAAATCGAAAACGGAAATTTCAAAAAAGTGACAAAATTCTGAAAATAATCATGTGTATTCAGAAAGATCAACGAATTCATTTGACATGAAAAAAAAGTAACGTCACCAGGAAATTTGTTAAACAATGATTTGTTTAAACAATTTGTTGATAACTTTTGGGCATTATTATTATTGAAAATGAATACTCTTATCATCTTGATTGTGGTTGATTTTTTTCCGATTTTTATCTCATCTCGAAGTACTCAATATTGACGACGAGACTCACTTTTGGTTGAGATTGTATAGCCTATACATCCTTAAGGAGGGCAAAAAACACGAGTTTTTAATGCATGTGTGGTAGAAATATTATTTTTAAAAACTATAAAATTTATAGAATCGACTTCAGGTGACTGTAAACAGCAATTGGGAATTATCAATTTCCAAACGCCACATGACGTCACACAGTACCTCCGCCGCCATGTCATTCCGTTGATCATGGTTGTCCGCAGCGCCGCCAGACGGTAGAACTGTGCGTTGAAGGTGCTGTGTGACGTCACATGTGACCGGGAAATTCAAACGCTGTATTAAAAAAACTTGATTCACGTGAAAACTAACTATAAACAATTGGGTGCAATGTGTTTTTCATCAATCCAAATTATCAAATTATCGGATAAGAGAATGAAAAAAATTCATGAAACTTTCCTATTAAGCTACTTCCACGATGTAGCAGCAGTGAGTTGGTCCCAGAACTGCATGCGGTCCTCCGAATAGTTGTTTCCAGCTGTGATCGAGTTGTCGGAGCCGTTGCCTATCCGAAGATAGTTCTTCCGCGAGGAGTACGGCTCCCAGATGACGATGCTGTCCGGATCGAGGATGGTAGGTTTTCTGGAAGAACAATTGATCGTTCAAATAATTCTGCAGAGCTTTATCGACGCTGGAGCTTACCCGTTGATCACAAAGGAAGTCCAGAGCTGGACCATCTTGTCCACCATTTCCCAGTCCGCTTTGTTCATTTCGTCTCCAGGGGGCGCAAAAACGGAACGTTGACTCTGAAAAAGGTAGAGCAGATCGTCGCCATGCGCTACCATACCGTCAGCTCTGACACTACGGTGAGTATTATATAGCTGAAGCTCAAAGCGCCGTGGTACACAAATGAATATAAATAATAATAATAATAATAATAATATGTGTTTATTTCCACGTGTACAATTGGAAAACATGGTGCAGTAGTATGTAGAGTTAGTCTAACAGTGAATCATTAGAGAATATGGAAAGATGTAACTTAAAATAGCGGTTTGTTCATTAATATTACGTGACTGGGCCGTGCCACTTACATTGGAGAGTAACAACACATGCGATAACAAAAAAGAGAAACAAAAAGAGGCCCAAGAGCAGGACTTAGAAGTAAAGGACACATGCTGCGAGGGTCATGTAATAAAAGAAGTCAGAGAGACAGGAAGAGCGCTCAAATATGAAAAGAGGTGTGAAACTCAAAAAATAAAATAAATAACATAATAAATAACATAAAATAAAATATAACATAACATAATCCAGAGATCCGGTGAAGCCCCGTCAAGCCCGTGCGTCCTCCGAGTCAATGAGGTAGCGGAACAGACCACGCTTGAAGTCCTCGGGTGTGAGGGCAGCCCTTAACTCCGATGGGAGAGAATCCCAGTAACGGATTCCAGCGACAGAGAAGGAGTTACGGAAGACCTCGGTGCGCGCCCACGGGATGATAAAGGCGCTTCTGAAGATGCGCAGCGAGGCGGCCGGAGGCGGGACTCGATCAACAAACAGCTCGCGTAAATAGGACGGCTTGCCGGAACGCAAGATCAGAAAGAGCGTGGAAAGGAGAAAATACAACCTCCTGTCTTGAAGACGAAGCCAGCCCAGGCGTTTACGGTATGGCGTGATATGCACATCACGTGCGATACCGCAGACGAACCGCACACAGATGTTAAGGAGTCGCTCAAGCTTGGAACTGAGACCACCTGACAGATCCGCATAGACCACACAACAATAATCGAACACAGGAAACACGAGCGTCATGATCAGTTGCCTACGCAGCGAAGGAGAGAGCATACGTCTAGCGGCGGAGAGCTGTCTCAGAGTACTATGGAAGCGATTGCATATAGAACTGACTTGAGGTGCCCAAGAGAGGCGCGAGTCAAGGACGACTCCCAGGTCACGCACACAATCCGAGTACGGAACAGGAAGACCATCCAGTTGCACACAGGGAAGAAGGTTTTTATCTAGCCTGGAGATAAACGGCCCACTGCCGAGCACGATCACATGTGTCTTAGACGCATTGAGACGGAGAGATGAGCGCCTCGACCATTGATGTACAGCTTCAACATCTTCATTAACCCGAGCGATGGCAGCCGAGAAATCCTTCGGCGAAAACTGCAGATAAATTTGCAGATCATCAGCATAAACTAGGTGACTGCAGTACCGCAGCACCCGCGAGATGTCGTTAATGAACAATGACAAGAGCAGCGGGCCAAGAACGGAGCCCTGAGGGACCCCGAGATGGCGGTCAGCCCACGAGGAGAGTCGTCCATCCGATCCAGACACCGCTTGCGTTCGACCCTGCAAGTAAGAGGCGATCAACTTCAGGACATGATGCGAAAAGCCAGTCTGAGCAAGTTTAGAAAGTAGAAGCGCATGCGGAATCGTGTCGAACGCTTTGCTAAAATCAAAAAGCACCAGAACGGTGAGCATGCGCTCATCGACCCCTCTGCGCACGTCCTCGGTAAGTCTGAGGAGCGCAGTTTGCGTACTGAAGCCAGGACGGAAGCCCGATTGACGATTGTCCAGCAGCTGGCGCGTATCGAAAAACGATTGCATTTGCTCGAGTACGATGCGTTCAAGGACCTTGGACAGAAGGCACAGATTGGAGATCGGTCGCACCTGGTCCAGAGAGGTCGGCGACTTGACTTTACCTAGCAGTAGGACACGTGCCCGTTTCCAGAAGTCAGGGAAGACTGCCGTGCTAAGCGACTGATTGAATAGGGCGAGTACATAGTGGAACACTGCCGGTAACGCAAGCTGTAGATGGCGGAGCGAGAGATCATCGACACCCCGCGATTGCGAGCTGAAATGACGCACAGCAAGCGAGAGCGTATCAGGAGAGATATCTCTGAAGTAGAAAAGCGAGTCGTCGTAAGCAGGCGGGGGTAGCCCAGCGAAGAAATCAGAGACTTCGGCAGCGGACGATTGATATTGAGAGACCGCGGCGAAATGGCGATTCAGCTCGTCCAACGCGAAACCTCCGTTGTCATTGGTACGAGCCGGAGCTATGCCAAGATATATTGGGCGCTTTTTGCGTGAATCAGCTGCTGCTGAAGTCCTCTGTGCGAGGGATAGGTGAATTTAAAGTTTCAGCATCTGAAAGAAGTTCCCAATCAATGGTACTGATGTATGAAAAACGTGACATCGACTCCGTATCGTTGAAATACCCACCAAGGTGCTTTCAGCAGTCAAGTCATTCAGGTAATATGACTTCAGGGCGTTAGTGTAGGCTGTCTCGTTGTCTACTAAATGTCCACACTGTAAGATCGCTGGCAAGGCCACGTCGATCTTGTTCAAAAAGTCATCGAAGAAATCCGGTTTGTTGTAAAAAACTGCAAATTACCAAGAAAGTTACATGAAACGATATGTTTCGACTATTTCATGTGCTGGTATCGGTACTCGCTCAAACTGTGTCCACTGCCTTCGTCCCTGTTGAGACTGGTGATCGATGGTAAATCACGGGATTTTCCAGCAGCTACAAGGTTCCACGGAGTGTCGGTGAGCAAGGCCCCTTCTACATCCGGTTCCTGAGACGGGCCCCACGTACAGCCTGGTGCTGAGGTAGCCGAGCACACCCATGCGATAGGCGGGAACGACGAGGAGCACATCCTTGTCGAGGAGAAAAAGCGGACCATATCTTGGATTATTCTGTCCCGTTTTTAACTCTCCGCCGAAAACGAACATCATCGCCGGTAGCAACCTGGCCTTTTCCATCACTGGAAGCTGTCCACAACAATTTTCATTCCTTTATAAATATGATTGTATGATGTCTGAGCACTCAGTGTGGAATGAAACGAACTAAAATCGTACATTTCACTCTGAAATTTGTGGATCTGACCGTTCACCAGTCTGCGATCCCTGATAATAATCGTACGTTGATTAACGAGTTTCTATTTTTGAACTCGTGTCGTCATCAAAACGAATTATATAGACGGTTCTGATTTGTTCTCACTCGAGTGAGTTTGATTAATATCACCTGTGGCGTATAGTTGAGATAGAGGCAATCCTCGTTTCCTTCGAACTCGAGGTCACTGAGCTGAGGACACTGGATCGAATCGTAGCTGGCATCCAAAGTTCCGTTCCAATTATGCGAAGGTACGGGTGCCCTGAACCTGAATCACGACAATTTGGCCTAAGTTCGTCTTGTTCATTCATCCGGGGAAATTCGATGATGATAATCGGGACGATGTCTGTTGCTGACTGTTATTCGGTATCGCAACAGCTGCACCGCAAACCTGAGATTTCCGACGGGCGGTTGAGCGTACGGGATACCCTTGAAGCCGAAGATATTCCTGCGGTGCTGGGTGACCAAGTTCACACCTCGAAGCGTTCCCTGAGGTATCCTGACCTCGGGCCGTGCCGTGTTGTCGTCGAAGTACAATGGCTGTAGTTTCAGCATTCTCACGAAGTACACTGGCCTTGGTCGAGCCGAGGAAAATTCCCAGTAGAAATGTGACTAAGCTTCAGAAGTGGACCTTTTCCTTTAAGAAACTCGGACTCCATGGTGTATATCGGCTCGGCCGTTGTCAGCCACTGAGTATGGTCACTGGCGTTGAAATCAAAAACGTCCGCAAGGTGAGAGCTGCGTAAAGACAACCCCGACTGAAGAGAAACTAAGAAAATCATTGGGTGAAAGGAGTAATTATATCAATGACCGAAAGTAATGAATTATGAAACAGTAACGAAACTGTTCGTTTGGCCGTGTATCGCTGACGCGGGTTGGAATGAAACTGTTTACGGTAATACAGTTACGGCTGATCCTTAATCCTTGTGCCTACATGCTTATAGCTCAGTGTGGGTGCAGCTTTACGTAACATATACAATCTGAGGAAAGTATCAAGCCTTCCAGATCGTGGATTCTGGTCATCGTTAGATTTCTTATCATTACTCGACCGAAAATATCGTTATGTGAGGCAATATAGGGTGGACGCCTTCATCGTCGTTGCCAGCATTCACATTCGGAGCATCTTCTGCTCTAACCGCGCTCATTCTCATCGGTTCAGTGAATTCAATTTACTTTGGTGATTCCGATAACAAATATACACAGCTGATCAGCTATCGCTGAATCGTTCTCCAAGTGATAATGATCAACCATTTACGTAACCGCACACGTGTTTTGCTAGAAGCGTTACATTTCTTCGGTTTGTCTTTCTTCTTCATTTCCCATTTCTATCAGTGATGTAATTCAAGGTTCGCTTCATCGCGATCAGCGCATTAAAAATATCCAAAACTGCGCGATATTCTGAATACATGATGACAGACGGTGCCTAATATCGAGAAACAGATATATTATTAATTGCATGCATTTATTTGTCGATAACCTGACTTGAACGTGTGATGCTTTCCGAATATCTTTTTCTGACAAATACGACCCACAAACAGTAATTAGCTGAACAAATATGGATACATGAAATTCTTCGCCTCGTATCTTGTTCAAAGAAGTATCGACAAAAGCGTTAAGAATTCGAGATTGAACTGAAATCGATGCTTTGGAACGAAAATTTGAGAGTAAAAAGATGCCATTGTTGATAAATTTGAGACTAATCGATAACGAATTAGAAGACCTGTTGGATATTTTCAATGAATTTCATTATCAGAAAATCCAACATTTATTCTGAGTAAAAACTGACATTTCCTCTCGCTCTTTCAAGATGAAGAAAAAATGATGAAAATGGTTCGATGACATCGGTAATAGTAATAATAAATGAGTATAATTGGCTATATCGATTGTGGGACTGTTTTTTGGGAAATAAAGAAAGAAAAAAATACGGAGGATGAGGCAAATGATCAGATCGTGGAGAAATACAATTTATTTGTCAATATATTTCAGTAACATTTCACACAAATTCCACATTCCGCTGACAATACGAGGATTAATATTCGCCGTCTACAGAGCGAAAAGCAATATAAAAAATTGATTTCTTTTCGTTATTAATCATAATTTATTGCATTACCTGCGATAGTTGAGAAAAAACTTTTTATTTTTTATTTTTTATTGCAGCATATCGAATACACGAAATTGAAATTTTACAAAACTGACTTCATATTCGTGATCAGCGACACAAAAAAACCATGTGGTACCGAATTTCATACGAATCCGTTGATCCTTTCTCAAGTTATCGTCATTTTTATTGTATTTTTTAGAATTGTGTTATTTGTCGTTATGAGTCGGTTGAGTGTTTATTGTACGATTCAATGCAAACGTTAATGCATTTGTAAATACTATTGAATTTTTAATCAATTTACCATCAAGCACGGAAAGTATCTTCGAGAATTCGAATCGAAATCAATCATAATTCGAGTCCATTAGGTTTTCTATGCTATATACCTGCGATCTCCTCTCCGTATCACTGCGCTAATTTTTATCAGTCGAGTGAACCCGTTTCGAATCGCACACTTGAATCATCATCGACTTAATTCCCCTCATTAACGTTTTACGTACAAGTAAAATTATATATAATATGTAAGTCTGCTAATTTTAATTTCAGCGACTCAAAACTTTCGTCTAAACGAAGTTTAGAGAAGAAAATTCGATGTACGGAAGGTCAAAGTGATTTTCCTGATTTTATTCCGATCAATCCAAACCTGGGTGCTGAAACATGCCTTATCCCACGATAAGTAATTATATCGCGTGTCTAATGACAGACACAAGGACGTAAGCGTTATTATACAACTTTTTGCTGTTCGTAACGGCAAAGGTCATGTTTTTCTTTTTATTTTTTCTATTGTATTTGGGATGGGAAACCGAAAATTTGTTCATGAACGTTGAAATTTAATATCGGGTCAATTAAAAGCAGAAGATCGTAACCAGCAAATTTTTTTTTTTTTTATTATTGGCGCTTATGACCTTCTGCTTTTACCTTGGTATTTTTTTTGTCAATTTGTAAATTTTTCAACTTCTTCGGAACGAATGTTCCAATACTCACATGGTTTTTTTTGTCGACCCACAGTGTGGAAAGTGCTGAAAAAAAGAAGGAAAAAATCACTCTTCCATCGGACCGGCTCCGAAATGTTATGAAGAAATAATTTGGAACTTTTTATTACGGGAAATGTGATAAAGAATCACAGGAAACCAGTTTTCGAGCTCAAAACAACGTATCATTGGGTAGATTTACCAGGCGAGTGAAAAAAATTGTCCCAAAATTTGAAGAGTACTTTTCCGAGTTTTTGGAGCTCTTTCGAATGGCGCGAACTTCGATTCAATATTGAAATCCGTCTCCGAGAGAAATGACCCGCTAAAAACGATTTCATCTTCAGAAACGGCCGGAAAGGAAATAACGAAGGACAGAGCTGCGGAGGATGGGTGTTTCGTTGAGGCGTCGATACACGTGAAATGGCCAGGTTGCAGGAATACACAATTTATTTGACTATATATTCTTGAGGTACAGACTACAGGTTAAGAGAATGGATCAAATCAAAACTTAGCCGAAAAATTTTGGCGACCATATGAAATACAGTTGCAAGGTTCACATTCCGCTGACAATATAAGATACCATTATCAGTGCTTTTACAACCAGCTGTAAGCGATGTCGATGTACTCATCGATCGTCGGTTGTATATCCGTTGTGTCACAAGTACCGACGGCATCTCCTCCCCCGCAGACGGTCGTGGCCAGATCTTCAATTTGCAGGAACAACTTTCCGTAGATTTTCTTGAACAGTTCCAGCGCTGGAGCGTACGAGCCGGTGTCTTGAGTCACTGCGTGGAGGTCTTCATTGAACTGATCGTATGGAAGTTGCGTCTCGTAGTTTTGAATCGCGTTCATGGTAGCGGTGTAATCAATACATTTCCTGGCGTCCCTGATTCCCCTGAATATTCCGTCTCGGAAGGCCGCGGAAAAGGCCGCAGTCTCAATTCGCAGGGATGGATTATTACCGCCAGGCGCGAGATCCAGGAAGGCCGTTCCTCCGGAAACCTGGTACAATCGGTATTCCTCTCTGGCATCTTCGAGCGACACCGATTCGTCCTGAGTTGCGGTGCAGACAGTTTTAAACACACCGCTCCATCCAGCGCGTGTTGCGTCCTTGGCGGTTTGAATAGCCGACGATTCCTCCGACGACGAGGCCAAAGAGACCTGCGCCACAGCAGCGAATACTACGAGGACGATGAACTTGATTGCCATTTTGGTGGACTGTGATGTTACCCCGGTGTCCTCGTCCTTTTATACCAATCTGTACCCCCAGTTCTTACGTATTATCACAGCTGCTGCAAGACCAACAGCATTCGCAATCAACTATTGATTCAGTTCCACGGTAAGTTACCTAAGTTATACCCGGAAAACAAATTTATGTACCAGTGCCGTACCATGTCTGTCGCGGATGCCACATGCGTAGGTACATCGCACGTATGCAACAAAGATACATACCAAGTACGTAACAATCACATCGCAAGTACGTTACCCGTGACGTACTACCAACATCGCAGTTACATCTCCGCAACGTACCTGAATGAAACTGCCGCGTACGCAAAATATTCAAATAAAAATTCGATTTCAATCCTCATTCGCGCATTTTATAATATGTTACAGTATAGGGGAGACCGGGGCAAATCGGATACCCTAAGACTTATTCGGACATAAAAGATAAAATATCGACTCAAGCTTCATCATGTCGTATATATTTTGTAGTTTGTACCTTTAGGTAAGCGATTATGACGGTCAAACCCGATATTATTGCGATGTGATTGCGTCATAATCGATATACAACTAACCTGCAAATTGATCACTTTGCCCCGATATTAGGGTAAAGCGATCACAACTGGAAAAATTCGTATTATGACGAGTTTATTATTTGTATTATGATGAAAATAACGTCAAAAGATCGCAAAATCTGTACTTACAACCCTGAGTCTGAGAAATATATGTGACTAAAAATGTGTGATATCTTAGTTGAATCGAAAATGTTCGAAACACTACACCGCTGTCGCGATTCATATCTCACCCGAAGTGACTTCAGGTTGACGCTCGGCGGCTAACAGCGCTCGTGGCGTACATGGCCACTTTTCCCTGACCATAATCATTAACCCACAGATAAACCGACAACAAATTGATTGAAAACTTGATGCAAACTATTGTAACGTATTCGATACTTTGAAAAATCATCCAATTATTAATTTAGAAGCATTCAAGAAAATAGCAGACAGAATTTAAATTTAAACCACGGATGTCACCTGACTTACCGTTCACATTCATTTCAAACAACTTAGAAGCATCAACACACACACATTAGAGTCACAGTAACAAAATTCAACAATCATTTGGACAACAACACAACACACGGTTAACATTGTTTATACAAAACACACGTAACTGAAACACAAAAATGTAAAATAATTTAAGGAAGATTTCCTGTCAAAGAGACAAACACAATAACCGTGCGTGATCCTTTATACCAATAAACGGGGATCAACACGGATAGAGAAGAACAGAAAAGCAGTAAATAGTATTCATACGCCAAGTAGAGACGTTGAGGAGTTCGTGGGTCAACCCCCATCTCCCGAAAATGTGAATAAATGTGCCTACGCATATAAGGAAAAGTAGTGCGAAAACCGAGGTGACGTAATAGATTACGGAGCTCGAGAAATCACTTCGGTCCGGCCTGACAATAAGCTTGTCAGACGTGTCGAATTTTGAGTATTAACTTCGGTCTGTCCACCGGGGCATATTGATACGTAATTCGTGGGAGCAGTCCTCGAATCTACAAATTTAGAGTTATTTTCGGACATAGAAAATTTTATTTTTCTCGATTTATCAACTTAGAAAATTTTGCAATCGAGATAGTACATTTCAGGCTACTGCCTTCCAAGTACGGAGAAAATTTTGTCAATATAATCCATCGTATTAATTGCTAGATAAATAAAAAAAAAAATCATTTATTAATTTTGGGATAGCAAATTTGAACTCTTAACCGAGTTATCAGTTACATTTCTGTTCTTCTACATTCGCAGCATCTTCACTATCAATATTAAATCGGTTTTAACCTAATTATTTCAACACCTACACACATCATCACACTCTACGTTCCCACAGACGATTCCTCCGATCCTATAACATCCTACAACAACTGGTTAGTCCTCAGATAGATTACTATTAGTAGAAACCCCCGGCTCTTCGGAAAAGGGACTAAACGAAAGTAGTATATCGATTCTGAGTCCTCTCGATTAGAATAGGTAGAAGAATCCCTCCTTGTAATGAGAAATCGTTACATTGCACAAACTTCCACAGTTTAGATGGTTATTTTGATCTAGGTGTCCTTTTCGAAGCCCTGATGAGTCTCATACTCAACGAAAACTTTCAATTTCTATCAGAACGAGTGCTATCAAACTAAAATTCGCATAAATAGTTATAAATGGTCAAAGCTCCGGTGATAGTGATAAAACTCGTATAATAACATTTTAATCTAAGTGATCGTGACACACTATGACAGGATCGCAGTGAGGATAAATGTTATATTTGACGCCCGAACGTGGGGCAGAGAGAGAGAAATGTTATACATACTATGTTTAACAAAAAAAGAATTGACAGTACCATTAAGTAGCTGTTACAAGGAATCGAGAAAAAAATAAACCCAGTCAAAACGTGCCATTGACGGCACGATAATCCGAAATCTGAGTTGACGGAAACGATCAACTACACGGCATGAAACAAAATTGATTGATTTTTCCCGAAATATTGAATATTTCATGGGGTTCAACTATTTCATTTTGTAAAGTACGTTAGCACAAACCCTCGGTGTAAATACTGCCTCCTTAGAATCGCTCAACAAGAAATTATTCAAGATGGTCACTTTACCCCGCATGTCCACATTGCCCCGGTCTCCCCTACTATCAACTTTTCGTTCACTCTGGATCAATTAAAATGTATTTGTAGTTGAAAAAAATTCCGCTTCTGTCATTCTTTACCGGGATTCGAACTACATTCACTGCAGGCACTCGTCCATCTCACTAGTCAGGCGCTCTACCCATTACGCGAAGCTGATGTCTTAGAAATTCTGAACCTTTTTCTCTTATTTAATGGAAAACTTTATGAATCACAAATTCGATATCTCTTATTAAGTGGAAAATTTAATGAATCGACGGCTCTGATGTACCGTACAAAACCAAACTTTTTTAGCGGTTCCGTAATTAGTAAACCCAATAAACCCAATGTCAGTTTCACGTTAACCAGCGCAGTCTTGAAGTTCACTATCACCGATCGTAAATACTTTGAGGTTATGTTCGTCACTTTGACTTTTTTTATTTACTCATTTGAGGAACACCAAAGATTAGCTTTTCAACACAACCTGTGATATCCTCGCCCAAAGTAATATACCAACAATAGTCAAAGCGTTGAGGATTATCCAAAGAAAAGTAATTAAATAAATGAACTGAGGGAAATCTAAGAAAAGAAGTGCAATTTGGAAAAATAATCCGAACAACAGTAATGATTTGGAATGTAAGAATGATATTCAATCAAGCGGAGAAAGATGCTGCAATATATCTTCACTGAACTGCAGTGGACTTATTTCCCCCCTCGGTTCGGGTATGTCAACTTCTTACATGATCTGTAAGTAATTATGTAATGTAACAAAGCCATCGTGCAAGTAATGTAGCTGGTACATCGTCGCCATCCATTATATGGTATGTAACACTGTTTCCTGAATGAGAGGTCTCTGGTAGGAAGTTGATCCTGAAGCGCCCGTGATAGGCAACTGGACATACACCTGTAATTTGGTTGGCAATGCCACGTTGTAGCTCGCCTCCGAAAAAATTGCCGAGCTACAACGCATGGCATTGCCAACCAAATTACAGGTGTATGTCCAGTTGCCTATCACGGGCGCTTCAGATTCAACTTCCCTGGGTGTACATAACAGCAGTATGTACTCAATACGTTCGTGATCAAGAGACCTGTGATGTACCCGGTACATCAAATTGCAATGTAGCAAAGTTTCGTGAATGTATGACCTCAAAATGATGTACCAGATATGCCACTGTTTGATGGGTATCATTATAGTTTCCGTGATACGAAAATGTAGGTAACGATTCGATAAAACACGACCATCTGCAGGATACGTGCAACAAAATAAGTATGCTGTTAAATATTTCGTGACACAAGTATACGCGACACTTGAAGAATTTATCGCTCTCAATATACATCCGGAAGTTCCTGCACGAATAGGCCATCTTCGACTTTAGTGCCACTGCACGCTTTCGAGTTTTAATTACTGTGATATGAGAATGTAGAACTGTAGCACCAATGCCACCAATGCCAACTTCTGCGATAACTTTTGTTCGGTATCTCACAAGCAGAACCAAACTTACCCGATTCCACACAACGCCAATTTGCATAAAAATTGCGCCGGATCTTTTCTTTCAGGCCATTCTATGGCTATTGGGATTGGAATAAAGAATTTCGACATTCTCAATTCGAGTCCACTACGTTTTCTATGCTATATACCTGCGATCTCCTCTCCGTATCACTGCGCTAATTTGTATCAGTCGAGTGAACCCGTTTCGAATCGCACACTTGAATCATCATCGACTTAATTCCCCTCATTAACGTTTTACGTACAAATAAAATTATATAATATGTAAGTCCGCTAATTTTAATTTCAGCGACTCAAAACTTTCGTCTAAACGAAGTTTAGAGAAGAAAAATTCGATGTACGGAAGGTCAAAGTGATTTTCCTGATTTTATTCCGATCAATTATCCAAACTTTATGGTACTGAAACATGTCTTATCTCACGAAGTAATTATATCGCGTGTCTAATGACAGACACAAGGACGTAAGCGCTATTATACGACTTTTTGCTGTTCGTAACGGCAAAGGTCATATATTTTTTTTCATTCTTTCTATTGTATTTGGGATGGAAACCCGAAGATTCGTTCGTAAACGTTGAAATTTAATATTGGGGCAGTTAAAAGCATAAAGTCGTAGCCACCAATTTTTTTTTTTCAATTGGCGCTTATGACCTTCTGCTTTTACCTTGGAATTTTTTTTTTCACGAATTCTCGAAACGTTGTTGATTTCGATTTTTCTTTGCGTCCCACGAGTTTTTACAGCTATTTCGAAAAACCACGAAAAATTGAGAAAAAAAAATGGCGCTTACGACCTTTTGTCGTTTCTTTGTTTTTTAATTTTACTTTCAATATTGTAATGAAAGAACGACGTATTCGCCCAACACAGGACCTTTTGCATTTAGATTTTTCGATCTCGTGATTTCAATTGATCTATACGTTTTGACCGTTTTCAGAGCGAATGGCGTGAACAAGAAATTATACGACTTTTTACCACCTACCATGTTTGTTACCTCATTCTATCGGTTCAAAAGAGTCCCGCGAATCTCATCTCGGTATCGGAGTAATCTTCGTTCGAATCTACCGAAAGTTGCAGAAACGCACGTATTTTCAGAAAGCGCCTTATATATGGTACAGGTTTGGTAATCCGAAGTTCGAGGGTTCAATTTCGATTTGTTCGATTTTCACATTTTTTTTTTTTCACTAGGTGGAAAAATATAAGAAGAATTCTTGCCACATTCTCGCTGGTGGGAGACTGTTTTACGTTAGTCATGCAATTTTATTGATTTCTTCTAAAGATTTACAAAAATGGTCCCCTTTTCGGTAAAAAAAAAAATCATAACTCAGAAAGGGTTGATCCGACAAATCTGCGAAAAATCAGAAAAATTACGAAGCAAATGAAAAATGTTGCGGTCTGGAGGCTAGGTGAATTGACGTTGCCAGATATTCCTACTATATTTATTTTTAAAAGGCGGCTCCTCTCAGCCTGCCCCAGGCACTCCAAGGGCTAGGCACGGCGCTGTATAAGTGCCAAGTCAAACCGTTCAATTACGAGGGTGTCGAGCTTTTTTACAATAGACGCGAAATACTTACATTTTTCTCAAGTATAAGACCCACCGTGTCTTATTACCCACAGATGAAAGAGCTTATACCTTGAAAATATTCTTACTTTTATCCGGAATTTCAATTTTTTTTTTTTCCTTTTGGAGTCAGTCTATGCAGATTTTCCTCTCGGGTATAAAGCTCTTCACTAAGCCCTGAGGAAATTGTTAATATGTTGATATGTTGATATAGATGAATTCAAAGACTTGGGGCACCCTGAAGGTAAGAGGGATGTGGTTTTAGTCACTAAAATGTGTACGCATGCTGCAGTAGCTAGTATTGCAATATCGCATGGACTTGGCAGAAGACTGGACAAGGCAGTCACAATTATGGTCGACGGAAGGGAAAAAGGCCAATTTAAGAAGTATTATTATTATCACAAACAACGTCGTCGTTATCATATATCTGAAAACCTACAGTTTTTTAGTTTCTTCTGAATAGTTCTTCGTTGGCCTCCTAAGATTAATCAAAAAACCAAATCTTTCGTCGTATCATTATTCCTGTTTGTTAGTTCGTTTTTCAATCTAAATATACACCGTTTTCACATTAAAAACTTGTCCCCTAATATACATATGGAATCGGACTGACACAATTTCTTGTTTTCCAGTTCGGGTTCGAGTTCTGGCGGAACCTACGACTGGGATGAAGATAAAAGTATTTTCATGATTCTCAATCTTCAGTATCAGACCTGGTCGAAAACTTGATTACCATAAATAAAACATATCAATTCTAGCGCTGATTCCACTGACAAGCTGAACGGTAATAAAAATTGTTCTAGTGAAAAGTTTAGTAGTGGATTCTGGAAATAACCAAGCAGTATGCAACCCTACTAAAAAAGGTGATATTCAATGGTTAGTGAAGACCGAGGTGAAAAACTAAACAAATGTTGATGTTCAAATGTTATTCGTTCAAAATCCCTTGGTCTAAGGCCTTTTCAACTGCATCACAAAAGCAGAGTATGCGAGCGTTACACCATGTTGGTCCTCGTTATCTTTGTTTTGTTTGGGACGCAATGGTCTTTTTTGTACTCCTCCCTCAGGCTGGTAGGCATGCGTGCGATGAAGGGGTTCAGAGCCAGCATGCATTCTGGAACGGAGAATGATAATTCCAGATTTTACAGTGATTTGAAAGAAAGAATAATATCTTACCGGTGAACATGTCGCAGGATATGAAAGTGTATTTTTTTTTCTCTGACACTGCAATGTTCGATCTCGAAGCCCACGTCTGTAACCCAACTTCTCGAAGGTTTCGCGCTCATTATCCATGTGATGAAATATCGGAATGAAAAGATCTACATCCTGGAATTCGGAAAACATAGACAATCGGACAATAGCTGAATCAAGAATATTATCCTCGGTAGAAAAACAAAAAACGACAGCAAACCTTCATGTAAGGCTGGTACCGATGATCCTCTGCCAAATACTTGTACTTGTAGCAGTCAAATTTAGGGCTGTCGGCTAAGAAAATCATGAGCGCAATCATCATTCCGCCTGATCGGAGTAGTTTGAAAATGTTTTCAAACGCCTGTCTGAAAGGAAAAATTGAACCAGCATTTTTTACATCGACAATCGATGTGTGATGTAGTGGCTTGATATTGTAACTTGAACTCGAAATTGAACTGCGTCCTTTCCTTCCAAGAGACTCTCTCGATACTTTTTTGATGCATGCAGTGATTTCTATATTCAAAATTGTGTTGCACCGACAGACAGGTGAACATTTCATCCCTTTTTATGAGATTTCATGGACAATTTGTTAACAACCACACTCACTTATACGAAAACTTACCCGATATTGTGGTACCAATTCAGGCAGTAGATTGACGTAATGTTATTGAACTGGTCTATCATATATTCATATTCGCGGGCAGATCCGGGGTCTCCATATCCAGCTGGACGTAGGAGATCCGGCCGTTGTTCCCGTATTTTTCCCTTGCAAAATTCACCATGGACGCTGACAGGTCTGAACCTGTGACAAGAGCATACATCGATCTGATGTCAACTGTACAATCTGTGTTGCCGCGAAGCGGAAAGGACTGTGGCGTCGCAAGATACTCACAGACAACGGTGGCTGTAGAGTTCATTTTCGGCAGGATGAAATCCACCGCCACATCGCCGGGGCCTGAGCCAATGTCGAGGATACGACCCGTCATTCTGCCCAATTTTTCGCGAAACTCTTCCGTCAAGTTATTGGCATCTTTGCGAACAATCGGCCTTAACCTGAAGAAATTTATCGCCTGATCTCAAATATCAATGGATCTTCTCGCTGATATGCAATCAATGGTACTGAACAATAATTATTAAGTAATCTGGAAATCTTGCAGCCTCTAGCTGAACTTATATTATAATTATAACTCTTTATTAATATAGTATAGTTTATCTCGAAATTGAAAATCGAAGTAAACCAGTGTTACGCTAAATAAATTTTCTTCAAATAGGCAGAAAAGAATATAACAAAAATAGGTCCCTGCAGTTTTGAATTGAGCCGAAAGGGCGACCATATAAAAAATTATGAAACAGATAAAAAATGTTGAGGAAAAATCATTGGTTGAGTTGGCATGGAATGCCTCATATGTTAGACAAACGAAATTGTTACCTAATTGAATATATAATATTATTAATAATTACTTAATAAAAGTAACTTGATTACATTCTCAATACTTGAATTTATCGGACAAGGCGAACCACACTAATCACTTTTTGGTCCCTACCAAGGAGAGATTCTTCTTCTTCCTCTATTTGAGCGTGCAATTTGTGTAATTACGGCAGACCAAATGTAAATTATATATGTGAGTATATTATGTCAAAACCTCTAGGTTTGAATATGGCGGAACTTCGGTTGCCTGCTTCAGGCGCACATCGAAAACGAACTTATTGGAAGATAATATTGAGGACTATATATTAGGTTCAATTTGAAAGTGGCCAAAACTAGTAAAACCTCAGTCCCTGTGCCCTCGGTCCCTGCAGTCAAACTTCAGTCCCTGTCCGATCCCTACCCTACTGAAAAAGATCCTGTAAAATATTACATGAAAAAGTACATAATTACATGATAAATTTTATAAAGTTATGATTGGATTCACGATACGAATTATTATGTACTTTATCATAAGATTTTTGTTCTAAACATCATTTTGTACAAATACACATAATTTATTACCTAATTTATCGTAGGATGTTTTACGTCATGGTCAGATTTTATGATAGAAAAAGAAAAAAAAACGGATCCCTGAGTCGGGATCGAACCGCCGTCCTTTGAATTCGCAAGCAGTGACGCTACCGTCTGAGCTACGGTACTTCACAGTAGTATAGCGAGGTTTCAGCTTCATAAGCTTTGATATAATTGTGATTGATTTCCAGTTTCTTCGGAGAAGTTGGAACTCGTAAATCCCCCGGTATAAATTTTACTTTTTTTCTTTTCTATCGTAAAATCTGATCATGTAAAACATCACAATATAAATTAGATAATAAATTATGTGTATTTGTACAACAATGGTCAGAATAAAAATCATGTGATAAAGTACATAATAATCTACAACATTCTCAATTTACATGATAATTCATATCATGAATCCAATCATAACTTTATGTAATTCATTATGTAATTTTTCGTGTAATATTTTACAATATCTTTTTCAGTAGGGTAGCTTCAGTCCCTGTCCGCCGTTCGGTGCCGTATTGGTGCTGCTCACAGCTGTCATGCCCCGTCTAACTGTATCTGTATCGTGATTGGTCGAGCGCTCCCCTCCACAGTCAGCTGTTCCGTGGACAGGGACTGAAGCGTTCAGTCCCGAGAGCGGACAGGGACTGAGGTTTTACTGTAGGTAAGCGACATACAATGAATTCAAACCAAATAAATCACCAGATTGCCATCCGTATTGTGGATAAGCGTAGATTTCTTTTTATTTTTGGCCGTTTGATTCAATAGACATTTATGTCTTGTATGATTATTTGACACAACAAAATAAATAGAAATCACTCGATATTAAACGTGTTCAACACTTCCAACATTGTGCCCAAATCTTCTCGGTGATTTCGAATAATCGTCAGTTACACTTTTGGCTTCTGCAGCAGTTGTTCGATGTAGAACATGAATTGCTATACCCACAACTGCAGACTTCGCGAGGCGTTATGATAATTAAGTTATTCCAGTAATTTCGTCATTTTTTTATATTAACTGGCTGAGGATGCGGTTGGGGTTCCGAGATTGTATTTTCTGAGGCCATTAACATATAGAAATGCTACAAGAACAATGGAAACATAGGTAGGAAAACAATGGAAACAATTTATTTGACTATATATTCTTGAGGTACAGACTACAGGTTAAGAGTATGGATCAAATCGAAACTTCAGCCGACAAAATTTTGGCGACCATATGAAATACAGTTGCAAGGTTCACATTCCGCTGACAATATAAGATAGCATTATCAGTGCTTTTACAACCAGCTGTAAGCGATCTTGACGTACTCATCGATCTTCGGCTGTATTTCCTTCGTGGAACAGGTAACGACGGCTTTTTCTCCTCCGCAGACGGACGCGGCCAGCTTTTCAAAGATGGAACAACTTTCCGTTGATTTCCTTGAACAGTTTCAGCGCTGGGGCGTACGAGCCGGTGTCTTTAGTCACTGCGTGGAAGTCTTCTATGAACTTGTCGTATGGCAGTTGTATCTTGTAGTTTTTAATAGCGTCCTTGATGGTGGCGTAATTTTTACATTTCCTGGCTTCCCAGATTGACCTGAATATGGCGTCGCGGAATGCCGCGGAGAATTAAGGCCGCAGTCTCAATCCGCAGGGCTTGATTATTACCACGAGGCGCGAGATCCAGGAAGGCCGTTCCTTCGGAAATCTGGTACGATCGGTATTCCTCTCTGGCATTTTCGAGCGACCACGATTTGTCTTGAATTGCTTTGCAGACAGTTTTGAACACCCCGCTCCATCCAGTGAGTGTTGCTTTCTTGGCGGTTCGAATAGCCGACGATTCCTCCGACGCCGAGGCCAAAGAGGCCTGCGCCACAACAGCGAATACTACGAGGACGATGAACTAGATTGCCATTTTGGTAGACTGTGATTGACGCCCAGCGTACTCGCTCTTTTATACCAATCTGTACCCCCAGTTCTTACATATTGTAACTCCGGATGGGACCGTGTTACGAATACATTAAGGGTACTCCCGAAATGATATCAGAGAAATCAGAATGTGTTAAAAGATTATTTAATCAGCAGATCAAAAGTACGTGTTCTCAGTTTTAAGTCCGGGAAAAGACTGTTTTCACAATAATACTGGCAGGGCTGGCGACTTCTGTGTGGAGTGTGTGGAGCACTCCACACCCTGAATGCCAACCGTGTGGATATTCCACACCCCGAAAGTCTTAATTAAAAATTAGAATTTGTCAACGGATTTCGAAAAGCCTGTGATAAAAACGAATAATCAATGGTACTTGATAAAACTTTGCCAAAAATATTAAGAAGAGCCTTCGCCCCCCGGTATTATGAGCAACTCCACACCCTGAAATTTGGTAAGTCGCCGGCTTATACTGGTTGACGCAGCAACCAGTAATCCAGATATTTCATATCACTTATTTCTATCAACTATTTCTTCGGAATACTAAGTTCAGGGGTGTCTCATTGTGACTTCCCCTGTGAAACCCTCATACAACGGGAACCATTATAACAATATTATCACAGCTGCTGCAAGGCCAACAGCATTCGCAATCAACTATTTAACTAGTCCCACGATAATGTACCTAAGTTTTTATAGTTTCCGTGATACGAAAATGTAGATAACGATTCGATAAATCTGACCACCTGAAGGATACGTGCAACGAAATGAGTACGCTGTTAAATGTTTCGTGACACAAGTATACGCGGCACTTGAAGAATTTATTGCTCTCAATATACATCCGCATTTCCTGCACGAATAGTCGATATTCGACTTTAGTGCCACTGCACGGTTTCGAGTTTTAATTACTGCGATATGAGAATGTAGAATTGACTAAGTTATTATAGAATCTGACCACCTGCAGGATACGTGCAACGAAATGAGTACGCTGTTAAATGTTTCGTGACACAAGTATACGCGACGCTTGAAGAATTTATTGCTCTCAATATACATCCGCATTTCCTGCACGAATAGTCGATATTCGACTTTAGTGCCACTGCACGGTTTCGAGTTTTAATTACTGCGATATGAGAATGTAGAATTGACTAAGTTATTATAGAATCTGACCACCTGCAGGATACGTGCAACGAAATGAGTACGCTGTTAAATGTTTCGTGACACAAGTATACGCGACACTTGAAGAATTTATTGCTCTCAATATACATCCGCATTTCCTGCACGAATAGTCGATATTCGACTTTAGTGCCACTGCACGGTTTCGAGTTTTAATTACTGCGATATGAGAATGTAGAATTGACTAAGTTATTATAGAATCTGACCACCTGCAGGATACGTGCAACGAAATGAGTACGCTGTTAAATGTTTCGTGACACAAGTATACGCGACACTTGAAGAATTTATTGCTCTCAATATACATCCGCATTTCCTGCACGAATAGTCGATATTCGACTTTAGTGCCACTGCACGGTTTCGAGTTTTAACTACTGCGATATGAGAATGTAGAATTGACTAAGTTATTATAGAATCTGACCACCTGCACGATACGTGCAACGAAATGAGTACGCTGTTAAATGTTTCGTGACACAAGTATACGCGGCACTTGAAGAATTTATTGCTCTCAATATACATCCGCATTTCCTGCACGAATAGTCGATATTCGACTTTAGTGCCACTGCACGGTTTCGAGTTTTAATTAATGTGATATGAGAATGTAGAATTGTAGCACCAATTCCGGAACTGCAGCACCGGTCCGAGGTAGGGTGCAACTCCTGCGATAACTTTTATTCGGTATCTCACAAACAGGAACCAAAACTTACCCGATTCCACACAACGCCAATTTGCATAAAAATTGCGCCGGCGATCGATGCGGCGAACTCTTATTCCTTGGTTTCTTGATAAAGTAGGTTTACGGATCGGAGGACAAGTAATTCGAATTACCGTATCGTTTTCACATACACATATTGGAAGTGTTGCCGGGTGGAATTTACCAGGAATTTATACGTGCGTACATAAATATCCTGAGCATACATCAAGATACATCACACGTTCGATAACACGATGACAAAACAAAAAAGGCAGGAATAGAAATGGCGAGAGACAGAGCTTCGGGGTATTAGGTGTGTCGTCGAGGTATCGATGCACCGAAAATGGTCAGATTGCATATTGAAATACATGATTTATTTGACTATATATATTCTTGAGGTATACATTGACGGTTAAGAGTATGGATACGAGTAATGATTTAGCCAAAAAAATGTGGGCGATCACACAGAATACAGTTGCGAGGTCGACATGCCGCTGATGATACGAGAATCATTCGTGCTTCGACCGCAACCAACTGTAGAAGATCTCGGTCTGTGCATCAACCGCTAGATGTATTTCGTTTATGGCACACCTAGGGACGGCTCCTCCGCCTCCACAGATAGTGGTCGCGAGCTTTTGAATTTCGTTGAACAACGTTGCGTAGACCTTCTTGAGCGCATTTACTGCTGTAGTCAGTGAGCCCTTGTCGTTAGTCACTGGGTGCCAGGCTGTCAAGAACCTTGCGTATTGGAGTGAGTTCTGGTATTTTTCAATCGCCTTCTTGGTTGCGGCATGATTTTCACATTCCCTGGCTAGCTTAAGGCTCTTGAATAGGGCATCTCGATTGGCCGTGGACTCGGCTGAAGTTAGAGCCTGCAATTCTGGATAATTAGCAATTCGCGCCGCTTCGAAGAGGGGTTCTTCCCCGGCCGTCTGGTGCTTCTTGTATTCCGCTTCGGCATCTTCGATCGACCACCAATACTTTCGAACTGCTATGCAGATGGTTTCACCCATCTGGTACCATGCAATGCATGATTTTTCCTTAGCGGTTTCAAGATCCGTTGCGGCCAAAGAGGCTTGCACCGCAGCAGCGAATACTACGAAGACGATGAATTTGTTTGCCATTTAGGTAGACTATCATTGACGCCCAGCGTACTCGCTCTTTTATACCAATCCGTACCCCCAGTTCTTATATAACATCACAGCTGCTGCAAGGAAAAACAGCATTCGCAATCAACTATTTAATCAGTCCTACGGTAAGTTACCTAAGTTATTATTATAGTTTCCGTGATACGAAAATGTAGGTAACGATTCGATAAATCTGACCACCTGCAGGATACGTGCAAAAAAATAAGTACGCTGTTAAATGTTTCGTGACACAAGTATACCCGACACTTGAAGAATTTATTGCTCTCAATATACATCCGGAAGTTCCTGCACGAATAGTCCATCTTCGACTTTAGTGCCACTGCACGGTTTCGAGTTTTAATTAATGTGATATGAGAATGTAGAATTGTAGCACCAATTCCGGAACTGCAGCGTCGATCCGAGGTGGGGTGCGACTCCTGCGATAACTTTTGTTCGGTATCTCACAAGCAGGAACCAAAACTTACCCGATTCCACGCAACCCCAATTTGCTTTAAAATTGCGCCGGATCTTTTCTTTCAGGCCATACGGGATTGGAATAAAGAATTTCGATATCCTCAATTCAAGTAATAAGGCCCTAAGGCTATAGTCTCGCTAGTCTTATGGTTAACCGGGCCTGTTAATAGCATTCAAACTGTATGTGTGTGTGTATACTTGCTCTTGACTGAAGTTTAGAACAAAATTGCGATATATGGAAGGTTGGAGTTATTTTCCGAATTTTTTTTTTGTCAACTCCAAAAACACTCGAACTGCGGATTCTTGCAGAATTCCTGAATCAGCAGGTGTCGCGAGCTCTCCTCCATTGATTCCATTCTTTTTTAATTCTGGTGAAAAAGTCGACTACTACTACGCATTGCAGCGGAAATTCCGACTTTCTTAACAGTTTTTCGTAGAAAAATCATAGATTTTCATCAAAAGTTATGAATATTCATGAAAATGTGTAGTGCGCTGTAGTTATATAAAGAAAGAAACTAATTCACGAGCGCAACGAAGAGTATACTTTCCAGAGTTTCAATTTCAAGCTTTCTTATATGGCGCGAACCTCGATTCTATATAGCAATCCGTCTTCGAGATTTTTTTCCATTAACTTGGGATGCTTATGAAGAACACAATAATTACGATATCAAGATTGCGAAAAGAGCCTGAATCGCTAGTTTGAACCTTAACAACCAAGATCAGTGTGTGTGCGAGGGTAGGCGACGTATGGACTGTGGGGCCGGACGTAATAATAATATGCTTATAAAATCATGGAATTGTTATTTGAAAAAAAAAAAAAAAAAAAATTGACAAATCTATTGCGAATTTGTTTCCCTCTTCTGAGTGGAATCAAACTCCTTCGAATGAGATAGGACTATGAATTAAAAATGTGAATTATAAAATGGAAATCTGAATTTAAGGAAAAAGCTATTTCTGGTAATTTTAAGACTCGTTGATGATTAATTGGACGATCTGTTGTATTTCTTCAATATCGATTTTATTTTCAGGGAATTGAAGGTTCCATAATGAATAGTAAAAATGATCTCCCTTCACATTCTGATCTTTCAAAACCAATTAGTTATATAGCTAAATAGGAATTAGCTGATTCATTTGCCAACTTTGCATGACAAATCACCAAAAACCTCAATTCTCGGCCCAAAATACATGATTAAAGATATTATTTGAACCGAAAAACCCACTCTTGAATTCTAAATATTTAAGTAGTCTGCCGAAAATATTACACGATGAAAGGTATTTATCAACGTAATACACATTTTGGGCCATAAAAAAATAACGCCTGGCTCTCCCACTCTGAAAATTACACACCACTGAGAGGATACATATATCTACGTCTCTGATTTTTTTCAGATTAAAAAAAAAATGCATTTTTCCGCAATCTCTAATTGTTTCGGGAAAGGGAGACAATTTAATGTTCAGCGATCGAAAATCCCAATGCCTTATTTTTTCTAAAAACTATATTCTTTTGTAAAGAAAATGAGCCCAAGTTGATCCCCCTATGACCAACGAAGCCGGAGTTATGGTTTTTTGAAAAAAAAAGTGCCAAAACGAAGAGGTTGCATAACTTCGAAAATATTGAGAATAAAAAAAAAGCTTTGGCGAGTATTTTTTTTTTCATCGTGAACTACTTTTTCTGAGATCGACGTCAAGATCGGAAAAATATGTCCCAAAAGCCTTGATCACTTGATATGGAATTGCCCATAAATCAATCGTGACGGCCGGCAGTCATATGCGGAAAGGCGGTGACGGAAGTGCGAGATCATCATCGGTGACGGAAATGCGAGATTAACAGCGATGACGGAAATGCGAGATTAATCGTGACAACCGATCTTTTTATATTGGAATGTATACGTACACTCCGCCCCTCCGCGCTTCGCGCGGCAACCCCACTCGGCGCTGCGCGCCTCACTTTTGCTAGGAATGGCTGGCCTAACTTTTTCTAACCTTCAGTGGCTGTTCTAACCTTTTCTAACCCTTCTTGGGACACTTACTTATTTCGATAGACCTGGACGCCTGGAACTATGGCGCAATAGACCTGGACGCCGGGAACTATGGCGCGATAGACCTGGACGCCGGGAACTATGGCGCGATAGAGCTGGACGTCGGGAACTATGGCGCGATAGAGCTGGACGCCGGAAACTATGGCGCGATAGAACCGGCTCGTGAAATCAACAACCGACTATTATAGTTACGTGACGAACGTACGAACAAAAAACTTTATTAAACTACAACGCGAATAACCTGGACGACGGAAACTACGACGCGAACAATCTGAATGACGGAAACTACGACGCGGTCGACCTGGACGCCAGGAACTGCGACGTTATTGACCTGGACGATCCACTTGGACACCAGAAAGTCCCCAAAAACCAGGACGATCGACTCGAACGCCAGGAACTCGACGTGGAGAAGCCGCTCAGCCTCGAAATGGAGAAAATGAGTGTCACAAATCATGACCCAGATGCTGACACACGGAGATCAACAAGTGTCAGAAATCAAGCCTAGATTCTGACCGTCCATAGTGACGGGAAGAAAAATCAACAAATTTTCTGTAGTTACGGGACGAAAAATCGACAGATTTTCCGGCCATAGTTTCGGGACGAAAAACCAACAACTTTTCGGCCCATAGTTATACGATTTTTTTATATATACTAGCTCAGCCTAGCGCGCTTTGCGCGCTTCAGAAACCGACTTTATGCGTTAGGGCGTTCTTCAATGTCCTTAAAAAAAATATCAGTGTTGTAGGTTTAAGGTAGTTCTGGAGGTACACGTATCAGCCAAAAGTTCCGACCGCAGCGCACAGTGAAGCCCGCTTCTTACATGGTGCCGTCGGTTAAGAACTCTTGACAGAGCTTGTACACTCTGCCCGTCCTACACAATCACACCCTATGCATGGATAGGTCCCCTACACAAAGTTACCGCGCGCCGATCGCTTCGTCGCAGCGAACACAGTGCAACTGAGCGAGACAGAGAGTGTGTTTCGGTTCCGCGTCGAATAGAATTAATATTTTTCGTGAGTCGATATCTCCGAAACTAAGTAGTAGAAAATTGCCATTTTTTTTTTTAAATAATCCCACAATAGTACTGCACACACCGGTAGTTTTATTTGAAGATTGTAAGTTCGGTTTAGCGTCTATAATGAAAAATGTAAACAAAGTCCTATCGGTTCACGTGTTACGTATAGGCGCCGAGTCCAAAACAACCAATCTTCAAATTCGATTATCTCACAAACTAAGTAGTAGATTGAATTAAAAATCGAGGAATCGGTTCTTGAATGTTGTGTCTACACTATACTAAAATTTCAGGCGATTCGTAAGTTCTTCGAAAAACTCCAGAACTACCTTAATTGAAATCTGTTTGATTGGATACAAATCTCCTCACCAAACGGTTCACCACAAAAATATTTTTTCTGAGATACCTCAAAATATGTTACGTTATCGTTAAAGAACGATTCATTTAGATTAATTTGACCTTGTGTATTGTTCGTTAACGGATAGTATCAACTGTTAAGAGTGTTTCAGAAGGAATCACATGCTCATCATAAAAACTTCTTTTAACGACACAGATTTCGTGCGGAACTGTAGGTTCATAAATAATGTTAGCATCTGCAGTCAAGATAATTGTCTGAAAATACGGTAAATCATTTGCGCGTACCTTGAATATGAAGAATATAACTCGATTTCATTTGCGCGTTTACTTGTTTTCGAGAAAAATTCAAATAAAATTGGTTGAATAAAAAAATTTCAAATCTACAAAGCTGGTATCAAAATCCAGTATTGCCCATATATAGGCAGACAAAAAGTTACTTTCCGAAATGACTGATTCTGAAATGTTACTTGATTGCTGCTTAATCAACCTAAATGAAACCGAACGAACTGAAGTCATCAAAATTATGCATCATTTTCGATATTCAGCTTGATTCACTATCACTTTCACGGCTTTCTTCGTTTAGGAACTGGAACGGACGAATTTGAACCGCTCCCGGCACATCCGCACTAATGAATTTTGGTACCAGCTTTGTAGATTTGGAATTATCGTTTTCTCAGTGGTTGCGGTAATGATTACTGATCAATTATTGTGGGTGCTGTTTGCGCACACGACGCGCCAACGATTGGCATGATAATTTATCTGAAATTCTGTCAAGCGTTTGCATAACAGGTATTGTATTTGAAAACTGGATGCTGAAATTCAACTGCCCCATTTTATTCGTATTTTTCTCGAAAACGAGCATATGCGTAAACAAAGTCGAGTTATATCCTTCATGTTCAAGGCACGCGCTGCAGAGGCTAACTTTATAAACTTCAGAACTGTAGACAAATGGATTACTCAATACGTCGCTGTCCACCTCAACGCGACGCGACGCATCTCTAGATCTCGCACCATTTTCCATTCGATCCCAATTTTTTTATGTTGTCTTTTTAGCTGTGAAATAATTCTATGACTTTGAGGTGATTCTTTGAACCGATCCATAGTACTTTGAAGTACTTATTTTTCTTCGCACTTCAAACTTCAATCTTTTATAAGATCTAAAAAGTTCACGAGAATTCTGTTGCTGCAAAACAACCATTCCTCATTACTTTCGCCATCAAAACGTACGCAGATTGTTCTATATTTCCTTTGCAAATATTTATTAATTTCAAGTCAAATTCAAAATTCTTACCGATAATCTTCACATCCTGATTCTCAATCGTATGTCAAGAATAGCCGAGCAAAGATAATGTTTCGGCAACGTTTCGGAATGAGATCTACTATTTTTTCTTGAATTTGACCATCATAAAACCGCTGATCCCGATATCTGATATTCATAGTCTTTCATTTTTTCTGCGATCCCTGTGCTGGTCCGTTTGGTGACTGATAGGAGCATATAGGGGAACGCGAATGAACGTTGGCGTTTATCAGGAATTATCGGAGCTGCGTTTTTTCTAGAATCTTACCATCCCGCAATCGCAATCTCCATACCTATCTTTTCTGCACTTTTGTGAATGTTTAAAGGACCATTGAACTGACCTGGCTGACCTAACCAGAGTCGCGCACGGCGAAGATATGGGATTTCTATGTTCATTCTTGAATATTTAGGTACTTTAAGAAGGAAAAAAGTTTTGTTTTTTGACAGAGTCACTGCCAACAGTTACTTTCTCTTTCAAAGTCAACCTAGTGCTGAAAGTTTCCGAAGAATCGTACCGTGTATATCGTTCGGATGGCTTGAGATTATTCAGATTATGATTTGATGTTTGTATATAAAAAGTGTGCTGATAACTGTCAGCTGTCAGGTAAAAACTGACATAACCATGTTACAAACGAACACAACACGAATTTTCCTGTAAGGAACTTATGTGAAGACTATTAAATTGTGCCTCAACATATAACCTTTCATCGAGATCGATTCAGCTGTTCAAAATCTTGAACTTTTGTTCAACTCTTCAAAATTTCGCGAATCCATACAGCCGTTCAAAGTCTTGGTCTCTTCGAAATTTCGCAAAATAAGTTATCGCTTTGAAGATGCCTGTCAGAAACAACAGCTTCGAACGGCGCGAAGTCCACCGACAGACATTTTTACGATAATATCGCCAGCCTGAAACTGCGCGAAGTAAGCAGACCGAAATTTTTCAGATCAACCGCCAACCAACCAGCATCGCGGAAAGGCGGTGACGGAAGTGCGAGTTCATCATCGGTGACGGAAATGCGAGATTAATCGTGACAACCGATCTTTTTATATTGGATACATGGATATCCCGAAGCGCATTCGCGTTGGGGCTAGAAGTGATTTTTATCATAATGATGAACCAATCCAGCCAATCAGATCATAGCGCCTAACTTCAGAGCGGTGCTATTCGACATCTGATTGGCACATCATTATGACGAAAATCACTTAGATCCCAACGCGAATGCGCCTCTGAGCATACATCAAGATAAAAGTTCGATAACACGATGAAAAAACAAAAAAGGCAGGAATAGAAATGGCGAGGGACAATGCTGCAGAGGATGAGTGTTTCGTCGAGGTATCGATGCGCGTCAAATGGTCAGATTTCTTGTGTCCCACACTATACTTTATTGTTAGATATGGCGCGGGTAGTTTTGTTAAATAAAGATTGTTAGAATAGAATTTGGTCGAATAACTGTATATTTACAAATTGTTGAATGTTCGATCATTTACAAGGTTTACAGAAATTAGTTATGGTTGTTAAATGTTCTTGAACTTGTTGAGTAATTTTGTTTAGTTGATATGACGAAATATTTCCAAGTTGTTTATTTTAGTAAGTTAATTAATATTTCAGTAAGATTTGACTGTTTGTTAGATATTCGATAGGTTGTTAATTTGTTAGGTATTTGATAGTTTGTCGATGTGAGGACTGAGTCTCCTGTTTATTTTGAAGAAAGTCACTTAGGTAGAGTCGTAAAAAGAACTGGGATTTTGAGTTTAGGGTCGCACATTTGGTCGCCAAAATGTGCTGGTCAGAAATAGAGAAAATTAGTAGAAAGTTCGAGGGGTTTATGGTCGATGTCCTGTCTATTGTTCCGTGTCTTCGTCCCGTCTCTGGATTTTTACCAATTAGTCTTTGTATGCTAGAATTGATATAATATTATTGAAACTAGAAGAAATCTAATCTAAATTAATATTAAGAATTCGGGTGGTGACACGCAACAAGATTGCAGATTGAAATACACGGTTTATTTGACGACCTCTATATTCTTGAGGTATACATTGACGGTTAAGAGTACATATGGATAAAAGTTATGATTTAGTCAAAAAATTCGGGCTGCTATATAAAATACAGTTGCAAGGTTGACATTCCGCTGACAATACGATCCTTAACAACGCAACCAACTATAAACAATATTGGTAAAGTCATCAATCGCTGCATGTATTTCGTCTATGGCACAAGTAGCAGGGGCATCTCCGCTTCCACAGAAACTGATCGTGAGCTTTTGAATTTCGTTGAACAACAATGCGTAGATCTTGTTGAGCGCATTCACTGCTGGAGTCGGTAGGCCCTTGTGGTTAGTCACTGCGTGCCAGGCTGTTAAGAACTTTTCGTATTGGAGCGAGTTCTGGAACTTTTGAATCGCATCCATGGTTGCGACATCATTTTCACATTCCCAGGCTTCCTCAAGGCTGTTGAATAGGGCGTCTCGGTTGGCCGCAGACTCGGCCGAAGCCAGAGCCACCAGTTCTGGATGATCAGCAATATGCGCGGCTTCGGAAAGGGCCGCGTCCCCGGCACTGTGGTGCTTATCGTATTCCGCTCGTGCATCGTCGACCGACAACGAATTGTCTCCAACTGCTTTGCAGATGACTTCACCCGCCTGATGCCATTCAGTGCGTGATTTTTCCTTAGCAGTTTCAAGATCCGATGGGGCCAAAGAGGCTTGCGCCGCAGCAGCGAGTAGTACAAATACGATGAATTTGTTTGCCATTTTGGTAGACTATCATTGACGCCCAGCGTACTCGCTCTTTTATACCAATCCGTACCCCCAGTTATTACACGTTATCACAGCTGCTGCAAGGCCAACAGCATTCGCAATCAACTATTTAATCAGTCCCACGGTAAGTTATCTAAGTTTTTATAGTTTCCGTGATCCGGAAATGTAGGTATCGAGTCGATAAATCTGACCACCTGCAGGATACGTGCAAAAAAATAAGTACGCTGTTAAATGTTTCGTGACACAAGTATACCCGACACTTGAAGAATTTATTGCTCTCAATATACATCCGGAAGTTCCTGCACGAATAGTCCATCTTCGACTTTAGTGCCACTGCACGGTTTCGAGTTTTAATTACTGTGATATGGTATTGATATGATATGATATTTAATTACTGTGATACTGTGAACCCCAGGGCTCAGTCCTTGGACCACTTCTTTTCTTATTGTTTATCAACGATATCGGATCTGTACTCGGGCACAGTAAACATGTCATGTTCGCAGACGATCTTCAGATTTACTTACACTTTTCATTTGATAACCTACCTATCGCAGTTGCTAACATGACTGAAGACGCAAATGCGGTCTCAAACTGGGCGCTTACAAACGGACTCACGTTGAACATTGCTAAGACCAAGGCCAATTTCCTTGGCTCTGCAGCTTATCTATCCCGGCTTAGACTCTTGGACGTTCCTGCGGTGTTTGTAAACGGGCAAGTCATTCCCTATGTCGAGTAGGTGTCTCAAAAAAACCTCACTTTCGAAAATCACTGATGCATGCTAAAAAGGTGGTGCCTATTGATGAAAAAAGTAGGTTCGTGAAACCCACAGTCTATGAGATGAGATTTAGTACTGCCTCAAGACAATAGAACGAAATTTCAAAAAAATCCAAAAAATACTGACGCATGTTAAAATTCTTCTAATTTAACACTGAAAATGAAGGTTCACGAAACCCAGACTCTTTGGGGTAAAACTTAGTACTGCCTCAAGGGAAAAGGGAGTAAAAAAAATAAATTATAGTAACAATTGATGCATCTTGAAAAAATTGGACTTTTTCACGAACCAATGAGGCACGCACAAGCTGGAGCTTCTGAGATAATATTTAGTACTGCCTCAAGAGGGGTGAAGTGAGAAATTATGAAAATATGATTTTTTAACAGTGATCATAAATAATTTTTTTTTTGTGTTGGAATCGATCACTCGGCATTGTGTAAACATAGAAGATATCGATCTGGTCGAGTCAAGTTGGTGAATAGAAGAAAAAGACGGACGCTTTCTGGTTAATTCAACGCTTCGGCGCTCGGGTTGTTGCCCTCATCAGAAAAACTGTTTATTATATAAAGAAACAGGCGTATGACAGGCTATTTTAAATCTAACATAAACAAGTTTGAAAAATATATAATCTCGACATTTTTTACCTTAAAAGCGTCAATCAGTACATATCCACAAAACACACGGTAAGACAAAGGCAGAATGCAGTAGGCTTAGATAGAGTGAAACCACTGTGAGGAAAAAAAAACTGAAGATAGAAACATTCTTCTTCTTCTTCTTTCTCCTTTATGGCGATCACCTGAATGACATAAGTCTAGGTATGTGCCAATGTACTCTTTGTTTATTATCAGATTGTTGAAATGCTTTACATCTCTAGAAATTCAAGATTGAAACATTGACAGGCAGATTTCAAATTACAGGAGACCCACTGACCGTTGATGTGAATTTTTCTATTTTCGTTTCTTGAATACGGTAATAGCCATCTTAGTAGTTCACAGATAAGAAAGAGCCGTACAGTCACACGATTAAAAAAAGCTGGTTCATTTCAATGTAAAAACGTTAGAAGTCAGAGAATTAAAACGAGTTTGGTGACGTCCGTATATGGAACAAAGCGTCGTGTGAATTTATTTATTTTTTGTTCATCTATTATTTCAACCTAAAGCCTACGAACAACATATAAAACACAGGTTTATTCCATAACATTGTATTTGGTCTTTTTGTGTCATTTACGAAAAAAAAAGGATGAAAAAAACAACATTTACGAAAAAGACCAAATACATTGTTATGGAATGCACCTATGTTTTATATATTGTTCGTATGCTTTAGGTTGAAATAATGAATGAATTTAAAAAAAAATTATTTATGATCATTGTTAAAAAATCATATTTTCATAATTTCTCACTTCACCTCTCTTGAGGCAGTACTAAATATTATCTCAGAAGCTCCAGCTTGTGCGTGCCTCAATGGTTCGTGAAAAAGTCCAATTTTTTCAAGATGCATCGATTGTTACTATAATTTATTTTTTTTACTTCCTTTTCTCTTGAGGCAGTACTAAGTATTACCCCAAAGAGTCTGGATTTCGTGAACCTTCATTTTCAGTGTTAAATTAGAAGAATTTTAACATGCGTCAGTATTTTTTGGATTTTTTTGAAATTTCGTTCCATTGTCTTGAGGCAGTACTAACAAGGGGAGGGCCAACTTAGTAGGTTGCCGATTCGGTTCTTCTTTGGTACACGTGAAGGTTGACGTCACAGGTATAACAGGTGCAAATAACAAGGTGCGACGCTCAGCCGTTTCCGAGAAATAAATTTATGGAAATTTCCCTGCCTTTATCTACCTTCCACGTTAACGGCGCAACAGCGAGCGGCGTGGCGCAGCGGCAGCGGCTTCGCTTCATAAGCGCGCGGTCGCTGGATCGAATCCCGCCGCGGATTCTTTTTTTTTTTTTTTTCCTCCTTCAAATCAATCAAAAAATCATATATAATTTAATATTAATTTGTGTCTTCACAAATGTTTATTTTGGAAATAATTTGAACACCTTATTTTGTAACAGGAAAAGGATTCTGAAAAAACTGTACAGGAGGTTGAAAAATGAATACTTTTATTCCCAGTATTGTATATAAGTATTCGGTAAACTTTTTTTTTTAATTCAATATCTTCATCTTCGAGGGACGAAGGACTGCACGAAGTAGGGTGATACAGGTCGTAGAAACACGGGAAACAGTAATTCTTGCGGCATCTTGCGCACGTGATGAATGCCGTATTTTCGCACTCGCAGGGTTTTTGTAGAACATCTACCGCAAAACAGACTTGGTTCACGTTCATGAACGATGTCCTGTCGTCGCACAATTTGGCCGCAAACCACGCGTATTTCAACATATCGCAGAAAATTGGTGCTGACAACTGATGGTGCACGAGCGACTGAATTTTTATACAATCTTCTCTCGAATTTATTTCTCTGTTACTTTTCTGCTGCAGCAAGGGTCTCTTCCATTGTCGCGGTTTCTTTCTCTGATACGAATTTTGTTACTTTTCTTTGTCGAATTCGGTATTTTCTTTTAAAACGCTTGACCCACGTATCAGACGCCTTGAATTGCAAATCAGGAAATTGGCTGGCAGCAGCTAGAGCCCATTGCTGCAAGTTCCTCGTCGTGACTTGTTGGTTGGATTGACGGGCTTCTACGAAGCGATCATGGGTCCATGTATCAATCGTTGCGTATTTATCATTCGTGGAACCAACTTGTTGAATTTGTTTCTCCCATCTCTTCAACTGGTCCTTGCTCTTCAACCGGGAAGCTCCCTTTTTTTGCAGACTTTGTAGGCTCCATTTTGGGTGCTCCGCTCGCTGTTGCGCCGTTAACGTGGAAGGTAGATAAAGGCAGGGAAATTTCCATAAATTTATTTCTCGGAAACGGCTGAGCGTCGCACCTTGTTATTTGCACCTGTTATACCTGTGACGTCAACCTTCACGTGTACCAAAGAAGAACCGAATCGGCAACCTACTAAGTTGGCCCTCCCCTTGTAAATCTCATCTCATAGACTGTGGGTTTCACGAACCTACTTTCTTCATGAATAGGCACCACCTTTTTAGCATGCATCAGTGATTTTCGAAAGTGAGGTTTTTTTTTAGACACCCTAATGTCGAGTCAGTTCGAAACTTGGGCGTCCAATTATCTTGTGACCTTACGTGGAAAGAACATGTTTCTCAGATTTCTCGTAGGGTTTATGCAACCCTGCGTAGGCTCAGGTGCCACAGCGAAGTATTTACTCCCGAGGTTGGGGCCGTACTTGTAGCTTCCCTGATGCTACCCCATCTCGATTATTGCTGCCTGGTATACAACGATCTCACCGGCAACCTAAATCTCAGGCTGCAAAGGCTCTTAAATTGCGGAATTCGCTTTATCTACACCTTACGTAAAGACGTTCACATCACGCCGTACCGACTCGAACTTAAGGTGGCTCAAGCACGAAGGTCCGAATTTCGCGGGGGCTAAAGCAAGGCCCTCTATTTTTCCTCGAAAACGCAAGATTGCCATAATACAGTTACTCGCGATCAAATTATTGACAATTTCATGCATAAGTCATTAGTTGTATGCCAGTAAATAAAGACCGTGAAATAAGAATAATTTCATGTTACGATACTGCATACAGAAGTATGGCAACATCGCGACTATCTGTCTCACTCTCTCTAGTGATAAACGGCCGGAGCTTCGATTCTCGCGCATGCGCTCAGCTATCATAATTCTGTCCAGCTGCCGAATTTCTACGCGGTCCCATAACCTCTCTGAATTTCAAAGTTTTCGAAACTTTGACATTGAATATCTCATAACAGAAGTCGATGACCCCCCACTTTATCGTTGTATTTGCAATCCTCGTGGTCTAATCAGCGTTACTCTAGTTTCTCGTCAACATCTGTTCGGTAGATGCAGAGATATTACTCGGCCCAAATAATTCAGCCTCATTCTCCCATAAGCCCCGTGTTAAAAAATCGAATTTCAACAATATTTATCTCTCTTATCTAGTCGATGACCTGGTCTGAGATTTTGCGTACGTGAAGATGAGTACTGTATGTACAATATACTGAAAAATTATTTTTTTCTGTTCGTGAACGTGTTCGCGCTTGAGCCACCTTAAATGGCTCACAGTCAGTGATCGCCGGCTCTATTTTCTGGGTTCCTTACTCTACCAACTGCTAGACACGTCGTCTCCAGCCTACCTTCGTGCACTTTTTCAGGACCCCGATCCTGCGCTTCGCCGTTCTTCCAGGCTTATCAGCTCCAACGCCTCCGCTGCCTTCCTGATTCCAGCGTGTAGAACTTCCACTTACCGCAACTCCTTCCTTCTCACAGCCATTCATTTCTGGGACAATTTGCCCATCTCCGTTCGCAATGCGCCAACCCTCGAAACCTTCAAACGGAGGCTACATGACCACCTGCTTCAATTCGGGATGCGTCGCGCGTCGGTTCTACCGCGACCGAGGCTCTGAGTCTTTGGTGTGCCCCCCTTCGATATACTGCCTGTCGTGGTAAATTTATATATCACCTATTTATAAATTATGTCATAATCATCAATCATTATCTATATTACCATAGCTTGTTGTTTCCCCACATCGGCTCAAGTCCTCACAACATTTCATTTCATTATTTCATTTGTGCTCGCATAGTTGCTGTGTATTATATTTCATAATATTAGCGTCAAACTCATCGGCTTGCCTAGGTCTGATGCATGCTTTTATTATACTTCTGTCGTTACATGTCTCGCGCCACTCTACATCATTCCATCTCGTCCATCATCTCACTGTGCCAGCCTATACACTGGCCCACAGTTCAGCTCGTTCTGCCCTTATTCACCCGTCAGATTGCATTCATTACTCCTTATTCATTATTATTACTATTTACCAACTAATTCATTCATCATCACCGTCATTAACTTATTTTCGTCTGTATCCTCGCAAACTGTTAGTCGTTAGTTTTGCAACTAGTCGCAGTTAAGGATCTATATTGATATTATTTACCCTTCATGAGTCAAGTTTTACATATGAATGTATCCATTCATTACCATCTCTTATTCTCGTTTACTATCTGTACTGCAATATTGTTAAGCCACTATCTGTAAAATGTTTCCTTTGCCCAATGGCCAGAACTTAGGCCAAAGGCATATCGATAAAGTACAATACAATACAATACAATATGAGAATGCAGAATTGTAGTATTGATTCCGGAATTGCAGCGCCGAACCGAGATAGGGTGCAACTACCGAGATAACTTTTGTTCGGTATCTCACAAGCTAGATCCGGGACAGAACCAGAACTTACCCGATTCCACACAACCCCAATTTGCGTTGAAATTGCGCCGGATCTTTTCTTTCAGGCCATTCTATGGCTATTGCGGGATTGGAATAAAGAATTTCGATATCCTCAATTCACATAATAAGGGCCTAAGGCTATAGTTTCGATAGTCCTATAGTAAACCGGGCCTGTTAATAGCATTCAAACTGTGAGTGTGTGTATACTTGCTCTTGACTGAAGTTTAGAACAAAATTGCGATACATGGAAGGTTGGAGTTATTTTCCGGATTTTTTTTTGTATCAACTCCAAAAACACTCGAACTGCGGATTCTTGCAAAATTCCTATATCAGCAGGTATCGCAAGCTCTCCTTCATTGATTCCAATTTTTTTAAATTCTGGTGAAAAATTCGACTATCACGAATTGCAGCGACTTTCTTAACAGTTTTTCGTAGGAAAATCATGGGTTTTCATCAAAAGTTATGAATATTCATCAAAATGTGCAGTGTGCTGTAGTTATCTAAAGAAAGAAAGTAATTCACGAGCGCAACGAAGAGTATACTTTCCAGAGTTTCAATTTCGAGCTTTCTCATATGGCGCGAACCTCGATTCTATACAGGGTGGTTTGGAATGCTCCCACTTTGAGGTCATCAGCGGGTTCCTCGACGCAAAATAAGACGAAAATCATTCCTGCAATTTTTTTGTTAGAGCCATGGTTTCCAAGTAATAGCCGATCAGAGTCCGCCAATCCTAGCGCAGATCAGCGACCGGCTCAGGGCCGTCGCACAGTGGCTCGAAATCGTTAAAAACCGACCGAAACTACAAAAAAGACGAAAATTGTGAAAAAAAGTTTTCGGGGTCGCTGATTACGAATCTGGACTCAAAATTATCAAAAACAAGATGGCGGCCCCAATATGGCGGCCGGAGACGATCAAAAATCGTCAGATATACGTGAAACTCGATACTCGGGGGTTCGCAGGGTCTCTGATTACGAATCTGAACTCAAAATTATCAAAAACAAGATGGCGGCCCCAATATGGCGGCCGGAGACGATCAAAAATCGTCAGATATACGTGAAACTCGATACTCGGGGGTTTGCAGGGTCGCTGAATACGATTCTGAACTCAAAATTATCAGAAACAAAATGGCGGCCACAATATGGTGGCCTAAGATGCTCAAAAGTCGTCAGATTTGCAGACTTCCTAATAAGCTCTCTAGCACTCATATGATACCCGAAATATTTTTCCGATATTGTTCAATTAGATTTCGAGTTGAATGTACTAGCTTTCGTATTGTTGTATTTTTCACAATTTGTCGTTACATATACGAACACATGCTCATAATTGTATCATACGAAATATGAATTATTAGCATAAGCACGAAACTTCCAGAGTCGCTTAAAAATGACGCGATGCGGCGCGCCAGCCAGCCAGTGTCCGTATTATAAGACCAAAAAACTGCCGCACGCCAAGTCCGGAAAGCGCTCGTCCACACTGTAATTCATCTTATCGCGAGGAAGGTACCGAGGGTGGCTAAAATTTTTTCGAATTCTTTCAGGTAATAGTATAAACTTGAGACCTAAACTCGTTTCATCACCTGATCTGGCGGTATACGTAACTTTGAGGTTAGTTAAGAACGAAAATCGTCAAAATTTACTGTCTTTGTTATGTTCAGCAATCTACATCAGCAATGATGTTCAGATCAAACAAACGTGACAAACATGTGATCTGAGGCTTTCTTATTTACTGGCCAAGGTGTGTATACTATTTTTCTGCTCGACGCAGCCGGAAAGCGGCAACTTCGTTTAGCGCAGCGGCCAGAAAGTTGCCACTTTCCGGCCGGAGGGCAGAAAAAAGTATGACCGATCTTTGCATTTTTCTGAACCGGTATTTGTGAATGAAAAAGAATGTGGTGAAATTAGGCTGTGCGAATAGCGTTTGAATTAAATTGGGAATTTGAGCTTTCTAATAATTCGAATCATCGAACAGTTTGAGTTTTCGAATAATTCGACACATTTGAAGTATTCGAATCGTTGAAATATCCTATCCTATCCTATTATTCGCGCTTTTCGAACTCCTCGATTTTTTTTCAGATTCGGACCTTGTGAAGATTGGAATCCCTGCTTAAAACTTCCGATAGATAACTACCGTCGTATCAGATTTCTAATTAAGGTTTTTGTCCCCGTATTGTATCTGGACCTATCTGAGGACCTTTCAGAATGGACTTTCCGATTGGTCCTCAGATAGGTCCAGATATAATACGGGGACAAAAGCCTTATTAAAAATCTGATAGGACCGTATTCACCTATCGGTCATTTTTAGTAGGGATCAACCGAATAAGTCGAGTACGTATTATTCGTGTTATTCGATCCCCAAACAACACAGTTGGCAAAAGGACAACTTAAAGTCGACTTTTTTCGGCCATCCTATAGTCGACTTGAAATGTCGACATATAGACGACCTTTTGGAGTCGACTTTAAGTCTATCTGAAAATGCCGACGCATAGTCGACTTCTAATAACTAGGTATAGCCATTGTTTGAGCTGACTTTTAAGTCAAGTTAAAGTCGGCTGTAAGTCGACTAGTAGGTGGCGCTAATGGCGCAACGCCCGTGTAAAAAAATTAAGACTTCCGGTTTCCCGTGAAAACATAACCTGACCAGTGTCGCGTCTGTGGTACGTTCGAAGGGTCCGTTTTACACTTTCGTAATGATGTAGCTTTCCTGCTCGCGGAATCCACCAATTTTGCTTTGATGACGATGAGCGTGATCCAATGGTAGTAAATCGGTAGATGAGGATGTTTATTGTAGCCGAAAAGGATAGAAGTCTCAGTGATTGCGAATAAAGTTTGACCCCGCGCGATCCTCGCCAAGTTAATCGCCGATGTTTTTCATGTTACGCGTTACATGTGACGTTACGCTGTTCTATCGTGAAACTCATTAGTTATTCATTGAATTCGTTTCCCTCAATTGCTCAGACGAAATGTTTCGTAATTGTTTTTCGGTAACTGAAAGTCATTGATTTTTTAGATCGATAAAAAAATTTGGGCGTGTACGCAGTATTTCGGCAGTTTTTCGGCAGTATGAAATTATAGTGCTGTATTGGTGAAGTCATACACCTCTGATAGTCGACTCACAGCTGACTCTACGTCGACTTGAGAAAATCGGCGGTTGACTCAAATTTTGGTTTTCAAGTCGACTTGGAGTCGGCTTGTTATAAGTCGACCCTGGGTTGACTTAAACCGGGACATAAGTCAACTCTGTGTCGACTTTTCGTCGACAAGTAGTCAACAATTTTAGTCGACTTAGAATATTTTCGGCCGTCTTCTAGTCGGCTAATAGTCGACGTTGTGTTGTTTGGGTCCGAATACCCAACATTTCAATATCATGTCAATAGAGCTCTATTTTTCCGCTCACTCGGTTCAACTAATTTCTTCCTATATTCCAGGCAGGATACATATCCACAGTCGATCAACGAACAAATATGTACGAACAATTCGAGAGATAGAAATCCTCGTCTTGATTTTTATTTCGCAAGCAGGTGAGAGTGGAGCTAGCTTTGAACACATTCAGGAATAAAGGAATAAAGAGTTCGAAAGAGTTCGATAAGAATTCGAAAAAATTTTAGCCACCCTCGGTACCTTCCTCGCGATAAGATGAATTACAGTGTGGACGAGCGCTTCCCGGACTTGGCGTGCGGCAGTTTTTCGGTCTTATAATACGGACACTGGCTGGCGCGCCGCATCGCGTCATTTTCAAGCGACTCTGGAAGTTTCGTGCTTATGCTAATAATTCATATTTCGGATGATACAATGATGAGCATGTGTTCGTAGATGTAACGACAAATTGTAACAAATACCACAATACGAAAGCCAGTACAATCAACTCGAAATCTAATTGTACAATATCGGAAAAATATTTCGGGTATCATATGAGGTTATTTCAGGATCTGGAGAAAAAAGTATGATGTTATTAGGAAGTCTGCAAATCTGACGACTTTTGAGCATCTTAGGCCACCATATTATGGCCGCCATTTTGTTTCTGATAATTTTGAGTTCAGATTCGTATTCAGCGACCCTGCAAGCCCCCGAGTATCGAGTTTCACGTATATCTGACGATTTTTGATCGTCTCCGGCCGCCATATTGGGGCCTCCATCTTGTTTTTGATAATTTTGAGTTCAGATTCGTAATCAGAGACCCTGCGAACCCCCGAGTATCGAGTTTCACGTATATCTGACGATTTTTTATCGTCTCCGGCCGCCATATTGGGGCCGCCATCTTGTTTTTGATAATTTTGAGTCCAGATTCGTAATCAGCGACCCCGAAAACTTTTTGTCACAATTTTCGTCTTTTTTGTAGTTTCGGTCGGTTTTTAACGATTTCGAGCCACTGTGCGAAGGCCCTGAGCCGGTCGCTGATCTGCGCTAGGATTGGCGGACTCTGATCGGCTATTACTTGGAAACCATGGCTCTAACAAAAAAATTGCAGGAATGATTTTCGTCTTATTTTGCGTCGAGGAACCCGCTGATGACCTCAAAGTGGGAGCATTCCAAACCACCCTGTATAGCAATCCGTCTTCGAGATTTTTTTTCCATTAACTTGGGATGCTTATGAAAAACACAATAATTACGATATCAAGATTGCGAAAAGAGCCTGAATCGCTAGTTTGAACCTTAACAACCAAGATCAGTGTGTGTGCGAGGGTAGGCGACGTATGGACTGTGGGGCCGGACGTAATAATAATATGCTTACAAAATCATGGAATTGTTATTAGAAAAAAAAAAAAAGTAATTGACAAATCTATTGCGAATTTGTTTCCCTCTTCTGAGTGGAATCAAACTCCTTCGAATGAGATAGGACTATGAATTAAAAATGTGAATTATAAAATGGAAATCTGAATTTAAGGAAAAAGCTATTTCTGGTAATTTTAAGACTCGTTGATGATTAATTGGACGATCTGTTGTATTTCTTCAATATCGATTTTATTTTCAGGGAATTGAAGGTTCCATAATGAATAGTAAAAATGATCTCCCTTCACATTCTGATCTTTCAAAATCAATTAGTTTTATAGCTAAATAGGAATTAGCTGATTCATTTGCCAACTTTGCACGACAAATCACCAAAAACCTCAATTCTCGATGCTTCGAGGTTTTATTGCTTGGTTTCTTGATAAACTAGGATTACGGATCGAAGGACAAGTAATTCGACTTACAGTATCGTTGTTACATATGGGCAATTCCATATCAAGTGATCAAGGCTTTTGGGACAAATTTTTCCGATCTTGACGTCGATCTCAGAAAAAGTAGTTCACGATGAAAAAAAAATACTCGCCAAAGCTTTTTTTTATTCTCAACTAGGGGCTCCGCCCCTCCGCGCTTCGCGCGGCAACCCCGCTCGGCGCTTCGCGCCTCACTTTTCCTAGGAATGGCTGGTCTAACTTTTTTTTAATCTTCAGTGGCTGTCCTAACCATTTCTAACCCTTCTTGGGACACTCATTCCTATCCGTTACACCCACTGTTACTACATCGAATCCCGTAGACCTGGAGACCGAAAACTATGGCGCGATAGACCTGGACACCCAGAACTATGGCGCGATAGACCTGGACACCCAGAACTATGGCGCGCGATAGACCTGGACACCCAGAAGTATGGCGCGATAGACCTGGAGACCAAAAACTATGGCGCGATAGACCTGGAGTCCAAAAACTATGGGGCGGTAGACCTGGACATCCAGAACTATGGCGCGATAGACCTGGAGACCAAAAACTATGGCGCGGTAGACCTGGACATCCAGAACTATGGCGCGATAGACCTGGAGACCAAAAACTATGGCGCGGTAGACCTGGACATCCAGAACTATGGCGCGCGGTAGACCTGGAGACCAAAAACTATGGCGCGGTAGACCTGGACATCCAGAACTATGGCGCGATTGACCTGGAGACCAAAAACTATGGCGCGGTAGACCTGGACATCCAGAACTATGGCGCGATAGACCTGGAGACCAAAAACTATGGCGCGGTAGACCTGGACATCCAGAACTATGGCGCGGTAGACCTCGACATCCAGAATTATGGCGCGATAGACCTGGACACCAGGAACTATGGCGCCATATACCTGGACACCAGGAACGGCGCGATAGAACGCGAATATAACCTGGATGCAGAAAACTACGCCGAAAACTCATGACCCAGATGCTGACACACAGAGATCAACAAGTGTCAGAGATCAAGCCTAGATTCTGACCGTCCATGGTTACGAGCGCCCATAGTTACGGGGACACGATATTCAGATTTTCGGCCCATAGTTACGGGGACACGTTTGGCCCATAGTTACGGAGACACGAAACTTTTTTATACATATATACATATGAAGAGATATTTTCGAAGTTATGCAACCTCTTCGTTTTGGCGCATTTTTTTTTTCAAAAAATTATAACTCCGGCTTCGTTGGTCATAGGGAGATCTACTTGGGCTCATTTTCTTTGCAAAAGAATATAGTTTTTAGAAAAAATAAGGCATTGGGATTTTCGATCGCTGAACATTAAATTGTCTCCCTTTCCCGAAACAATTAGAGATTGCGGAAAAATGAATTTTTTTTTTTTTAATCTGAAAAAAATCAGAGACGTAGATGTATGTATCCTCTCAGTGGTGTGTAATTTTCAGAGTGGGAGAGCCAGACGTTATTTTTTTATGGCCCAAAATGTGTATTACGTTGATAAATACCTTTTATCGTGTAATATTTTCGGCAGACTACTTAAATATTTAGAATTCAAGAGTGGGTTTTTCGGTTCAAATAATATCTTTAATCATGTATTTTGGACCAAATTATGTTGCTTCAACTTCAAGCTTACTAATTATTTCAACCAACATTGAAAATTCTGCAACTATAGGTCCAACGAATACTCATAATCCACGTAAGTCTTTTCTATTTCCGAAGCATTTTCGTAACACAAAATATAATCTCTTACGTGGATTATGAGTATTCGTTGGACCTATAGTTGCAGAATTTTCAATGTTGGTTGAAATAATTACAGTAATACCCCTCAATAGTCAACCCCTCAATAGTCCATATCCCTCAATAGTCAACGAATTTCCCCTCTCGAGACCCCGAAATAGGCCACCGACGTTCTCCTTCCATAGTCCCGATTCCCCTGAGACCCTGTTTAGTGGCGCTCCTTATAGCATGCGCACAACTGAATTTCTCAGCAGACGAACATACATATGGCAGTTACAAACATCCACGAGTAATAAGGAGATTCCACTCCGCGGTAAAACACGTCCCCAATTTTGAGGTAGAGTTAGAAGGATTGTCAAAATGCGATTTGAGCGCCTCTTACGGAAAAAAGAGAAATTTCCGCTATATACATATGTATACTACTCCTGATATACACAAGTAGAAAAAGAAGGGCGGCGATCGTAACCTGCGTAAACAAACGTGAATTCGTATAATGCATATTTGGAGCGGGTGAAAGCTAGTGAAAACCGAGTGATAGCTTTTTGGAAACCGAATCAACCTGAAATTCATCAAAACGTGATTATTGAGGTCCAAGGAAAGATGTAAGTACCATTCCGAAGAAGTGTTTTAATTTCTTGTAGAAACTACATAATACTCATGTCAATTATAGGTTATGTTGTATACAAAGCTTTCTACCTGTTTGATAAATGATACTCGTGCACCATCAATGACTTCAAGCTAGTCTTATGACTATAACGAATACTATTTACATTAAATCCAGAAACATAAACGTGTGTAATCTATTTGATTGTTGCAGGTTATGTTTGCAAGTCACGGATACAGTTTAAATTAACGTTTCATTCATCAAGACCAAGTTCTCTGGATCTTCAGTCTTCATCAAGCCCATTCATACATAGAACGGTTTTCATGGAACAGCGTGGATTACACCGAGTGCTTGAACTGTATCCCTCATCCTCTATTTAAAAAAAATTGTCTCGCATTAGTGAAAAAGAGATATAAAAACTCTGAATATTCACAGCAGTTTTGCCAAATTCGCCTATAATGGTAGTAACAATGCGAAACTGTGAAAACACGTTCAGCTTTCATTACCTACAAAACAATGTAGAAACAGTGCACTTACCATCTGAAAGATGGTGTTATACCAGAGGCGATGAATCTTTCCTTGGTTTTCAGAAAATCGAAAACGATGCTACGATCAGAAAAAGAGTCGCTGTTCGTGCTGACTTGAGCATACAGATCTTTATTGCAAATGAAATAATGCCATTTTCAAAATATATAAAAATCAGTAGTATCCCAGAATTCAGCAATCTTTTGAAATCTGTTGATGAATCGCCATAAGATATAACTTTAATCGAATTATAACAATTTCCAAGATTAATTCCTACTATTGTAGTCATTCTTTAAACGCTTGAATGTTGTAAAGGAATTGTACTGTTTTGAGTACTGCTTTGCTATTTTATTGCCTATCATCAAATTAATTCCAACTGT
>JAEUYN010002361.1:0-28214 GCA_018257835.1 Euura lappo | reverse complement strand
TTTTTCTAAAATAATAATAATAATCATAATAATAATACTTTACTTTCTAATGCCTTACTTTCGTCTTACGTTGTTAGTTGTCATGTTATGTCAGTGAATAACTGTATGTGTAGAATAAGGTGGATGTAATCATGTAAGCCTGAACAAATGAATATCAAATATCAATATCAAATAATAATAATAGTAATAATAATCACAATAATAATAAATGGCGTATATACGACTTTACACCTCTGCCTTGATATAATTCTTTCATGATGAAAGTTGAAAATTCCTCAAAAGATCCGGAATTTTGATTATTCTGTGCGTAAAAAAACATGGAGCATACGTTTTCATTTCCATTTACAAATTTCACCACCTTCGAGTAAATTTTTTTCAATTATAATGATCATTATTTATAATGTATAATAATAATAATTATTTTTATTATTATTTTGAAAAAAATGGAAATTCCGATTTTCACATTTTCAAGAGAAGAAAAAAAAATGGCGCATACGTTTTCATTTTCATTCACAAATTTCACCACTTTCGAGTAAATTTTTTCCAATTATAATAATAATAATTATTATAATGACAATAATTGTTTTAATTATTGTCATGATGATAATTATTATTATAATTGAAAAAAAATCAAATTATTATTATTATAATAATTATAATTCATTGTTATAACTATTATTATGCCGAATTATGCTGGGCTAGGTATACGGCTGGCATTCCGGAGAGAGAGACTCCGGAACGCCAGCCGTATACCTAGCCATGCAGTGTTTATAATAAATAATGCAACGATGCTTCGATAACGCGGTAAGTACTCAAAGTGTTATTTCAAAATAATTGAACAAATGGTAATTGAATAAAAATTGATAATCCGGATCGACCCCTGTTCTATTTTTGTCCTCCTTTCCCAGAAACCTTTCATACTTCACGAAACAAACCAAAGTTCACACCAAACTTTATTCTCGTGTATTGATTTAGACTCCGAATTTCAATTGCATTTACAATTCATTCATTCCTGGAAAAATACAAACAAATTCACCACGAGCATGGTAAGAAAAATTGTGACGTATACATCGGATGGAGGGTGAATGAATATCACTCGAGTTCTCTTTATTACATCATTTGTTTATTTTGAACTGCATAATGTCAAAAAAAAAAGAGACATGAATTCATTCATGATTACTCGCACTAGACAAATAATTTTCTTTTATCAACGATGTAGAACAGATGAGATGTGGTTTGAACGTATTTTATGATTATGAGTCACAGAATTTTCAAAGATATTATAATTTATCGTGGTCAGATCAATATGGGGGAGAAAAAAAAACATCAACTAAATATTGCACCTCTCCTCGCCGAATGTATACCCTACTGGAATGTATTGCGAAAATGACCAGCAGGCTTCACCATTTACTTTCCTCTCTCTAGTCTCTTCGCAGGTACACGGACCCCTCTCTGCCTGTGTAGGTGAAGGTAGCTGGACACTTTGCAGAAACCTGCCTGTGGGCACGATTTGTCGATTAAAAATTAACATTCCAGCAGCAAAGTTACAGCATGATCAACAAGATTTACGTAATATCGGCCAGTGGAATGAAAAAAAAATATCAAACGAATCCAATGGAAACATTCCGTGGCTTCGAATGATATCCCAAGCTGTTTCTGGGATTTCCAGCCTGCATCAAAATCAAGGCCTGGTCCCAGCCTTGCCACGATTACCAGATCCTATACGTGTTCGTAACATGCCGGCTGACAATTCTACGGAGCTAGCGGTTGACGTTCGTCGGTCATTGGTGAGAACCGACGGTCCACGGAAGAAAGACCCTGGTCCCTCATCGAGAGAAGATAATGCAAGTTTGTCGATCGTTGCCCCGCTGTGTCTTCACCATCAATCTCCCTCAATTCGGCAAAGTCTCTGTAGTCGATCGTCTCGTAGTATGTCTCCGCTGCGCATCCACTGGAGTCTGAAAGAGGAAAGATTTGTCTTGAATTTCAGGTTCTCTCAGAAAATTTCATAATCATACGTTCAGAGGTAGGTCAGAGAATATCTTTTTTCTTCACGTACTACACTCCTCCACAAAATTAAAGGATCACCCAATGTCGGGCCTAAAAATGTTCGAGATTCAAAAAATCATAACTCGGTCGAAAATGGTCGTAGGACGAATTTTCAAAAACTGGAATACGCCCCAAAGTGTAAACATTCCGCCATTTTTGGAAAATTGAAGCGTCTGCCATTTTTTCGAAAGTTATTGCATTTTTAATGAAAAAGCGTCAAAATGGGAAACCAATATTCCAACTTTGGCGACCTCTACAGAGTGACGAAAAAATCGGAAAAAAAATCCGTTTTCACCATTGGAAAGTGCAAAATCTTATCTTTCATTTCCTTTTTTTAGATTTGAGTTCAGATTTTTTTGCCTGAGTTATCGACATTTTTCCAAAAATTAGTTTCAAAAACTTTGACGCTTCGTAGGATGAGAACCACTTGTCGTACGGCTATGATTAAAAAACGAATTTGAAGCTTAAGATTCCCCCTTCCGAATGGATGCTTCATTTCTAAGATCCGGGCGACCGTTCCGGAACTGTCCGATTTTTAACGCGGACTTCTAAATCCCAATTGGGACAGCTTGGCGTTCTTCCGGTCCGAGCTTCTCGAAAATTATGCGATTGGTGTGGCCCTTGCGAGTATTCGCTGATCGAAAGTCTCCTCTTTCCATTGGTTTTTGGAGAATGGAGCTACGACTTTCCGTTCTCGAGTTATTCCTGTTCAAAGTGGAGATTTGGATTCATCTACGAGCGCGGTCTCAATCGAGGACTCACTGCTTCGATGCCTGGACAGCCTGGGTCCGTGTCGCGCGTGTGTCATTCGAATTGAGCCGAAGTCAGCCGGAGGAAGCCGATGTCGCCTTACCGTGTTCCAACTTCCACAATTAAGGCGACATTGGCTTCTTCCGACTGACTTCGGCTCAATTCGACTGACACACGCGCGACCGGCGCGACACAGACCCAGACATCGAAGCAGTGAGTCCTCGAGTGAGACCGCGCTCGTAGATTAATCAAAATCTCCAATTTGAACAGGAATAACTCGAGAACGGAAAGTCGTAGCTCCATTCTCCAAAAACCAATGGAAAGAGGAGACCTTCGATCAGCGAATACTCGCAAGGGCCATACCAATCGCATAATTTTCGAGAAGCTCGGACCGGAAGAACGCCAGGCTGTCCCAATTGGGATTTAGAAGTCCGCGTTAAAAATCGGACAGTTCCGGAACGGTCGCCCGGATCTTAGAAATGAAGCATCCATTCGGAAGGGGGAATCTTAAGCTTCAAATTCGTCTTTTAATCATAGCCGTACGACAAGTGGTTCTCATCCTACGAAGCGTCAAAGTTTTTGAAACTATTTTTTGGAAAAATGTCGATAACTCAGGCAAAAAAAATCTGAACTCAAATCTAAAAAAAGGAAATGAAAGATAAGATTTTGCACTTTCCAATGGTGAAAACGGATTTTTTTTCCGATTTTTTCGTCACTCTGTAGAGGTCGCCAAAGTTGGAATATTGGTTTCCCATTTTGACGCTTTTTCATTAAAAATGCAATAACTTTCGAAAAAATGGCCGACGCTTCAATTTTCTAAAAATGGCGGAATGTTTACACTTTGGGGCGTATTCCAGTTTTTGAAAATTCGTCCTACGACCATTTTCGACCGAGTTATGATTTTTTGAATCTCAAACATTTTTAGGCCCGACATTGGGTGATCCTTTAATTTTGTGGAGGAGTGTATTCAAACAAACTAGGTCATTTATCTTGGATCATCCTTCAATTGACTACCTTTTCTTAGATAAATCAAAATATTGATCGAATTCTGTGTCATGATTGATTAATCTTGATCTTGATAATCTGAGTACTTTCATACTGCCTACTGACAAACCATCCAGAGTCCATATCTCACATCACACGGTTTAAAATAGAATCTGTGCGAATGTTTTCAACAAATTCTGGCTCGAGATATACACAGAGAGAACGCTACTGTGGGATCAAGAATTTCATTTTACATTCAAGACCAGTTTTTCCTCTGTATTCGAGCGTACTAGTGAAGCTAATGAGAGCAGAAAGAAACGAAAAAAAAAACTAAAATAACAAACAGCAAACACGATGACCGATAACGTACGATACCCATCCGCAGAGTTCTCTAGGATTACTTCTGCTCTGGAACACAGACCTGCGTCGCCGACTCAGCGGCGGTTATTCACAGAATTTTCCAGTATAAATTCATCCGTCAACGAAATGATCCGAAAAGTCTGTCTGAACTTCAGCCGTGGCCACTTTCACTAGGTGCTACCGATATACTCTTCCGGAAAGTCTTCGGCGGTCTATCGACGTGCTCGGTGCGGGTCTGGAACCACTACCTGCATCGGACAAAGATCACATCAGCTTCGATTCTTCGTTGATTCGACTCGTACATCAGGGAAACAAAAAAGTTTACATACCGCAAACTCGGTGAATACCGAAACACGTTAGTTGTGTTCGACACAGGCTACGGGAGCAGTAATAGGATGGCTGTTTGTAATTCAGTCCGGATTCGCTACGCTCATCGTTCAGCTGCCTCTGCGCGCCAACTTTCCAACGAGGTCTCATCGGTGTTTCAGCCTTCGCTCCTTTCTCCGCATCTCGCATGACATCTGTCGAAATAATAGACTTACAGTTTCGATTGATAAGAAAATACCAACCATCTGAGACGGGACCAAGCGAGCTCGTTGTCGTCGACGGGTGGGTTCATTCAACGCGCTTCGACGATCCAGCCCGGTCGGGAATAACTCGCAGTATATCCAGCGCCAAAATCCTGCGATATGCTCTCTCGTCTGGTCCTGACGTCGCCAGACTTCGTCACTCTGCGCCTGGGACGGGTACATGAGGGAAAGAGATTTTCCATCACTGCAATTTTACATCTGGATACTTTCCCTATCGTAACTTCGTCAGCAGATATAACGTGGAAGTAATATCTTACCTCGAGTGTCGACGAAGTTTTCCTCCGTAGTCCATCCTCGACCGGGCACAGCTGTAGCCGCGTCTTCTGCACTACGTCGTCCCCGTTGTAAATTACAGCGTCTCCCGAGCAGAAAGGGTTCTACGAGAATCGAATCTCACTTTCGCGACACGTCTATCGGATGTCCTGTGAAAGCCGGCAATAACATAACACTCGCGGCTCTTCACCTCCTCGTACCGTCCCAATCCGCACGAGCCAAGTTCAGCTGAGCACTCGACTTGACTCGACGCTACGCCACTGAACTCTCGGCCAGTGTCGAGCATCGTTTCCCGTATTACTTACGAACTACCCCAATAAACACACAGTGGTTGATGTGTGGTATAATAAACGTATCTCGACACGTTAAGAAAACGTTGGTAATAAACGAGTTACATCGAATCTATGGGAAATACTCGTATATTATACCATAAAGTTTTAGGTACGAAGTCCGCCTGTTATACCAATTTTTCGATACGCATTACTTATACGGGAAATATACGTGTATTATACCATCAATTTTTGATCACTGTCCGCGATAATATTTATTCTTAAAATGTCAACCAAATGTTGTTTTTAACATAATAATGTATTATTAATAATAAAAAACCGTTATTAATGAAAGACAATTAAAAATTGAAGAATTAAAAAAAAAAAAAGTGACTTCACGGGGATTCGATCCGGGAACCTCTCGTGTGTGAAACCAATCTCTTGTCCTTGCGCTGCTGCCAGCTATTACGATGTACACAGAGTTTGAGGTACATAATATCTGCTGTACTATGAGACTTATGCAACAGCATTTTGTCATAAAAATGTGGATGTTAGGAAATTTTTGAGAGGTGAAAATTAGGTCGGGCACGCGGACATCGAGACCAAAAATATACCATGGATTACACGTGTACAAAACGCTTTTTATTCGGTGGAAAACATGTGGAATATACCAGCACACAGAAACGTGTTTTCCACGTGTTTTCCACGGGTTTTCCTGGTATACAAGATACGTTGATTGAATGATGTGTGGTCCACGTATAATTTTTCCACTTATGCCGACTTTCCACATTGGACACGTTTAATATACGTATATTCGACGTACCTGTGTTTATTGGGACACGATGACTGCGACGATCATTACAATTACTTATCACGATACATATCTACATCATAATACTAATTGTAATAATAACAATAATGATAATAATGTAATGATAATAGCAACGATCATTATGACAATCAAAACTGGAAAAAAAAATGTTGACACTGACCGGTTCAAACAATCGACCTCTGTCTTTCGTGATACGATTGAGTTTTCTTTTCTTCTCTTACTCAAAATTTTTTATACGAATTGCACGTAGTGCGATAATAATGAAAGAAATAATGAGCCCGTTACGGATACTGAAAAAACATTATAGCAAATTGGATATGAAATCATTATTACTAAGGAGTGCCGAGCGGCGAGCAACATAAATATATAGATATCGAGCCTCGCGCGGAATCCGGGCCGCTTCGCGCTCGGGTCGGCCCTGGGCCTCGGTCTCTCAAGCCCCACGCTCAACGATACCTCCGCGCGGCGTCCCGGTCGAGTCGCTCGCTAGCCGGATTTTGTGCGCGCGCAACTTCTAGTGCACGCACTTGAATCGTGAGTGTGTACGTTATTAGTGTATTTTGCATCGAGATTTCATTCGGCGTCAAACATCCGTTACGGTAAGTTGTAATCTTTACTGAGCATCACTAAAAATTAGTCATATTTCTTGTGGTTCGATTGTGCCTTTATAGTTTTCGGGATGCGATCTATCCATCTAAGGGGACGCTGTACTCGATTGTTACCACGGGACGAGAAAATTGAGGGCCTCGTTTATTTCGATTTATATCTAAGGTACGCGCTTCAATCGCCATGCCATTTCTTTGTTTCTGCACAAAACGAACGTTTTTATGTATTTGTGTTCAAAGTTTCACGTGGAATTCCACTAAAGAGCCCTCTCTTGGGATTGAAGCACGTATAATACTTTGAAATAAGCGACGTTTTGCTTCCGTGGTGAGAATCGAGTAGATACTTCGTCTGCTTCATTCTTTACAAAATATTTTCGGATCGGTTTATTGAATATTCAGTCACCGAAAAATTTCCATGTCAATTAGAAAATGACTGAAGAGCAATTTGCCGCGAAGGAGAAGGAAAAAGAGGTGAACGAGAAGGAAAGAGAGGAGCAGGAGAAGGAAAGATTGATTGATTGAAAAACGTTTATTATGCCTTAACCAAGAGGGTCGTAGGGCAAAAGATACAATACATAGCAATACATACATGGCAATGAGGCACATAAGATAGAAGGAAATACAAGCAGCGTACAGTATAATGGTAGTTTGGTAGATTATTAAAGGTAACTAAACTAGGGTTAACGAAGAAGAGCAAGAAAATATGTAAATAAAAGTAAAGCAATCAACTATGGATCAATTATAAACTAACTAAGACTAAAAATAAAACTAAGAATAAACTAAAAATAAAACGGAGGGAGCATTTTCTACTGAAATAAAGCAAATAAAAAGAAACAATAAAGTAAGCGCAGAAAGCAAGAGTAGAAAAGAGAGAAGAAGAAGGAGAGAGAGGTGAACGAGAAGAAAAGAGAGGAGAAGGAAAAGGAAAAAGAGGTGATGGAGAAGGAAAGAGAGGAGAGTAGAGTCAAATTTATTGATCGTAGGACTAGTCCTCTAACGACCACAGACAAAACACATCAATAAGTCAATGAAAAAAATGCATAAAATACATTTACAATTGAACATAGATGCGCCAAAAACAACAAGGTAGTAGCCCTAAAATAGGCGAGAGCTGCAACAGACGCGATTAATTCACACTGCAGTAATTCCAAAAAAGTTACAAGCTGCTACGTAGCGATGAACGTATCTCCTCCTATGATCTTTGACAGCCTCGAAATCCCAGTAGATGGCAAAAGTCTCACAGGTTCGGATCCGTCTTTAAGTCGCACAAAGACCGCAGTGCTACCAATCCAGATATTCTTACGTGGAATCTCAGGGTATCGAGAACAAATTTCACAGCGCAACTTATAAAGCGTCGGGGGATAACTACGGTTCAAGAATACAGGTGAATCGGAAAGTCGAGAATTAATATGACCAGCACAAAGCTCCTTTTTCATCTTCTTGCCACTAATGAAGTCACAAGGCAACCGAGGGGAGCTGAACTTTATTAAGACATCACGAGCATGAGGTGACCCAGACCCCGTTTTAGTCTTTCCCAATCGCTTTACCGAGATGAGGTCCGAGTGTGCAAATGAAACATCAAGCACTTCACCTAGGCTACGAACTGTTTGCACGAGATTTTCATGAGGCAACACAGGCAGACCCGTCAGCACCAATTGGTCTGCTAGGGATTGGGTTTCCAACTTTAACATGCGAATTTCCAATTCGGTATCATCTCCCGTAGACACAGGCTGGCGATGAGAACAGTCCTCGTCCGTCTTTTTCTGCGAATCCTCCCTCACAATCATATCTTTGTCACGAGCCTCTAGGCGGCATACACGATGAGTCAAATCAACAAGGCAGCTCTGGATGTTGGTGTACGCTTTCTCAAGACTCCCAAGTTTAGTTGACATTGAACTGACCGACGAAGAGACAGAGTTGATCATTCCAGAAATACCATCGACTTTCCCGAGTCTCTCGTCAATACTACTCAGCAATGTAGCCAAAGGATCCATGATTCACTCGGTAAGGGCTCCGATGATAATAGGATTCCCACAATCGATAACTGGCTTGTTTGTTTTCTGAACCAGAGATATAGTAACTCGCAATAACACCAGTCCAGTGTAGCAACAAAGCTAACCTCTAACTCAGCAAGCCGAATTATAAAGTCAAACTTCACAGCGTTAACAAAGAGTTCAAACCAACATTAATAATCCAAAACACTCACTAATAAATACTAATGAAAGGCACGTACTCGCAGCTTCACTCCAGATTTGTAAGCTGTAGGCCAGGCCAAAAACAGAGAGCCCACCAAAGACACGCGCAAACGTTATGAACAGAGACAACAGAGCTCAGAGAGGGAGATGGAGAGGGAGGCGGAGTGGGCTAGAAGGATAGCCGATTTGAAAAAAAAACAGGAAGCCACCAAAAAATTAGACGCGGAGCTCAGGGCGAAGTTGGCCGAGCTTGAAAAAAAAGGGGAGGACTCTGTGCAAGAGGTGAATATACTTATTTTATAATACTCATTACGCTGAAACCAAAGAATGGTTCATGTGTCATAGAAGTATGAAGACATCACTTATTCGTTCGCCGGACGGTTGTTACCCTTGAATCAGGCTTTGCAACATTGTTGGCGATCCGTCGAGTTTCCGTCAATGAAGTTGCAACTATTGTGTTCATCTTTGAATTTCATTCTGATGACGTATACGTTATGATTATTCGTCTGTATGAATATCGCACGTCTTATAAAAAAAGCATACGGGGGGTTCCATGGCATTTCACCTAATCGGTGAAGGTCACCGACGCCGATCTTGATGTCAATTTTTTCTGAATTCCTCTATCGAAAAAAGTGAACACGTGTTCCGCCGTTTTTCGATTCAGCCACGTTTTCAATTTTTTTTAATTTTTCCAATTTTTCATCCTTTTCGCGAACAGACTTTTTTCAACTGGCTCTAACTTCGAAAGCTTAGACTTTTTTCGAAAGATGATAAGGACATAAAATGTGCCAAAAAAACTGAGCTTTTCGAAAAAAATTGCACAATCTTTTTCAACTACACAGTTCTGGGATATTTTTTATAATAGAGAAAAAATCGATATATCATTCATTTGGACACCTTCGATTTTCCTGAAACTTTGTACCTGAAATCAACCACCCACAATCAAGTTATCCTCCAAAGAAAATTATGGGCCTCGGATTCGTTCGGAAGTTTCACGATCATAGGTGCCAAAAAATCGGACAAATCGCAATATATCTCAGGGAAATCAATTTTTACTTTGAGCAGACAAGTTCTCATGTTCCAAAAATCAGTGTTTGCTGAAAAATGAAATTTTTAAAAAAATACCCGACGTCGTGAAAAAAAACGAGATTATAATTTTTTTACCGTGCCAAGTATATTTTCACGTACATTTATGAATGTAGATACTAAGTTTTCACGTGGTTCCGATCATAAAATAAGTTCTAGATTCGCGAAATTCGAAATAAAACTTCAAGTGTACGTCAACGTTGACATTATCGACGGTTGCAGCGAACAGAAGAGCGAGCTGGGGTAGTACTCAATCAGAACTCAAGCTCGCAACAAAACAAACTATCTTGTATACTGAAAAATTCAACCGTATAAATGCTGAGATCTCGAAATTTCGATGAATCATCCGATAAAAAAGCGACTACAATAGTTTAACTAATGATAGTATAATATTGGAATAGTTGAATAGTTCAAATTCAATCATTTCAATCATCAATATTCAATTTTTCATCAAGTACGCTTTTCTTGTCGAAATTAAAATTGATAAAACTGATTTCCCTGAGATTTCTTGCGATTGTCCGATTTTTTGGCACCTATGATGGTGTAACTTCCGAACGAATCCGAGGCCCATAATTTCCTTTGAAGGATAACTTGATCATAAGTGGTTGATTTCAGGTAAAAAGTTTCAGGAAAATCGAAAGTGTCCAAATGAATAATATATTGATTTTTTCTCTATTATCAAAAATATCCCAGAACGGTGTAGTTGGAAAAGATTGTGCAATTTTTTTTCGAAAATCTCGGTCTTTTTGGCACATTTTATGTCCTCACCATTTTTCGAAAAAAGTCAAAGCTCTTGAAGTTAGTGTAACAAGCAGAGCAAGTCACAGCATATTTATATGGGTTCATCCTGTATAAAGATACAGAAGTATACCGAAGGTTTATATGTATAGTGATAAGTAATAACAGAGTATCTTGCGTAGAAACAGAGTGATTATATCAGTCTTTATTCAAGTAAGCAGTTCTAAGTCAATCAGTATTACAGTATATTACTCCCAGAGTAGGTGTTATTCTCTAGAGAGTTATTACAGAAGTGAGTCCAGCTAATCCAGTCAAGACTGAAGAAGCTGGGGGAAGGGTGAGGGGAAGTGCATAAGACTGACCGAGCCATCCCACGGTACGCGAAGTATCGAGTGATGCACCGTCAGGCTTATGCGAAAAGAGTAAGATAGCGGGGTGCAGATATTCTAAGATCTAGTTAACTAAGTCTAAGTCTAAGCGTGAGTGTGTGTGTGTGTGTGAGGGTGTGTGAGGGTAGGCGTCGTATGGGCCGTGGGACCAGACGTGACATTAGAGCCAGTTGAAAAAAGTCCGTTTGCGAAAAGGATGAAAAATTGGAAAATTCAAAAAAATAGAAAACATGGCTGAATCGAAAAACGGCCAAACACGTGTTCACTCTTTTCGATGCACGAATTGAGAAAAAAATTGACATCAAGATCGGCGTCGGTGACCTTCACCGATTAGGTGAAATGCCATGGAACCCCCCATACTTTCGTCACATACTAAAATGGTTTTGGAAGTGAAATTGGTTTCTGAAATTGTGAATCATGCTACTGGTTGTGACGCATAAAACTAATTCCGAAAGATCTAATTCTGCATATTGGTAACAGAGTGTACGGGTCTACCAACATCATGTAATTCGGAATCATTTTTGTTATGCGAATTAGGAAATGAAACAGGTGGTTATAATTGATGAAAACCAATAAGTCATAATCATGTTGTTCAACTGTTATGTAGCATGAATTTGAAGGAGATAACGTCAGAGAATGCAAATGTGGGTCTATAAGTTAAGGAAAATCAGATTTGATAATTTGTCAAGTTCCTGAAAAGAAATAGTCGAATTGTGTGATAATGGGAACCTGCTTCCATCAGTACTACCTGCAACACACGCGGCAGTAAAATTTATAAATTGGATTAATCTATTTCATCTTTCAGTCCCAGAAGAGAAAGGCAGAGGGGCAGCAGCCGGGCCCCTCCAACAATAAAAAAAGGAACGATGCGTGAGTGTAATTATACATCTACTATAATGATAGTAACAATAATAATGATATAACTTCGTATATCGCGAGTATGATTCACGCGTTTTTCAATGGTAGTTTTCGGTACCAAAAGTAGCTGTGTTATTATTGTACACCTCTAGAGTCCGCACATATGCATTCGCAGTCAGGTGTCGGATTGTTGTGTGCAACGAGGAGATAACGGTCCTTGCCTCCTAGTTGCATAATATATACTATACTAGCTTTGTCGAGGCAAATCACAGAGTAAAGTATCTAGACACAATGAAAGTAATTGACTCTTGACATATTTTCTCAGCAACATAACTGTAGTGCCAATGCATTGTCATTCGAATTATCTTCGTTCTAGGTGGAAATGGTCTGTGAGACGAAGAGGAGGGGGCAGAGGTGGGGGTGGCGGAGGAGGGGGCGACGGAGGAGGGGGTGACGGAGGAGGAGAAAGCGGTGGGGGCGGCGGAGGAGGGGGTGACGGAGAAGGGGGCAGAGGTGGGGGTGGCGGGGGAGAGGGCAGAGGTGGGGGTGGCGGAAGAGGGGGCAGAGGTGGGAGTGGCGGAGGAGGGGGCAGAGGTCGGGGTGGCGGGGGAGAGGGCAGAGGTGGGGGTGGCGGAAGAGGGGGCAGAGGTGGGGGTGGCGGAGGAGGGGGTGACGGAGGAGGGGAAAGAGGTGGGGGCGGCGGAGGAGGGGGCAGAGGTGGGGGCGGCGGAGGACGGGGCAGAGGTGAGGGAGGCGGGGGAGGAGGGGTAAAAAAATATTACACTTTCAAATAAAAAATAACAAAAATAACAAAAATAAAAAACAAATAATCTAATAATTCAAAAATATTTTATTTCCTTTTCATTACAGTCCCCCCTTCATTATCCCTCGATCAGTTTACGGTACATAAAAAAGATTTTTATTGCGTACGCAATTGCTACTACAGGAATTATCTACTTTTGGTAATTAATTTTTAGGTAGAACTGAACACAACTATTTTGATCTTCAATCGTCTTGCTATGCACGGTATCATGAATAATCCATACTCTTTATTTAGTTCATCGCCAAGTCAAATTTACAGAATGACACAAGTTTCTCAACTAGGCACGTAGATGGAAGGGTTCATTTTTCACCTGTCAGCCATGTTCGCCGCCAGGTCTTATTTGCACTTTCTTGTTGATGAATATTGTATAATTCCAATCATATATACACCCACCTACCTATGAAAGTACACTGTAAAAAATGCGCGGATTCTATAGTGGTCCACCCCGTTTGAAGTCATAAGACCCCGTTCGGTGTCAAATGCAACACTAATCATAGTCAGTTCAGAAAAAACAACACCGATTGGTTGTAATTTGACACAGAACGGGGTGAACCACTATAGAATTCTTCGCTGTGTTGAAACGGTGTTAAATTCTAAACACAATCAACACCACATTTTTTACAGTGTATACATCACGCGGCAAGGGTAGGAAATTAGGCTGTCCTAAACTGCGCGTTAGTTTGACACCTGAGCCGAAAGGCGAGGGTGTCAAAACCGCAATTTGGGGTAGTCTTTTTTCCTCCCGCGTGCGGTATACTTTTTTCCTCCACCCCCCGGGACGGAAGGTATGACTTCCCGCTCATGCGGCGGGCCGAGATGTCGTACGTTCGGTGGAGGTGTAAATGGTTTTCCATAAACAGAGTCTTCGTATGGTATCGGCGTGAGCTGAAAAAGTCAATTATTAGCTACTCACATGATGATGAGTATTTCCAGGAGACGCCACCTGGAGGCTAATTGACGTTGTCTCCCTTGTAGTTTTTGTCGGACAGCCCAGTCATTCCGGTGAGGGAATGAGAAACTGCGACATTTTCTAGTCGGACAGCCCTGTCATTCCGGTGAGTAAATGAGAAACTGCGACATATTCTAGTCGGACAGCCCAGTCATTCCGGTGAGTAGATGAGAAACTGCGACATTTTCTAGTCGGACAGCCCAGTCATTCCGGTGAGTAAATGAGAAACTGCGACATTTCTAGTCGGACAGCCCAGTCATTCCGGTGAGGAAATGAGAAACTGCGACTAGATCTTTCGTGAAGAAAGAAGAACAAAAACTATCAAAGAGTCGATATGGTTTCAATGAACCACAACAATTGCGTAACCGGGATTCCGTAAATAGGACAAAGGGTAGAGCGGAAAAAAGTTGGAGAACCGGGGGTAGTTTTGAGAGCATGTCATCCCCCTCGCGTGACATTGAAATTGAAAGTGAAATAAATATGCATGAGTAAAAGTAACGAACCGGGAGTAATTCTGACGGGGGTAGTTTTGAGAGCATGTCATCCCCCTCGCGTGACATTGAAATTGAAAGTGAAAGACATATGGATGAGTAAAAGTAACAAACCGGGAGTAGTTCTGACAAGGGTAGTTTTGAGAGCATGTCATCCCCCTCGCGTGACATTGAAATTGAAAATGAAAGACATATGGATGAGTAAAAGTAACGAACCGAGAGTAGTTCTGACGGGGGTAGTTTTGAGAGCATGTCATCCCCCTCGCGTGACATTGAAATTGAAAGTGAAATAAATATGGATGAGTAAAAGTAACGAACCGGGAGTAGTTCTGATGGGGGTAGTTTTGAGAGCATGTCATCCCCCTCGCGTGACATTGAAATTGAAAGTGAAAGACATATGGATGAGTAAAAGTAACGAACCGGGAGTAGTTCTGACGGGGGTAGTTTTGAGAGCATGTCATCCCCCTCGCGTGACATTGAAAGTGAAAGACATATGGATGAGTAAAAGTAACGAACCGGGAGTAGTTCTGACGGGAGTAGTTTTCAGAGCATGTCATCCCCCTCGCGTGACATTGAAATTGAAAGTGAAAGACATATGGATGAGTAAAAGTAACGAACCGGGAGGAGTTCTGACGGGGGTAGTTTTGAGAGCATGTCATCCCCCTCGCGTGACATTGAAATCGAAAGTGAAAGAAATATTAACGAGGAAAAGTAACGAACTGGGAGTAGTTCTGACGGGATGGATTATAGTCAGCAAAAGGTGGCCCAATCGACTACTAACGTATACGATCAGATCTGGCCATGCCTTCGTTCGAAGTTACAGGCTTGGAAAGGCCGAAAATGTCTTACTCACAAGTATTTGTAGAAAATGATTTCTCATTTTCATTACGTCCATGGAGTATGACTCGTTGGAAGGATTCCCGCCTAAAATTATTGTTGTAGCGAAAGCTGCTGAATACACTCCACAGCTGTACGCGTCCGGCTGCCTTTGGACAACTGGAAACGCGATGTTGTCGGTTTTCAGGGTTCTATACCGTGAATTGATGAAGTGTCGCTCGTCGGCAGCTAATAAATGAAACTTATTACAGCCTAGGCTGTCATAGACAAGGAGCTGATTTCCATCGAAATACGTACAACGCCAATGTTCTGAAGTGTTACCTCCAATGATGTTGATATCACGTGACGTGCACGAAGGCGTGATGAACCGTGGATACGCTACCAAAAGTGCACTTGCAATTTTGAAGTCCGTTTTGTCTGCAATCAGGTACAAAAATGAATCGATCGACATGTCATTCAGCAGCATATTTTCTGATAAAATATTGCCTCGAAGGACGTCGATGGTAGCATTTTTATTGATTGTTTCCAGGACTTCAAACTCAGTTGCACTTGGGACTCCTGCGTTACCGTCATCCGTTACAACCACCCAGGGTGCATCATTAGGTCGTGTCGGTTCCGCGGTCGTTAGTGTACGGTTCCATGCCTGCTCGTTCGATGATTCTGGCTCATCTATACTTGAGGCACTCCAACGTTCTCTCTGCCTAGTCGTTCTTCTGACCAGTTTAACCGGAGGAATTCGTACTCTGCGTCTCGATAAACCTTCCTCATCTGAAGACGATACGGACCAAACTTCTTGGTCTCCAACTTTGCGTTTCGTTAGCTTCAGACGCGGTACTGATCCGGTATCCGAGAGGTACTCCTCCGACGATGTCACGCTCCAACTATCGGAATCCCCTTGCGTTCGAATCAATTTCGTTGGCGCAACTCTTCTCTTGCCGTTCTGTCTCGGTGGAATTTTGAACGGTGTGCCAGCAGACAGCAATGATTCAGGTTCGTCATTTGTTTCTGACGCGGTAGCCGAGTCGGGCACGGCAATCACACTCATAGCCACGTGACTGCCCGCTTTTGATGCCTCTGCAGCTTGGTTTTTTAACCGTCTCGCTTCTAGAATGTATTCAGGTTCCCGAATCGGCATTCCGCGACAGCATCGGCCGTCAATCATTTCTGGCTGCAGGCACTGTTCATAGAACCGAGTTAGATTTGGTTTCATCTGTTGGTCCCAAAACTTGTCGTCGCGGTGTACTGTGACGTACTTCAGACCCAGTGGCGTCCACACGGCGAAGTAACAAACCTCGGCTTGGGTAACGTGCAGCTGTCCCTGTACCTGGTAATAGTAATGATGCGAGACATTCATTTTAGTTCGGTCATTAACGTCAAAGTACCTGTCAACCCCGCCAACGCGTTGCTGAATAGCGTCTTCGGGGTGCAGATGTTTTGCAGAGTAAGGACACTTTACTTCCACGATAGTGGTCTCGTTCACGATACTGTCTGGAGTAGCTCCCAACCATGCCAGATGACTATCGATGAAAAGTCCACACGGCGTGATAGTAACAGCGTTACCTTCGTCAACTAATTTAGCTTGAAGCGCCGCGATAGCGTCGGGTTCCTTTTCCTTACCCCACATCATAGCCAGCGTGGTCCTCACCGTAGGGTAAAGAATGCTTTTCACGGTAGCAGTACACGGTGTGGTTTTTCTCATGCGACAGACTTTCCCAAAATTTGACGCCGTCAACATCTTGGCACGTATCGATGTCCAATTTCCGTTATCGGCCTGACCTCTCGTGAGTCTCTCAATATCAAACCGATTTTTTTGGTTTTCCTCCAGAACTGCTAGATGCCTTGCCAATTCGGCGTTGTATACCTCAATGGACATATCAGGCTTCTCTGCATTAGGGCCGTAATTTTGATCACGACCCTGGTGTCTCCTGGTGGTCTCAGGTAGATGTGCTCGAGCTTCTTTGGTCCTCTGCCTGATGAGCGAGTTATTGACCACCTTACGTTGCCTCCGGGCTTCCAGTGACACTACAGTGGCGGGTGGAGTCACGCCTTCGCTGTGGTGCAAATCTGTCAAAATATTTTGATTATTGAACTGCAAAACAGACCCAGCACATCTACCTTGGAACGAACCCCTCATACCGAGATTGAGCCTTTTACCAGCATTCAATTTGCAAACAATCGAATTGAATGCTTCAGCCGGATTATTTTTGGCATGATAGATCAAGCTGTCAGAATGATGGGCTAAGAACTCAATCGCAGTTACCAGCTTTTGGAAAAGTCCGGCTACTTTGAGGTCCTCAATGTCTTTCAGAGCCCGATCAGTGGTCTGCTCGACACAAAAACCGTCCGGTTGGTTGCATTTTCGGTGGTCACCGAAAACGTGGCACGGTGCGTTCAGGACATCGCTTTTCAATAAAGCTATTTGACTAGCAATATTGTTTTCTACCGAAGCCCGACGATGCTTCACTGCCGCATCAATCGTGTCCCGAAATTTCTTCGCACTACCCTTCACCAATTTTTTCAATTTTGCAATGTTGGGGCCAGGGGTTTGAGCTACGGCTTTGACCTTTCGGGTCAGATTTCGCAGCATATGATTAACGCACTCTTTTTTTTCGACGACTATGCTGTACTTTCCGTACGGGTTGTTGTCTCCAATCGATTTATAAGTGTTGCTGTCGCCGTCTGCGATCAGCGTCTTGTGAATCAGACCGTGCGTCTCAACGCTTGTTCGGAAACCCTCTACTAATATATCGGCCTCCATTCCCGTGGAAGCTTGATCGCGGCCATAATTTTGAAAGCAAGCGTGAGGATTCGGTGTAATGTCGTAACGTGCGGCCCGTTCGCAAACGAAACAAAATTTATTACGCACGCCCATGAAAATCACCTTTCCCGTGAATTCATCAACGATTGCGCCAACGCCGGACAGGGAGTCGTATTTACCTGTATTGTACGATCGTTTCATCCACGCACAATCTGCTACAACGGTGATTAATGGGATTTGCTCACCTTCGTGGATTATAAAATCACCTCTCTGGAGAGCTAGTTTTCTCGCTTCCTCGCCTGCTCGCAACATTTCCAAAAGTGCAGCGTGCTCATAAGCTTCAACCATCTCCATGTCGTTTTTTCGGTACGTTTTTCCCGACATGCAGGGAACATCCATAGAAGCCAGGAGTTCCTCCAACTGCGAATGCCCAATGCCAATGGCAATTGTTCCTGCGACAGCACATTTGTTGATGGGCATGTTTAGGCTGTCAACAGGATCTGTCCAGATGCTGTCCTGAAACTTACATCCATCACACTGGAAGAAAATTTGAGTTTGCAAACCGTACTGACGTGACTTTGTCTGAATAAGTTCATGTAATCGACAATTCCTATTAGGATTGTGATGGTCGAACTTCTGATGCAGCTGGCTAAGCATACCGCTTATAACGGATTTTAGATGTTCTTCCGTTATTTTTTTACATAGAGAGTATATAATCTGGTGAGAAGGATCAAGGATATAAAAATTACAAATCAATAAAGGTCATCAAATTAATCTTGATAATGCTGGTAAGAAAAAGTGTATTCTCCCAGCGTTTATTGCAACTCAAGGTAAGATTATATGCACGGAATCTGCCGTGTTGTACAAATGTACGAATTTTTGACCAAATTTGATACAATAAAAAAAAATAAAAGTAACAACCACATTCACACACCATTCATGCCTTAAAACACGCCGTTGAATAGATAATATCGGATAATAACGTTTATGGGCAATTTGTCTTTCAAGATTCTAAATTTTGCATGACTCGATGATATTAGTGACTCTAAATTGTACAAATTACAAATTTTATTGTTACTTCCATAAATACGCTGTTGCTCGTTGTTACGACTCAATTTCGCAGTTCTAAGTATTGTGACACAGTACGCCTACAATACAAAGAATATTATGATTACTTAACTCGATTTTTATCCATCGGTGATATTTGGCCAGCGGCTCCGTAGATCGATCTTTCCTGATAATGTTCGTGTCCTCGAAAATCAATATTGGTCGTCACCAATGATTTTTCGGTAGTCAATCGCTCTCAGGCTTCGTAGTTCAGGTAGATGTTGGTTCAACCGATTTATTGGATGTGATTTCGAACGAGTTGTAATGAATTTACGTGAGTTATAGCAGAATGTTGCATACTTCGAGATTTCAATTCAATTTTATGAGTATTGTGTAACTTTGAGTTCAAACAGACGAGAATGATAGCAAAGGGAATTTCAGTCGACTTGTCGGCTCGGCGTCTTCCTAGCGAGAGAGAGAATCTTGTCCTCTCGGAAATACGATTATGAATTTTGACTCGAGCTGTTATGGTATAATTTGACCCTTGACTAGTTCGTCTATCGGTAACTTATTTTCACATTTATACTAATATAGATTGCTGATAGGTGTCGCCATCGATACCTGTCACATCCCCCCCCATTTTTGATTACTGCAAAGCAAAAAAAAATCAAAAATCCGAAAGAAAAATCTAAGCTTTTAGCTATTAAATTGAAATTTACATTTATGATTCATACGTATCTTATTCTATTTCCACTCATTCATCCATTCGAACATTCCTTGTATAATTAACATATAACATTATATAAAAATTTCAAAATTGGTATTTATCACATTTCAAATATCAAATTTCAGCGAATTTTTTCAATAAACATTTTCTTATTCTCCTTACATCTATTTTTTAACCTAGTACACATTTTTTATATGAATGGTGAGTCCTTGATGCGTCTCAAGGAGTACTGGCTTGGCTGTTAATATCTATTTTCTAAGTGGATTGCCAGTACCTGCGTAGACTCATTCGATTGAAAGTTCCTATGTATTTTGATGTATCATTAATTTCTGCTAACCGGAATGCATTGTCGTTGATATTTTTTGTGATTTTATATGGACCTTTATATATGTGAAAAAATTTGTGTGTTACTTTATCAATTGCAGAGGAAGGGTATGGTACTTTAAGCAAGACTAAATCTCCTTCATTGAGGATAACGTTTGATTTAGATTTTTGATAACGACCTCTATGTTTAAAGTTTTTTACGAGTGCTTGATTTGCGAGCATTATTTTTACCTCGTGATCATCGTCGATTGTTTCTGGAAAGTTTACTATTTCTCTGATTTTATCGTTTGCCTTTTTGTTGAAATGAAGCTCGTATGGAACATACCCCGTACTTTGATGAGTTGTTAAATTCAACAATTTTTCTATTTCTTTAACGTGTTTTGCCCAGCTGGTATGTTTCTGTGAGCAGTATGTTCTAAAAAACCTCCCAAGTTCACGCATTACCCTCTCAGTTGGATTGGATTGTGGATGTCGTATTGATGAATAGCATACTTGAATATCTTGTTTTTCTAATTCTACTTTCCATTTTGCAGCTGTAAATTGCGTACCATGGTCTGACAATAATTTTTCAGGTTTTCCGACTTTTATAAAATAATCATTTATCATTTTATTCAACGCTACTTTAGTTGTTGCCCGTTTCATAGGGTATAATTTTACGTATTTTGAAAATGCATCGATAGCAACCAATAAGAATTGGACTCCCGCTGTTGATTTTGGTAATGGTCCATAAAAGTCTATAGTTACCAACTCATTTGGTTTTTTAGCTGCCACTCTTTGGTATTCTCCTTGCATACTATAATTTAATACTTTTACTCTTTGACATAAATCACAGGTTTGCAAACTTTTTTTAATAAATTCTCTCATGTTTCGCCAATAAAAATGTGTACTTATATATTTGAGGGTTTTATATGTACCTGTATGACCTAATTTTTCGTGAATCGATGTCACTAGCACTCCTATTAAACTGATAGGAACTACTATTCGCCAATTTTCTTCTCGCTCAGTTTTATGGAACAAAATGTTTTCATGAATTCGATACATGTTTTGATTTGGATCGTCTTGATATTTTTTTATTAAATCGGCTACATGCGTGTCTTCTTTTTGTAACTTTTCTAAATTTTTCAAATTTTTAGCTAATATTGAATCTAGTTGTATCTCAAATTTTTCAACTTTGTTTATCTCGACTTTTAAACTCGCTATCAACGCTTTGTTAACACTTGGAATTGTCAGTTTATTTGATTCTGTCTTTGCTTCTTTTCCATCGATATTCCTACTGTAAAAATCCGCGACGATGTTATCTACGCCCCTGCAGTGTTTTATTTTAAACGTGTACTGTTGAAGTATCATACTCCATCGCATTAGACGAGCATTTTGAAATTCCGTGCTGTTTAAAAACGTTAAAGCTTTGTGATCTGTTATTAACTCGAATGTACTTCCTATTAAATAAATCCTGAATTTTGTGATTGAGTATACTATTGCGAGCAGTTCTTTTTCAGTTGTATTGTATCTTACTTCGACTTTCGAAAGGCATCTACTGACTAGTGCTACGATTTTATGATTTTTTTCATCGTCTTCTTGATATAGAATTCCACTGATTCCCAAATCACTTGCATCGGTTTGTACTTTGAACATACGGTTCGGTAAATAATGGCTTATAGTTACGCAATTTATGAAATTATTTTTTATATCTTGAAATGCTTTCGTGTGAACGTCCGTCCATTTCCATATCGCGTTGTCTTCGAGCAAATCTCGTAAAGGTGTGACGTAATTTGAATACTTTAAGCAAAATTGCCGGTAGAAGTTACATGATCCCAAGAAACCTTGCAGTTGTTTTTTATTATTAGGTATAGGAAAATTTCTGATTACTTCTAACTTTTTTGGATCTGGCCTCACGCCAAGAGATGAAATTTCAAACCCAAGAAACAAAACTGACTCCTGTCAAAATAGTGACTTACTTAGACGTATCGTGAAGTTGTGTTTCATTAATTGGCCAAATATTTGATTAAGATGTTTTAGGTGCGACTCGAAATCTGTAGAGGATATTAAGATATCATCGATATAACACGTTAAGAAGGAGCTAGATTCATTCCCTAAAGCCATATTTAAAGCTCGGATGAACCCACTTCCTGCCGTTTTTAAACCGAATGGTATCCTACAGAATTGATATAACGTGCCATTGTGTAAAAAGGCAGTATACGGTCTCGATTCTTTTGCAAGCGGGATTTGCCAGTACCCGTGAGTGAGATCTGTTGATGTCATGAATTTTGCATCCTGATATTTTCTCAATAATTCATCAATAGGTGGTGGTGATTCGTTATCTGACTCAATTATATCATTTAGAAATCTGGCGTCTAAACACACTCTAACTTGATTCTCTTTTTTAGTTACGATCCGTAATGGGTTACAGTATGGACTTGTGGATCTTTCTATAATTCCGGCTTCTAACATTTCTTTTATTTCTAAATTTGCTGCATTTCTGAATTTAAGTGGTATTGGATACGATCGTCTTACTATAGGTTTGCCCTTGAGTAACTTAATGGAATGTTCATAGATGTCTGTGCATCCTGCTTTATCTGAGAATAGTTGTTTATGTTTACTTAACATTTCTTCAAGCTTGTTTTTCTGACCTTCATCCAACCTCGTAAGATTATTCACGATCGTTCGAACGTCCTCAAAAAAATTTTGATCTGCGTTTTCTACCTGTATGCTACGAACACGGTAACAACTGATTTCTTCAAAAAAATTGTGATCTTCGTTATCTATAGATTCTGCAAAGTGGTCTTGTTCTTCGAAATTTTTTTTATAAAAGTTATGGTCTTCTGCTTCTTCGTGTCTTTCTGTTATTTGTTCACACTCTACTTCACTTTGTTTTACGTTATTAGCTGTTTCATTTGGCTCGCAGTTGTTTACTTCTCTTGTTTTTTCTACTTCACTCTCAACGACTGTTAAACTTCTATTTTTTTTTTCAATTTCGACCTTATCACTAACATCTTCAATAATATTCATATCAATACAAGGATTATCACAATTTTTTACGAAATCATCAGTTTCCTTAATACTATCATCAAATTCGACCGTACTTCTGACGTCGTTATCAGTGTTCATATTCATACTTAAACTATCATTATTTTTTAAGAAATCATCTATCTCCTCCTCTTCTCTTATTAATGACAGCAAAATTTCGCTATTATCTACTTCATTATCAATTTCAACATCATCAATTTTTATAATTTCACACAAAATTTCAACCTCTTCTTCATTTTTTGCGAAATTATTCTCTGAATTTATATTTCTGTTTGTTTCTGCTTCATTTTCTTTGCAATGCTTGCTGACTGACTCTAAGTTTACGTGATAATTTTCAGTGATATGAAAACTACACTCAATGTCAGTTCTTTCGGCATTCCTTTCAGCACTATCTCTAGTGCATGCCTTTTCATCATGTGGAATTAGGTCTTCATTGCGATTTGGCTCTACGTTAATTATTTGTACATATGTTTTCTGTTTCCATGCAAACGACTTTACTTTTTCTGAGGACTCCCGACCGTACGAAATCAATTCAGGCTCGACAAACACGCCGTTTATCTCTACCGTTTGTAGGCCGTAATCCAATCTCACCTTATTCAAAAATAACCAGTCGCTGCCAAAGATTATGCTATTCGTTAGATGCGGTATTATTAAAAAGATCGTACTGATTCTATTTTTTCCCACCGAAACATCCACCATTATTTGACGTTTTACCGGAGTAGTTTTCTTTCCAATTGCCGACAAAACCATTACGTTATTAACCGGAAGTTCATTTAAAATGTGTTTCGCGCGTAAGACATTGTACAGTTTCTCCGATATGCATGTGATTTGGCTTCCTGTATCTATAAGTGCTGCTAATTTTTGTCCTAAAATATTTGTACATACATATAAACCTTCAGATATATTTTTTTCCACATTGTTCGGCACTTCTTCGTTATTTTCTAGAACATCGTATGAAAGATCCTTTGCTAATTCAATATACTTACAACCCGATGTCGGATCCTTACACATCGCGTTGTTTACTAGTTTAAATTGCTTCTATTTTGACTTTGATAATTGTTGACAAACGGTAACTGAGGTGGTGGATACTGAAAGTTTGGAAGTGCTATTGTTGCATTATTTTGTGGATATCTTGGAAAAAAAAATGTATTTTGAGCTTGCCCGTGCTGTTGATTTGAATTTTGATAATTTGACTGTACCTGTGATCCAGCTCTGTTACTGTTACTTGTTTGATAACCGGTTGGTTGGCTTCTATAATCGTTATATTGTGTACTTCCAACATTTGAGTTCTTATTGCCGCTATGACCATTTTGAAATTTACGTTTATCATTTTCTCTTTCTTCAAAATCCGTATCCAAGTATGCTATTGCATTTTCGACCGATTTCAAATCATTCATATTAACGGTAGCTAATGCATCTCGAATTCTCCAGGGTAGTTGTTGAATAATTGTATAATTAATCTCAAATTGACTCAACTTCGGCGTGAAATATTTCGCTTCTCGTACTTGTTTAAAGAAATAGGTCTGGAGTGAACCGTCTTGTTTTTGATATCGTTTTGAACTCCATTTACTTTTTGCTTTGATTTGAGTAGGTATTGAATAAAACTTTTCCAGAAACTTTACTTTGAAATCATCGTACGTGGTTACACCCTCCTTTGATGCATCCCACCATACCCTTGCTTTACCTTGTAATCTATTTTCTACGATCGGAATTTTATACTGTTCAGTTATATTTTTTAATTTGAAATAATTCTCTAAATTTTCGATATATTCTTTTGGATTTGAGCAATCTTCGTCTGAAAATTCTGGCGCTTTGACATCGATATGAGTTTGTTGCAAGGCAGTTAACAATCCACTTACCGAGATGACTTCGTTATTTGCTCTTTGTGCGGGAGGCGCGGTTCTCAGCTGATCGAGTGCTGCTTGTTGCTGTTCGTTCTGTGTTTTCAGCATCTGGATTTGTCGAGTCAAATCCTGGTTCTGCTCATTTGCCGTCGTTAGCTGTTCTACTCGATTTCGAAGCTGACCCAAGTTAGCCATTTCCTCCTTGAGACGCCTCAGTTCCTCCTCCATTTTCTTAGTTTTTTGCTCGTTCTTACTGCTTACTGGAGTGTGCACCACTTTGGACCTAGTTTGAACAGGAGTGCGATGAGCCATAAATTTAACCAATTTTGCTTAAAATCTATTTTCTTTTCGTGTAAACGCGAGATGTATATATTTTCAAATCATTTGTAAATACCAATATATCTTTAAAATCTTTATAAATAAATAACTAAATATTCTTGCCAAATTTCATTCAATTTAATAATTCTTATTTAAATTCCTAATAATATTTCCTAAAATTCATTATATAATTCTAAAATCAAAATATTCACTAAATCCTAACTTAATTATTATTCTCTAAAAAAAAATTCCATTTTCAATATTCTATACTTGTTTTCCTTTTCAACCACCTTGTATATAATTTGAAACTGTATATGTATATATAACCTATCTAAACCTACTACACAATAGATCGATATTTCAAAACATTTGGTATATTTCTTCTTCCTATCCCTACGCCTGAGCCTTAATCCCTACGCGTCTAATGTAAACAATTATATCTGCAAAAACTAATATCTCCTGATACCTTATGCCTACTCAAATATACTGTGGTTTCGTTTCAACGGAAAATTTAAAATTTGCAATTTCCTATTACCTGTATAATTATTACATTTAAAATTACATAAATCATTCATTCTATCATTCACACTTTACTTTTGTTCGGGCGCCATTTATAACGGATTTTAGATGTTCTTCCGTTATTTTTTTACATAGAGAGTATATAATCTGGTGAGAAGGATCAAGGATATAAAAATTACAAATCAATAAAGGTCATCAAATTAATCTTGATAATGCTGGTAGGAAAAAGTGTATTCTCCCAGCGTTTATTGCAACTCAAGGTAAGATTATATGCACGGAATCTGCCGTGTTGTACAAATGTACGAATTTTTGACCAAATTTGATACAATAAAAAAAAATAAAAATAACAACCACATTCACACACCATTCATGCCTTAAAACACGCCGTTGAATAGATAATATCGGATAATAACGTTTATGGGCAATTTGTCTTTCAAGATTCTAAATTTTGCATGACTCGATGATATTAGTGACTCTAAATTGTACAAATTACAAATTTTATTGTTACTTCCATAAATACGCTGTTGCTCGTTGTTACGACTCAATTTCGCAGTTCTAAGTATTGTGACACAGTACGCCTACAATACAAAGAATATTATGATTACTTAACTCGATTTTTATCCATCGGTGATATTTGGCCAGCGGCTCAGTAGATCGATCTTTCCTGATAATGTTCGTGTCCTCGAAAATCAATATTGGTCGTCACCAATGATTTTTCGGTAGTCAATCGCTCTCAGGCTTCGTAGTTCAGGTAGATGTTGGTTCAACCGATTTATTGGATGTGATTTCGAACGAGTTGTAATGAATTTACGTGAGTTATAGCAGAATGTTGCATACTTCGAGATTTCAATTCAATTTTATGAGTATTGTGTAACTTTGAGTTCAAACAGACGAGAATGATAGCAAAGGGAATTTCAGTCGACTTGTCGGCTCGGCGTCTTCCTAGCGAGAGAGAGAATCTTGTCCTCTCGGAAATACGATTATGAATTTTGACTCGAGCTGTTATGGTATAATTTGACCCTTGACTAGTTCGCCTATCGGTAACTTATTTTCACATTTATACTAATATAGATTGCTGATAGGTGTCGCCATCGATACCTGTCACATCCCCCCCCATTTTTGATTACTGCAAAGCAAAAAAAAATCAAAAATCCGAAAGAAAAATCTAAGCTTTTAGCTATTAAATTGAAATTTACATTTATGATTCATACGTATCTTATTCTATTTCCACTCATTCATCCATTCGAACATTCCTTGTATAATTAACATATAACATTATATAAAAATTTCAAAATTGGTATTTATCACATTTCAAATATCAAATTTCAGCGAATTTTTTCAATAAACATTTTCTTATTCTCCTTACATCTATTTTTTAACCTAGTACACATTTTTTATATGAATGGTGAGTCCTTGATGCGTCTCAAGGAGTACTGGCTTGGCTGTTAATATCTATTTTCTAAGTGGATTGCCAGTACCTGCGTAGACTCATTCGATTGAAAGTTCCTATGTATTTTGATGTATCATTAATTTCTGCTAACCGGAATGCATTGTCGTTGATATTTTTTGTGATTTTATATGGACCTTTATATATGTGAAAAAATTTGTGTGTTACTTTATCAATTGCAGAGGAAGGGTATGGTACTTTAAGCAAGACTAAATCTCCTTCATTGAGGATAACGTTTGATTTAGATTTTTGATAACGACCTCTATGTTTAAAGTTTTTTACGAGTGCTTGATTTGCGAGCATTATTTTTACCTCGTGATCATCGTCGATTGTTTCTGGAAAGTTTACTATTTCTCTGATTTTATCGTTTGCCTTTTTGTTGAAATGAAGCTCGTATGGAACATACCCCGTACTTTGATGAGTTGTTAAATTCAACAATTTTTCTATTTCTTTAACGTGTTTTGCCCAGCTGGTATGTTTCTGTGAGCAGTATGTTCTAAAAAACCTCCCAAGTTCACGCATTACCCTCTCAGTTGGATTGGATTGTGGATGTCGTATTGATGAATAGCATACTTGAATATCTTGTTTTTCTAATTCTACTTTCCATTTTGCAGCTGTAAATTGCGTACCATGGTCTGACAATAATTTTTCAGGTTTTCCGACTTTTATAAAATAATCATTTATCATTTTATTCAACGCTACTTTAGTTGTTGCCCGTTTCATAGGGTATAATTTTACGTATTTTGAAAATGCATCGATAGCTACCAATAAGAATTGGACTCCCGCTGTTGATTTTGGTAATGGTCCATAAAAGTCTATAGTTACCAACTCATTTGGTTTTTTAGCTGCCACTCTTTGGTATTCTCCTTGCATACTATAATTTAATACTTTTACTCTTTGACATAAATCACAGGTTTGCAAACTTTTTTTAATAAATTCTCTCATGTTTCGCCAATAAAAATGTGTACTTATATATTTGAGGGTTTTATATGTACCTGTATGACCTAATTTTTCGTGAATCGATGTCACTAGCACTCCTATTAAACTGATGAGAACTACTATTCGCCAATTTTCTTCTCGCTCAGTTTTATGGAACAAAATGTTTTCATGAATTCGATACATGTTTTG
>JAEUYN010000237.1:0-55985 GCA_018257835.1 Euura lappo | reverse complement strand
AGACGATTGAATTCTGCAAGAGAATGAATGATGTGTTCGACGCATTGAACCGCAAAACTCCAAACCAAGGGCTGACACCGGAATGCAAAGACTTTAAGGTTCATAATTTAAGCCGCGAAAAATTGCTTTGCATGATTTTGCAGTTAATTTGCACTCCTGCATATTTTAACTGTACAACGTTACGTGTTTCATTTAATGAAGGTATTGCAAGACACGCTTGACTGGTTGAATGAGTGGGAGACGGCAGTGCGAAACAGTGACATAACGGCTGATGAATTCCTAACTACGGAGACCTCAAAAGCATTACGCTTATCCTTGCGATCCACAATGGATATGTGTCGTTATCTCATCGAAAAATTCGAGTTTAAATATTTATTGACGGGCAAAGTCAATCAAGACAACTTGGAGGTAATTTTTATTAATATCTCAGTTTTAGCACATAAATAATAACTCAGAATTGAAGAATGTTTATATATGTTTCCGATTTTTACTACAGAAATTCATTGGCACGATTCGCCAAGCAGCAGGGTGTAATGACCATCCGAATAGCCCCACATTCTTGCAGTTATATAAGCTATTATCTATATACAGCGTCATTAAGCCTCCGAAACATGGAAATTGTACCGTTTCCGACCAGCCATCGCCTCAGATGATTGTTTCGCTTCACGACCTGAAGAATGCCTATGGACAAAACTCCGAAGCAAAAAGCGTCAAGTATCGAAAGGACATAAAAGATAAACTAGATCACATTCTCCAGCACGACGATTGGGAGGCCGACGAAGTAATCGAGAACAATCCTGACCACGATTATAACCTTTCCCCGATCCTCGATTGTGTCATATACTACGTGACAGGTTGACTTCCGGCTTGGATGGCGTGAAGACTGTGCGCGCAGTGATAAACGGGATAGAATTTTGCATCCGAATCTAAAGTAGCCAACCTCGAAATTTTCCAAAAAAGCGGGTACGGGCTGGTAGAAGCGTCAACGACGCTGTGGGACCGTGGAAACCCGGGAAAAAGGGATCTGTGGAGAAAGATACAGGTGAAAAAGTGAAGGAAAACAAGCACGTGGGAATAAGAGGAAACACGCAGGCGCAGATATTTTCGCGGACTGGTGGTGAGGAGCGGACGGGGTGTGGGCCCACGGGACTACGTAAGTCAAGCAGCGAGAGAATAGGAGAAGAGATAAGGAGGTATGGGCGACCGTGGCGACGCGGGAGGCGGGGAGACTGCAGAGCCTAGCGCAGGAGTTGTTAGAGGGAAGCAGGAGCCGAGACCGACTACGGCGATGGGCATAGACAGAAGCGTAAGTATAGACGAAACCCTAGCAGCCAGTCTGGACAAGAGGAGGGGGCAGCCGCACAAGGCGGAGAGATTGAAGAAACTGGCGGGCAACCAATACGGCTCGATGGACAGGCTGCTAAGCAAGAGGAAAAGAGCTTGCGAAGGGGACGGAAACACCACTGAAGACGATGAGGAAAATGATGAGATCCCAATAGCCAGAATCATGGAAAAACTGATGGAGAATTTTAGGATAAAATGAAGCTGAAGCTAGCAGGCAGGAGCTAGCAGGCAGCACACACACACGGCGCTCTGCCAGTGACTATCAATTCGATACTTTACTCTTAAGCGCGAATCCTCTGCTGGGCCCGAATTCGACTAAAATTTTTTTCACAGGGTGAGCAAACGACCAAACTCGATATTCATCTTTCTTTCATTGATAAAAACTACATTTGACGATGATTAATTGTTTAAACAATCACGATAAGGTACTTTACTCTTGAACGCGATTCTTCTGCTAGACCGTAATTCGCGAATTATTTTTTTCCACAGGTTGAGCAAACGACCAAACTTGATATTTATTACTTCTATATCGATACAAACTAGATTCGAAAATAATTAATTGTTTAAACAATCACGATCAGGTACTTTACTCTTGAACGCGATTCTTCTGCTAGACCGTAATTCGCGAATTATTTTTTTCCACAGGGTGAGCAAACGACCAAACTTGATATTTATTACTTCTATATCGATACAAACTAGATTCGAAAATAATTAATTGTTTAAACAATCACGATCGGGTACTTTACTCTTGAACGCGATTCTTCTGCTAGACCGTAATTCGCGAATTATTTTTTTCCACAGGGTGAGCAAACGACCAAACTTGATATTTATTACTTCTATATCGATACAAACTAGATTCGACAATAATTAATTGTTTAAACAATCACGGTCGGGTACTTTACTCTTGAGCGCGATTCTTTTGCTGGACCGTAATTCGCGAATTATTTTTTTTCACAGGGTGAGCAAACGACCAAACTCGATATTTATCACTCCTTTATCGATACAAACTAGATTCGACAATAATTAATTGTTTAAACAATCACGGTCGGGTACTTTACTCTTGAGCGCGATTCTTTTGCTGGACCGTAATTGGCGAATTATTTTTTTCCACAGGGTGAGCAAACGACCAAACTTGATATTTATTACTTCTATATCGATACAAACTAGATTCGACAATAATTAATTTTTTAAACAACGCCGGTCGAGTACTTTACTCTTGAGCGCGATTCTTTTGCTGGACCGTAATTCGCGAATTATTTTTTTTCACAGGGTGAGCAAACGACCAAACTCGATATTTATCACTCCTTTATCGATACAAACTAGATTCGACAATAATTAATTGTTTAAACAATCACGGTCGGGTACTTTACTCTTGAGCGCGATTCTTTTGCTGGACCGAAATTCGCGTGTACCTGAAACCTTACGACAAGTGATTTCTGAAAAAGTGCATTTTTTCACGTCTAATGAACTTTGGTTAAGATATAAATAATTTTTTCATCACGCCGTGCGAAAAAGTGCCATTATATGCACGCCTGCGTGCAACGTTTCAACAACGTTTTGCTGAGATTATCACATCTACAGTAGCCACCCGCTCAGTCAGTTCGCTCCTATCGGGTTGATATAGGAGAGGGAACGGACACTTAGTGAGTTACCACCACTCCGCCGTGCTAGCGAAGCTCGGTAGAGACAGCGAACCGCCAGCTCGACGGCAGTCGGGAGCGAAAGTAAGCGAACGATGAGAGCGCGACAAAGACAGAGCTATGCCTTCAGTGCACGAGAAGCGCTGTCTTTATTGCACACACATCGTATCAGTGGGGGAACACTACCTACGCTCGATCGAGGGGAAAGTTCCAAGGCGTGCACTTAGCAGGCGTGCACTTAGTTGGTACTCACTGTACTTATCTCAAATCTACGTACGTAGATCTAAGGTAGATTCAACGATATCTGGGTGAATATCCATGGATGTAACAAGGATGAGCACTCGAACATAATGTTACATGAATTCGAAGCTACGTAGATCCACCAACATGCTCGGAGATTTAGGTGGATCTACGATCGTCGAAAATTTAGATCTATGCGGATTTAAATCCGATCTCTAGTGGGGCAAATTAGATTTGAACCATTTTTTCCCGTACACAATTCGAAAATAATTTCGTATTTTTTATGCTTATTGATGCATGAGATTGTGATGTAAATAATTTTAATAGATAGATAATAGTGAGATATCGCCCCTGATGACCTTCTATTTGGTTATTTTCGTAAAACCCACGGTGAATCTTGATTTGAGGTCCAAACATTGGTTGTAACGTGGCGGCGGCGGTGGCGGCGCTCTTGACGGTTTGGCATAAGCGTCGCGGCGCCTTTGACGGGGTTATATGGAGCTGCAGTCGAAACTGTCTCCTATCAAGTCGCTTCAAAAATTCATTCCGTGAAAAGTTTTCGGCAGCATAACATGTCCGCGTTCTCTATATTGCTTACAGTATTTCGTGTCCGAGATTGCGTATAAAGATCATAAACGTTGCAAATAATTCTGTATTATACACGCGCGTTTTCAGTGATTTGTGTGTAGTTTGTATTCCGACAGTGTGTGGTAACTTTTTAGAGTAGGTTTTTCATCCACCATTCGAAGACGGGATAATTCAGATGGAATACGCCTTGCGCATGTCTGTGTATCAAAACATCAGGTGGGCAATTTCATGTCAAGTGATCAAGGCTTTATGGGCAAATTTTTCTGCTCCTCACTTTGATATCTACAACAGTCGTTTGCGGTGAGTAAATGATATCTGCCATAGCTTTTCTCGATATTCCCAAAATTTTCGAAGTTATTTGAACTTGTCGTTTCGGCGCATTTCTTTATCGAAAAAATACATATAACTCCGGCTACGTTGGTCGTATGAAGATCGTCTTGTGCTCATTTTGTTCGCAAAAGAATATACAGTCCAACTTTTCTATAGGGCCGTTCAGGCCCCCAAGGGGAAGAGTTTTCCGAGGAACTGAGGTACCCCAGCTTTGCCATCTTCGCTAGTCGCACGACTGGTCTTTCGTCTCTTTCTCGAGCTCAGGTGACAAGGTATAGTGGGGGAAGGCTGCGAGCGAGAAATAGGGGAATCGGCTCTATTGGTAGGGTGCTTATAGAGAGGTCGGACTGTAATTCTCATTAAAAAAAAATTTCCATCAGGATTTTCGACCGCTTAACATCACATTTTTTCAACTTCCCGAGACAATTGGAGATTGCGGAAGAATGTTTCCTTTTTTAAATGTGAAATACAATCTCAGACGTAGCTATGGGTATCCTCTCAGTGCTGTGTAAATTTTAGAGTGGGATAGCCGGCCGTTTTTTCTTCTTCGCGACCACAAATGAGTAATTTGTTGCTGAGTACACGGTGAAAAATAGTATATTGTGCCCCTAAGGAGCGAAGGATGTTTTCGCTCCCGAGCGTGTAACTTGTTGCCCGAGCGCAGGGAAGACTCGTCGACCTACAGCTACACGATTAAGCGAGAAAGTTTTGCTCCCTTAGTGTACGCGATATTTTATTTCATTCCGCGAATGGAAGGTTGATTTTGTAGGTGGGACGGTGATTATTTTAGATTACGTTTGTTAGTTGCTAGCGATTTGGTTGAGTGTTTATGCCGTCCGATTTCAAAAGTGACGTGACTGTACCGACGGAGTCACACAAGCATAAAAAAAAAGGGAATGAAGAATTTTTCTCCCGTAAGAAGAGACTCAAAACGCGTGCATCATAGTTTTATTATACAGGACGAGTTATCTCCGGCTCCGAACGAGGGAGGGGCTTATTAGTATGGACGGCATATGCCGATATTGATAAGCCCCTCCCTCTTTCCTATGACATTAGCAGTGATAAGCCCCTCCCTCATTCGGACCCGGAGAAAACTCAGTCTGTATAAAGTATCGTGTGCAACAAGGAGGCAACGGTCGTTTCGCCTCGCGCTTTTGCAATATTCGTCTTCGCCTCGCATGTACACTCGCCTTCGACTCGCGTACACGCTCGGCATCAAAAGACCGAGTTTGCCTCCTAGTTACATAATATACTATTCTCTTCAATCACTAATTGTTTCGGAAAATCGAGAAAATTTTATGTTAAACGGTAAAAAATCCTGATGGTTAATTTTTCTTTATAAAATCTATATTCTTTTGCGAACAAAATGAGCCGAAGCAGATCTCCCCACGACCAACGTAGCCGGAGTTAAAATTTTGCGGACAAAATGCATCAGACCGACGAGTTTGAACAACTTCGAAAATATTAGGAGTATCGAGAAAAGCTGTGGCAGATATTTTTTATTCGCCGTAAACTACTGTTTTTGAGATCGACATCAAAACCAGAAAAATGGGCCCCAAAAGCCTTCATCAATTGACGTGGACTTGCCCAGCTGTGGTACATACGAGCACATGTCAAAATTACGTACCGTGTTACGTGTATCTAGTAGTATCTATACTCTATTCTGGCACACTTTACCTCTCCATACCAGGAGTTATACTGTAATCCGGAAATGAATTTCCCTTTGTTATTTCCAAATTTCATAATAGTTTCTTCCAGTTTTCTAGAAGAAATAGTACATTGTGTATCAAGGGCGCAAAACACTATTTTTCGAGTGTGAAATTTGCAGTACGAGCCGAAGGCGAGTGTACTGCAATCACACTCGCCAAAATAGCCTTGCGTCCGTGTTGCACACGATTTTTTTCTCAACACCTGGTCTGCAAAAATGCCTCTTTTCAGACCGAGTGAGCGGGCGCAAAACGGAACTTTGCGCCCGAGGGCAGGAAAAGGCGGGCTTTAGGCGGGCGCAAAGCACATTTCCGCCCGAGGGCCGAAAAGATCTGTTTTGCGCCCGCTCAAGAGGTATGAAAAGTGGCATTTTGCGACCGGGTGTGAGAAAATTGTTGTTTCCACCTAATTCTTTCAACAATTAACAACATCGTGAAATATGAAATATTGTTCACAAACTCCGAAACACTACGTTATCTTGATTCAAACGATTGTGATTACGACGATTACCAACCAATAACCCCGCACAAATTTTTTTCGTATCGTTTTTTCTACGGAATTGGAAAATGGTAGAGGCTTCATTCAAACGCTTACAGTCATATATCCACAAGTAACAAATATATTTATGGAAATTAAAACTTTTTGACGTATAATTTTATTTCGCATTTTGTTGAACAAATATATTTATACACCGGTACCGAAACAACATAGTCGCCTGTGATTGTCGGTCATCAAATAACTGTTAAAGTTTTAGCGGAATATATCATTTCTAATGGCCTAGGTCGTTGATGTCAATTTGATTAAATTGTTCATATGCTACGGGGGCATATACTTGAGTCCGTGACCTCGATGGCTGAAAATAATTTCTTCGAATTCCTCTCCTCTTGCCACAATTCTAACCTTCCCTGACTACTCTCCGATTATTTGTACAGTCCCCTAAAAATTCACCTTCCTTTTCTTCACTATTCTAGTCACTGAAAACTTCTGTTACTTCCCCCTCGGTTCAAGGTTCTACAGGTCAAGTATACCGGGTGTTTTCTCATAAAAACCTCTAGTACAGTAGCCTGTACTGTTTTCGTAAAAAGTGCAATGTCACGGATGAAAACGAAACCAATATCAATGTAGGTATGGGTAACAGTGTGTCCGAATTGAGCTCCAAGATGTGATGTATTGTGTATTAGTACTTTTCGATTACCTAATTTCATAATAACGCACATATTTTAGTCTTGTAAGCATGCACTATGCAACCAATATGAAAAATTATGTTCGACTCAAGAAGGGCTGATGAAAAACCTATTCGCACTGCAACTATTTTCAATGAGTAATCTGTATAGGATGTGTTTCGAAATTCTTGATATAATACTACTAGTAATTTTCTCTCCCGTAGTTCAGCCGGAATGCAATTCAGTATTTTATTATGCTTCGCCTGGATGTGCAATTTATTTGTAAAATATGCATGCTAATGCGACCATACTATCGACTATCTATTATCTGTACCATGTCGTTACATTCAAATGAAGACTATTTGCATGGTCTGACCGTAAGGTCAGTTGAGATCACGACACACATATTCGCAATAGAAACGGAACTTGTCTTAACAGTAATCAATCACGTCCACCTAATCAGTACTACCAAATTTCGAAGCACATCCTCAGTGCTGAACTGCATGATTGAATCTATCACTTGGTAAGCTCGCTTGTGCCGGAAGAATGTACGAATTCACGTCACATTAGATGAAGTAAAAAATTCAAAGCTTGGTGCGGGCTAAGTAATAGGAATTATTGCGAGGAATACTGTTTCATTCGGTTTTGAATTACTTCTATCGAATCTGGTAATTTTCTTGAAAACGAATAACTGAACTTCGTAGTTTTACAAATACTGGCAAATATTGGCATCCTTGGCATTGAGTGATCAACTAGTGATAATTCAATCATCAAATCCATACGCTGCAGCTTAGTTACTGATGATTCGGGTATGAGTGACTGAGAGACGAATACAAACCTATCGCAGAGCGTGTCAACTTTGACAATGAAACGTTTTATTTTTTCGTGGAATGCCCAATAATGTGACGCGACAGAATGCCACGAAAGCTTGTCATAAGTGATAGCGACCTGTTGAACGAACTAGGATCATTGGACATCTTTGACGGTGATTCACTGAAACCTCGGTCTGATCCCGTTTGGAGCGAACTTGCTGAACGGTTGGGAAATGCGGTAAAGCCAGTATCGCTCTACATGAGAATACAACAAAATCGACATAACATCAGAGCTGATTGGAACGCTCGTCGCGGCATCTGCAACACAAACACTTGTGATGCAACGAAAGTGAGCCATCGTGGAAAGAAACGTCGGGAAGGCGATGAAAATGGTGACGAAGTATGCGCATCCTCACCCGAACAAAGATGCCTTCAATCTGACAATGGTGATGGACAATTACCTGCGATTCTATTGAGTCCTGGTATCACCATCGGTCCTGAGGGATGTACAAATTTACCGCCTCCAGGAAGTCTGGATCCATGCATCGGATTTCCGAAACGCAGTAAGTGGAGCCCGCTACCAGTGATTCCTGCTTTTAGCGTCCGTACTGAGGAATGCACAAATTCACGGCCTTCAGAAAGTCCTGCTACTTGTGATCCCTGCGACCGATCCCCAGAAGGCAGTCAAGGGAGCCCGCTACCAGTGTTTCCTACTTTTAGCGACCGTACTGAGGAATGCACAAATTCACGGCCTTCAGAAAGTCCTGCTACTTGTGATCCCTGCGACCGATCCCCAGAAGGCAGTCAAGGGAGCCCGCTACCAGTGTTTCCTGCTTTTAGCGACCGTACTGAGGAATGCACAAATTCACGGCCTTCAGAAAGTTCTGCGACTTGTGATCCCTGCGATCGATCCCCAGAAGGCAGTCAATGGAGATGGAGTCCGCTAGCAGTGTCTCCTGCTTTTAGCGTCCGTACTGTGGAATGCACAAATTTACCGCCTTCAGGAAGTTCTGCGACTTGTGCTCCCTGTGACCGATCCCCAGAAGGCAGTGAACGGAGCCCGCTACCAGTGAGTTCGAGTCATTCAACCGTCAGTACTGGTGACTGCATTGTAGATGTACCATCAAAAGCGCTTCCTGTTCCACCAAGAGGCAGTTTGACTGATACTGTTGTTCAGAAAGAACCATCGAAGTCCGCTGAACACAGTTTTATATTACCGGCACAATTCCTGGAAGACCATTGGGTTCCATATCGGAAACGTTTCCAAAAGGGCTGGACAGATGACATGAGCGAATATTTCAAGGAAATTAACGACAAATGTGTTATCCGATTCAGTTGGCACAACTTATATTACGGAAAGAAAAACGAAAAGTATTTTCCGTTTCGTGCATCTGCTCGATGTACCATGTCAGGCTGTTGTTCTTACACGCTTACAATCAATGAACCCCTGAAGAAGAAGTGTGAATCGGTTGTGCACGTCACAACTATTGGAACGTATGACCATTCAAAGGGTGAGATCCGGAGACGCTTCATTCGGGGTGCAAAACGTAAAATTTATGCAACGGCTTTGAGATCCACAGCCCCGAGTATATTGAAAACTAAATTATTGGCCAAAGTGGACGATAAGGTACTCGAAGCCGGCAATAGGAATGACGCACCATCTGCTATGCTTTTGCAGAAAATTTCCAGCCAAAATCAGTGCGCAGACGACTTAGATCCAGATTTTCACGAGTTCATGTGCAAATTGAAGAAAGAGCTTGCAAAGAAGGACCTGTGGAAAGGCAAATATTTCAGCGGATTTATACAAGGCTATGCTACTCATCCTTTCTATCTCATTCTCTTCACCCCGCAACAAATCGAATATCTAATAGCTTTGTCTAAGGAGACCAATGTCTTTCTGTACTTTGATGCGACTGGGTCTGTAATCGGTCAACCACCCGAAAATATTAAACGTGCATACTATTATTCGTTGATCTTTAGGGGAAGTAAGCATATTTCACCCATGACATTAGCAGATTTCGTCTCATGTTCGCAAAACGTGCCATACATACATCTATTTCTGGCATGCGTGAATTATGCGATCAAACAATACTGTGCAGACCCAACAAAAGTAGTCATTGCAAAAGTAGAAACCGATTTTAGTAAAGCTTTGATACAATCCGTAGTGAAGGCCTTCAATAACATGGACGTTATCGGTTACATGCAACAGTTGTGGAATGAAATACAGTTTCCCAAAAAACAATGGAGACCACTTACGATATCGCATGTATGTTCTTCTCACTTGATACACGCAGCGATAAAACGCATCAAGATCTTCACCACTAATCCAGGTCTACGAAGGCTGCTAGCTACATCGATAGCCATGCTCATCCATACCACAGATCTGAAGGACGCGGCGACAATTTTTCGTGATTGTATTACAGTATTTGGTTCCAAATTCAAATCTGACCAATACGAGGCCCGTCTTCAAGCAATCATGCAGTTGCCGAAACAACAACCCGAAACGGGATCTGCAAGCGAGGATGTCCTTCCAGGCGAGGATTTGGGAGACGAAGAAAGTGCGGAAGGTTCGTGATGTATTACATTATTATAGTTTGAATTCAAACTTTGAAGTATGTTATGACACTTCGTTCTAATAACATTGATTATCGAAATAGGACGGTGTGTCGTGACATTTCTATTAAGGCGCCACTACTCGCACTATGTGGATTAATGGCGACTTATATTACAGGTTTCGAAGGACATGGCGGTAAAACTTTACGTGAACAGTCGCCGTTTTTCTCCCATTTCCGGAAAATTCACGACCAGACAGTAGCTGAGATAGGAAATGGCGAAGGCTGTGTTTCCAATGAACTTTACGCGCCAGAGTTCATAAAATATTTATTGTTGGAGCTACTACCCTATTATCCTCTCTGGTCAGGGATCGCAATAAAGCGGTTTGGGATCTGCAGAGATTCAAACGCAGCTGTAGAAAATTGGAATAAAGTAGTTAAACAGTACATATTCCAAGGGAAAATGAAACAGATGATCCCGCGATTTGTCCAAGGGCTAGAGTCATCGCTGCCTGGAAGATTGAAAGAACGTAAGTTCAGTCTTACAACAACTCGCCAAACAACTCGCCAAACAATCCGCCAAACAACCCACAAAACAGCCCGCCAAACAACCCGCCAAACAACCCGCCAAACAACCCGCCAAATAACCCGCCAAACAACCCGTCAAACAACGCGCCAAGCAATTCGGCAAACAACCCACAAAACAGCCCGCCAAACAACCCGCCAAACAACCCGCCAAATAACCCGCCAAACAACCCGTCAAACAACGCGCCAAGCAATTCGGCAAATAGCAGAATCGGATGACGAAGATATGGACCTTGCTGAAGAGTTCTGGTGGCGAACATCTGAATCACTTCCGAAGGGCGGTTATTTCAAGAACTTTTCTAAGTATGTCAGCGATACCCCAACCGCAATTGATGTTGTCGATGATTCATCGCACGTGCAGCAGACCACCGGCGAAGTGGCGATAAAATTCAAAGTCTACGATGAAGAGTTGGAAATTGATGAGAATTTGGAAAATTCGGATTCGGAGATGATGTGTCACGATACGGTCACCTTAGGAAATATCGTACGACAACCATCAAGTAACTTATCACTGTCGACGTTTGAAGAACCTCCATGGCATGACACCCATGAATACCCGAGGAATTGGATGGACGTCCAGTTCTACCTGGATGGAATGTTGATGGACACTGTGTGTCTAAAGACATTACTTCCGGATGAATACATTGATGACAACATCATCAACGCGTTCCTTAAAGTGCTAAGTACAGAAACTCAAGGCGACAATATACCGCTAATTTTCGACGTTCATTTTTTTTTTAGCTTGATGGCATGCAATGACGGTCGCGTCGGATTTTTGAACTGGGCCAATCGAGTTAAAGCCCACACGCACGCGATTTGGCTACTAGGGGAGACCGGTGTCGGTTGTAACACGGTGTCAATTGTTACAACGCAAATAACGGCGCCATCTTGCGCAAAATGTCCGAACTGCTTGGACATGTCCATGGCAACGTCCATTTCGCTTCTGCTACCCAACGTTTTGCCAAATTTTATGCGCTCTTTCCTTCATTTTTGTCGACTTTTATGGTTTTCTACTCCCGTGAGTAACTTTATCACTCCCACTATGTTTTGGTCTAGTATCTAACAATAATTTTTTTTTAATAATTGATCGATTCTATATTGATCTATGATGGTTTGGCTATAAATGATATCAATCAGCATTTTTAGATCATGACGCGTAGGATAATATTTAATTTATTTACTGAAAAATGTCGCAGGTGTCAATTGTAACACGCCGATCGGTGTCGATTGTAACACTATAGAAATCAATGCACTGAATGCAAAAAATGGGCATACATCGGTTGCACCGATGGTGGTGCATTCGTCATCTGCGATGACTGCTCAGAAGCTCAACTGTCTTATTCGTTGTTGAATTCCCGTTATAAATTTTATTGCAGAGATATGAATAGCTTCAATTATATATTAATATTGGAAATGTGTGTTTGTCTTTGTGACAAAAAATATTGAATAACAATGTATTAGTTTACTGAAGACCTTTGAAACCAGTTTTGAGGGAGTAAATAAATATTTTCCATACAATTATATCATATCGCTTCCGTGTTACAATTGACACTAGAGCTGTTACAATCGACACCGGTAAGGTGTCAATTGTAACATGTGTAGCAATGCCCAACTTTGATTTTTGTTGCTAATTTTGAAATTGTTTTCGAACTGAAAAAAATAGAATCAGCGAGAGCAAAGATCAACGAACTTGCTCGAAAAAAAAAAATTGTAAATGGATAATAGTGAGCGAGAAAAAAAATATTTTACAAAAATTGTTACAACCGACACCGGTCTCCCCTACCGCGATGCAACGCCAAACATTGGACGCTATTTGTCGTTGTCTTTCCCCATAAATGTATATTATATTTAGATTCATTGCGGGGAACACCTGACACTGAGATCCTCAAAAGGCTGTGCGCTTTTATCGAAAAGTTGCACATGAGAAAGGATATTCCGAAGTTCGATTGGTCGGAGTGGCAACTATGTTGTCCGACGGATGTACCGTCACAGGTAACGGCAACGGGCGTGGGATCGAACTGTGGTGCCCACTTGTGTGCGTGGGCGTACACCATATGCAAAAGTGCATATATATTTTTTTCGGAGAAGGATATGATACAAATCCGACAGTGGATCATGACGAGGGTATTACAGGCCAACAAGGTAGAGGAATCATGCGATACCTCTAAGGTAGATCTGCCGACAGGACGCTCCGCAGGTTTCGGTAAGACTGGCCGCATAGTGTTTGAAAACACAAGAATTGATCGAATGGAACTGTGCCGTGGACCGCCAAAGGGTTCGCACAGTACCAGAGAGTATTGTGCCTCGCTACAACTTTTGACACGTTACAGTTACGGAATATAATTGAATTAAGGGGAGGTACCTGAGTAGAATGTGTGAAAAATAAGCGAATTTTAGGAATCATTTTCTGAAGAAGTATTCGATCGATTTGATTCAACTTTGCTTAATTTGAGAGAACATCTATTGAGGTTTTCTCACAATTTTTTTTATGTATACATATGACTGGGAGCGGTGCAATCATGGCCGGCGTTAAAAGTGTCCCTCGCTCGCACGGTTTTCGGTGCCAGAAATATTACGAAAACGGCTGGACCGATTGCTTTAAAAATTTTACACAATATTCTTGGACATCCTTTGTAGTACTTAACGTAGGATTACTGTTTTTTGAACAATCACTTTTTTTTTCATTAAGGCAGAAAGGTCGGAAATTGAGGTCCGAAAAAGAACATTCAAACGGCCGCCATTTCACGCAAAAGAATTTTTGTCCAAAAATCCTAAGTGAAGTACCAGAAAACATGTCCAAGAATGTTGTGTGAATTTTTTTAAGAAATCGGTCCAGTCGTTTTCGTAATATTTTTGGCACTGAAAACCGTGTGAGCAAGGGACACTTTTGAGGCCGGCCATGATAGCAGCGCTTCCAGTCGATATGTAAACATACCGAAAAATTGCGAGCAAACCTCAATAGATGTTCTGTCAAATGAAGCAAAGTTGAATCAAATACATTAAATACTTTTTCGAACGATGGTTCCTAAAATTCGCCTCTTTTTCACGCATTCTACTCAGGTACTTCCCCCTAAAAGTTTGTAGGGAGATGCTAATACCCCGGACCAAAATTCCAACATAGAAAAAGTTTACTTGAACGAAGTTTACGTATAACGTAACCTATTTGGGAAAGCAAGAGAAGCAATAATCAATACTTTATTACTTATTATAACTTATTACTATTTGATTCATGAGCATGGTTATTTTTGCCCTCGTATTTTGTAAGTGATGATGACTTTACTATATGTGATACTATACTTTACATTCGTACGGAGTCTCGTATTTTGTGACTGATAATTTTAAAACTCGCCTTATCTGAATGTGATACTACTTTATAAGTACAAAACACTAGTAAGATTCTAATATGTTAACGCACTACTATGGATACTGTAACGATGAGATTCTACTCGCGTGATTAGTGATTATGGTGATTGCGATTGTCTCGGATTTCGTACCTGTCTTTTACCTGAAAGTAATATTTCAATATTTGCTATTGTGGTTGTGGGGCACGAATATTTAGTTGTAAGAGGTTTTGTGGTTGGTCTTTAGTTCGTAAGGATGTGTGTTTACACCCTCGTATTTTGTCACTCCTCATTGCGTTACCTGAAAGTAATATTAGACTTTATATGTACATTACATTATTATAGTTTGTAACCGATAATTACCTGACTGTGATAATATACTCTATATATAAATATATACATATATATGAAAGACGGCTACGTAGCGCCTAATCATGTAAGCATGAACGTCGACTCTCGTGATGGGACGATTGTCTCGGATTTTGTACCTTCTTTTCAAATGAATGCAATATTTGTAAGTGTGTAAGTGTAATGGTATATGCTATCACCTCGGCAATCATGAATATTTTTCCATCATAATTTTTGATTATTCTCAGCAATTATTATTCTATGTATTTCTTCCTGTGCCATTTGTTCCCGTACGTAATGTTTGCAAGTACCGTAAAAAAATATAGAATAATGGTGTCAACATATTTTTTTTTCTCCCAATTTTGCCATCTTATTATCAAACGAATAAAGTTGGATTAACCTGTCTGATTTTTTCTTGGAATATAATTACGGAACCTCTTGCCCATTGAATGATGAACGTTGTTGGAATGCTTATTGTTTATTCGATTGCGAGATATTCGGATCATGAAACCCGATGATAGACTTATTCCATGAGGGCAAACGATGAAATGTGACTAAACGTATTAAGAATTGATGACTGGACCGTTCCGACGAATTTTATCGTTTGGAAGAAAATAATTCGCGAATTAGGGTCCAGCAGAAGATTCGCGCTCAAGAGTAAAGTATCTGACCGTGATTGTTTAAACAATTAATTATTGTCGAATCTAGTTTGTATCGATATAGAAGTAATAAATATCAAGTTTGGTCGTTTGCTCACCCTGTGGAAAAAAATAATTCGCCAATTACGGTCCAGCAAAAGAATCGCGCTCAAGAGTAAAGTACTCGACCGGCGTTGTTTAAAAAATTAATTATTGTCGAATCTAGTTTGTATCGATAAAGGAGTGATAAATATCAAGTTCGGTCGTTTGCTCACCCTGTGGAAAAAAATAATTCGCGAATTACGGTCCAGCAGAAGAATCGCGCTCAAGAGTAAAGTACCTGATCGTGATTGTTTAAACAATTAATCATCGTCAAATGTAGTTTTTATCAATTAAAGAAAGATGAATATCGAGTTTGGTCGTTTGCTCACCCTGTGAAAAAAAATAATTCGCGAATTACGGTCCAGCAAAAGAATCGCGCTCAAGAGTAAAGTACCCGACCGTGATTGTTTAAACAATTAATTATTTTCGAATCTAGTTTGTATCGATATAGAAGTAATAAATATCAAGTTTGGTCGTTTGCTCACCCTGTGGAAAAAAATAATTCGCCAATTACGGTCCAGCAAAAGAATCGCGCTCAAGAGTAAAGTACCCGACCGTGATTGTTTAAACAATTAATTATTTTCGAATCTAGTTTGTATCGATATAGAAGTAATAAATATCAAGTTTGGTCGTTTGCTCACCCTGTGGAAAAAAATAATTCGCGAATTACGGTCTAGCAGAAGAATCGCGTTCAAGAGTAAAGTACCTGATCGTGATTGTTTAAACAATTAATTATTTTCGAATCTAGTTTGTATCGATATAGAAGTAATAAATATCAAGTTTGGTCGTTTGCTCAACCTGTGGAAAAAAATAATTCGCGAATTACGGTCTAGCAGAAGAATCGCGTTCAAGAGTAAAGTACCCGACCGTGATTGTTTAAACAATTAATTATTTTCGAATCTAGTTTGTATCGATATAGAAGTAATAAATATCAAGTTTGGTCGTTTGCTCACCCTGTGAAAAAAATTTTAGTCGAATTCGGGCCCAGCAGAGGATTCGCGCTTAAGAGTAAAGTATCGAATTGATAGTCACTGGCAGAGCGCCGTGTGTGTGTGCTGCCTGCTAGCTCCTGCCTGCTAGCTTCAGCTTCATTAGGATAAAAGTCTCCGAGGACATGAAACAAGCAATAAAAGAGGAAGGAGAAAGGGGAAGAAAGGAGGTAAAGGAGCTTGAGAAAAAGGTGGAAAGAGTTGCCAACACCATGGAGGCTGACCATGAGGAGTGGAAAAAGGAAAGGAAAAGGATACAAGACAGAATAGAACGAATGGAAAAAAGGGACGAAGAAAAAGAGAGAGAAATGCGAAGACTGAGGGAAGAGGTAGGAGAGCTAAAGCTCCAGTTGACGAACGTAAGCAGCCAAGCCTGGATGGGAGAAGACGCAGGAACGAACAGGGAAAGGGTCGAAGAGGAAATAGGCGAGAAGGTGAAGGAAAGAATCGAAGAGGAGCTGAAGAACAATCTCGGGGAACGGTTACAAGCAGTGATAGAAAACCGGGAGGAAAAAGACAGAGAAACCAAAAAGGAAATGTTTTGGAGGCTGCGAGACCTGGAGAAGGAGAGGGAAGCAGCAGACAAAAAAGAAAGAAAGAACAATGTTATCATAAGAGGAGAGGAACTGGGAACAGAAAGGAGGACTGAGAAAGCCAAGAAAATCCTGGAGGACGCGGCAGGAGGACAGGTGGGCATAGATGAGATCAGGGACTTCCCAAACCCAAGAGGCGGAATGGTCTGGGTTAAGCTAAGCTCGTGGGAGGACAAGAGGAAAGTTATGAGTGGGAAGAAAGACCTAAAGGGCAGGAAAGCCTATATCGACGATGACCTAACGGTGGCAGAAAGAGAAGTGAGGAGAAAGATCGGAGAGAGAGCAAAAGAGGAGAAAAAGGAAGGACGAAGGGTCAAGATAGGACACAGGAAACTATGGGTGGATAACAAGAAGTACGTGTGGATTGCCAGAACGGAGACGCTGAGAGAGGTGAGAGAAGAGGTATCCGGTCAAGAGCAAGCAGTCACAGCAATGGAAGAAGAAGAACGGCCCTGAGGTGAGGAAGAAGGGGGGAGAAGAGGGGGGATGGCAGGAGGACAAGTAGGTTTCTGGAACGTCGCTGGCATAAGAGATAAGGATGAAGAAGTCTGGAAAGAAATTGGAAGCTGGGACATAGTAGGACTGGTCGAGACTTGGGTAGAGGAAAAAAACTGGGGGAGAGTCAAACAATGGCTACCAAGAAGCCACAACTGGAAGCTACAGCCGGCGATCAAGAGAAACAGGAAAGGGAGAGCCATGGGTGGGATAATAACGGGGGTAAAGAAGGGAATAAGGGAGGAAACAGTGGAAATGGAAGTGGAAGGGATAGTAGAAAGGAAGCTGAACTTTGACGGAGAGAACTGGAGATTTATAACAGTATACGTCAACAACGACATCGACAGAAAGATAGGGTACCTCAAGGAAATGCTGGAGAAAGGAGAAAGGGGGGCAAACATCCTGATTGGAGGGGACTTCAATGCAAGGACCGAAGACAAGGGAGAGATGATCCAAGAAGACGGAGAAGAGGAATTCGCAGGAAGGAAATCCACGGACAACAAGATCAACAAAGAAGGAAAGTCGCTGCTGGGGGCGCTAGAGGAAGAGGGGCTAATAATAATGAACGGCGGTAAGGCAGGAGACCTGGAAGGGGAACTCACCTTCGTGGGAAGAATGGGAGTATCCGTGATTGACTACTGCATAGGCAACCTGGGTGCATGGGATAGAGTTAAACGGCTGGAGATCAAGGACAGAGTGGAGTCAGACCACCTACCCGTAGTAGCAACAATAGGAAACAAAAGAAGGGGGGACAAGAAAGCGGAAACGCCGGAAACAGGAAGAAGGATGGACTGGTCTGAAGAGGGAAGGCGCAGCTACAGAGAAAAGCTAGAGGAGACGGCCCTAAGCGCGGACGGAATAGACGAGACAGTGGACGAACTAGAGCGAGCAATCAAAGCAGCGGTTACCTGGAAAAAGGTGGGGAAAGGAGGCAAAATCGCTAGAAACAAATGGTGGGACGGGGAATGCAGAGAAAAGAAAAGAGAGGTGAAGAAAGCGCTAAGGAAACTGAGGAGAAAGGGAACCGCAGAGGGCGTAAGAGAGCATTACATAGAGCAGAAGCGGCAGTACAAAGAGACTTGCAGAAAAAAGAAAGAAGAAGAAAGGACAAGATTCATGGAGGAGGCAATGAACGCCAAAACGGAGCAAGAAGTCTGGCAGATAATCAACAAGGACAGAAAGAAAAGAGGAGAAATATCGGAGGAAATTAGAATGGAGGAATGGGAGAACCATTTTATGACAGTCTTAGAGGGGGAGAGGATGAGAAGGAGGGCACCGGAGGAAATGCAGAGGGCGCGGGAGCAAAGAAACGGAGTGGAGACAATCTCAGATGAAGAAATTGCAAAACAGATAGGGAAAGCAAAGATGAAGAAGGCAGCGGGAGCAGACGGGATACCAAATGAAGCCTGGAAGTTAGGGGGAAAAAAGATGCTAGAGAAAATCGGAGCGCTATTCAGAGGGATATGGACAGGAAAGGGCTTTCCAGACAAATGGAGGGAGGGCACGATAGTGCCAATCTTCAAGAAGGGAGACGCAGACAGAGTTGAAAACTACAGAGGGATAACGATCCTACAGTCTCTATACAGGATATATGCGTCAATATTAGCAGGAAAACTAGAAAAGGAAACAGAAGAAAAGAGGTGCATACCAGAGAACCAGACAGGCTTCAGGAAGAAAAGAGGGACCATAGAAAACATTTATGTATTGAACCACATCGTAGGGAGGGAACTAAGGAAGAAGGGTGGGAAAGTGGTGGCAATGTTCGTAGACCTGAAGGCAGCCTTCGACACAGTGGACAGGAGGAAACTATGGGGAGCGCTGGAAAAGAACGGAATAGACGAAAACCTGAGGCACAGGATACAAGAAATATACGAGGAAACCAGAAACAAAGTAAGAGCGAGGCAGGAAACGGGGAAGGAATTCTGGACCGGCAAAGGGGTAAGGCAGGGCTGCCCGTTAAGCCCAGGGCTGTTCAACATCTTCACCGCGGACCTGGAAGGGATTCTAGAAAGAGGGCAAGAAGGGGGAGTAATCGCGGGCGGAAAGAAGATCTGGACCCTGGCATACGCAGACGATATGGTGCTGCTTGCGACGGACGAAGGGGAGATGCAAGGAATGATCGGAAGACTGCAAAGATACCTGGATAAGAAAGGGCTGGAGCTAAATGTGGACAAAACAAAGATCATGAGGTTCAGGAAAGGGGGGGGGGAGGCAAAGGAAATCAAATGGGAATGGAAGGGGGAGAAAATGGAAGAGGTCAAAGAGTTTAAGTACCTGGGCTTCACTTTCCAAAAGAACGGAAGGATGGACGCGCACATCAGAGAGACAGTGAAAAAGGCAGCGATAGCGATGAGGCAGGTGTGGGGCATCGGGAAAAGAAAGTTCGGCGGAGATTGGGAGAGGAGAATCAAACTCTTTGACGCACTGGTAGCAAGTGTGATGACGTATGGTGCTGAAATATGGGGGTGGGAGGAAAGAGATAAGGTGGAGAAGCTACAAGAGCGGTACCTGAAGTGGACTCTGGAGCTGTACTACTTCACACCAGGATACATGGCGAGAGAAGAGTGCAAGAGAGATAAGATGAGAACGAGAGCAGGAAGGAGGGCGCTAAACTTTGAAGAAACGTTGGAAAACGGACAAGGTAGCGAGTTAGCCAGGAGATGCTGGGAGGAGGTGAAAAGGGGAGAAGAGAGAAAGAGATCGGCGTGGGAGGAAGGGAGACGAAGGTTTTTTGAAGAAAGAGGGATAGCCGCGGACGAAGCGCAAAGAAAAAGGGAGAGAGGGGAAAACATAGTCGGAGAGCTGGAAAACAGGGACAGAGAAGTGCAGATGCAAGAAAGAGATGGGAGAATACGGAGCTCAAGGTTCAACGACATATACAAAGAGATCCAAACGCTGGAGCTACCAAGGTACCTGAGGGAAAAGAGCAAGGAGAAAAGAATAAACATGATTGCCAGGTTCAGGTTGGGAAACGAGATGAACGGAGGAAGATACTGGGAAGCGGAGGGAAACAGGCTACGCAGAGTATGTAGATGGGAGAATAAATCCTGGGAGCATGTCCTGGACAGATGCGCAAACGGGGGTAGAGGAGGAGGAAGGGAAAGGGCCAGAGAAATGCTAAGGGACGACGGAGCCGGGGAAAAGCTGATGATAGAACTGATGAACCTCAGGGCCAGGAGAGAAAGAGGCGAACGAGAAAGGGGCGAGGAAACCGCAGGGGAAGAAAGGGAAGAAGAAGCCGCGCGGTAGCAGGAGAAGACTGTATATAAAGAGGAAGAAGATTGTAAAATAGCATAAGATAGATGAAAGATGGATTAAACGAAGTAAATGAAGTAAAGAATGAACTTAAATGAAGCATGAAATGAAGTAATAAGTATTGTTAAATGTGAAATAAGGCGGAAGCCTTGAAAATCCGAAAGGAACTCAATAAAACTATTACTTACTTACTTACTTACTTACTACGTGACAGGTTTTCGATTTTGATTTAATTTCTCCTTGAAGCAATCTGAAGTATTCTTAACGTATGTAGAGTATTTTTGTAGTTTACTAACATTGCTTTTGTTCAGTCGGCGGCTCTAGGTAATGTGTAACAACTTAGTCAGTAAAAGACCGTGGTCAGTAACAAGAACTACAATGCATTTTCATGCAGGAACCCGAAGTTTTATAACTAAAGAGCAATGAATACATGGCACAGTTCTCATCTTCTGCCTGAAAAATCCACTATTTGGGATCATTTCATAATAGAAAACTATATTAATTTCCGTGCGTTTTCACAACAAGTTTCACATTACCTACGATTAATTGCTTTTATCGCATGACTTGTTCTCCACATGGCGACCGTACAATAGGACATTGGACATTTCGACTCGTTTGGGGCTTTTTGGCATAACAGAATGCTAGGCCTTCACACACATACATTATTTTACAGGTTACTTGTGCAAGCAGGTGTTAAAAATGTACGACTCATGTACTATTTGCCGACGAGCTATGACTTCTAACTCTGTTACTACGTCTCGAGTGTCGCAGTTGGTCGACATGAAATCGAGAGGTGGCCTGATTCATGCTAATTTGCGATTTTTCTATCTTATCCGGCATGTAGAAGGGTGCTTTGCCCAATTTTGCACTCAAACAGATGTCTTCGATTGCACACTTGATGCGGTTCTTTCTGATTATCAGTTTTCTTTCCCTTGTGAAAAACATGGCTCCGAGATCCTTTCTTACGCTATTGTGTATTATTTGCGCTTACAAATGAGGCAAAATGCCCACCAAGAAAGCATGAAATTGAAAAAACAAGTCGTTGTTAAAAAAAAGTTGGCTAAGCTGACCAATCAATAAAAATAATATTATATTTTTTACCCTCGTGTAATTTATTGGTTTCCTTGTACTCCTCTTCATCTATAAAACCACTATCATCTACAACAGAAAGTCCACAACGCCGTTTATCAAATTCACTCATCTTATTCTGCCATTGACGCTAATTATTGTATAGAAACTAAAAATACATGGAATGTGAATGGACAAAAAATTTACATTAGTAAAATTCCTTGAGAATTTAGCCTTTTTATAAATGTCTCGTTTGTAAGAATTCTTTAATAATTGGAAAAACACCTACCTGTATGATGCATTTTTTTAAGACTAGCTGAAAAAAAATAAAGGGAATATAGTAAAAACGTGAAAAAAATTCTATTACCAGGAAATCAAACTAAATTACGATTTCGAAAAATTAATCTACTCTGAAGTGTCACTTCAGCATAGCCCTATGTATATTATTCCAGCTTATCGGGGCTGTTTGCCATAAAAAAAAGCGTTTCAGTTCACTTGTATACACGAGGTTTACTCGTAATTTGGTTCGATTTCCTGGTAATAGAATTTTTTTCACGTTTTTAGTGTATTCCCTTTATTATTTTTCCAGTCAGTTTTCAAAAAATGCGCCATAAAGGTGACGGCAATATAGGTTTCTTTGGTTTAAAGCACGTTCAGAGGTTATGTCTATGGTCTGTCCATTGCTCAACCGATATCGCTGGCGCAGCCCTTTCGGCCGCAACTCGAACTAATTTTTGAGCCATTAAGCGAACCCCCCCACCACTGAAATTTAGGTGTCGTTCCAAGACCTGTATATAAGACCGTGCCTTTGAGACATTGGCCACTGGGATATAGGACGTCCATGTGACGTTGGATCGACGGGGTTCAAATAAAGCATTAAATATCTGATACCTCACATGCACATATAAGAGGAAATGGTGAAAAAGTGAGGTTATAGATTACCGCGTTTCATGTTTTCATAATTATATATATTACAGGTGTGTACTTACCACAAGGTGACGGACTTCAAGTTCACTCACTTTTTCTACCTGCATGAACTACGTGGGCACTAATAAAAATCAATAATAAAAATTAAACAAATGAATAACACACAGCGCGTAAGCACAACACTTCGCTGATCGGCAATATGGCGGCAACCGGCACGTAACGGCCATGTGTTGCGAAGGGATCACGCGGGAACGGCGCTTGCGCAGAACGTTCACCTTAATTAAATAAACTTATACAGGGTGTCCCAAAATTAGGAGCACAAAATGATAGGGGTAATAGAGGGGGTCGCGCCGAGTAAATTAACCCCAAGAATATGTGGTCTGCGGAGTCGCGTTCGCGAAATACGGCCGGCTAAAAAGTCGCGCTAGCGTTGGTATTTAACAGCCAGATTGACAGGGAAAATCGGTCGGTATTCTGGTTTTAGGTGCGTACGACCTTTTCATGGACAAATTTGAACGAATGAAGTCTTTGAGCTTGTGATTATTAAACTGGAAATGATTGCTAACCGTATCAGTGGTTGAGTATGCCTAAATACCAGAGTGACAAACGATCTCCACTGCGAATTTGACTGCTAAATACCAATGCTAGCGCGACTTTTTAATCGGCCGTATCTCGCGAACGCGACTCCGCAGACCACATGTTATCGGGGTCAATTTACTCAACTCGACTCCCTTTATTACCCCTATCATTTTGTACTCCTAATTTTGGGACACCCTGTATATTCGAAGCTGCCGAGTTGTTCGAAACAGAACAATCTTTCACGTATCAATTATAATATATGACATATGAGTATAATAGTATATATGAGATAGTCGTCATTGCGCGGCACCCTCATAGTATTTGCACACTATACTATTATTATAAGTCGCATTTTCCCGGCATAGCGTGACAATATAATGATGGCGGAATGAGACTCATTGAGCTCGCATTCAGCTTCTATCACCTCATCGTGGTGATGACTAGTACAAATCATGCATTTCAACCCTCACGAAGTGACTCTCACTCCGTGAGGGTAAGGTGAGTCGCACGATTGTTATCTGGGATTGTCAGTGATCATGACGTGCTTTGTGCTGTGCTAGTAATTCGAATCGGGTATCAATCAATTGAGTGTAATTCTACGTGCTTACACATCACAAATTTTCATAATAACCTTACACCCAGTTTCACGATACCAGAACGATCAATCAACACCGTCTCCAAGGTATTCGTCCAACAGTTCTACAGTGTCTATACGGAAAAAGCGTTTCGATTGAACGCCAAAAATTTGTCAAGTTAGACTTAAAAAAGAATGCTGCTGATTAGTCATCAATACGAAACATACTATACGTATATAACTATATATAACTACCTGGTGACTGAGATAATTGTCCCGCCAGAGAATCCGCTAGTTCTAAATCATCGAAGTTCCTGAACCGAGAATAAGACTGCTGCAACTTACGGAACTTACGGATCGCAATTACCATACATACCCGGAGTCAGTGTTTCACGCTTTGAAGCCGCTTTATACAAGCCAAACCAGCGAATCATGGTTTGGTACACCCTGAGAATGCTAAATTGGATAATTAACGGAGCTGGCAAAGCCGATACACAGATCAACGGGAAGAATTTATTTAGAATCTTTTGGTACGCCGTGAAAAGCTCGATAAATCCTCATTGTAAGTATCTCTCCTCATTGCATCATATGCAGTCCTACAGAAAATCTACAACTGTGATATTCTTAACCAAAGGCTACAATGTTTGTCAATTCGTATGTGTGATGGAGTAATCTGATCTTTACAGGACAGCAATAGTCAAACATCATCCGAATGACCAACGTTCCAAAATGGAATACTTATCTACTGCGTCTGACGTCTTACAGTCCTCCGGCTATCTGCGGTCGATGTTACATTACGACCTAAGCCATTACTTGCGACACCACCGAGCCAATCATAATTTGCAATACCTGGGAAACGATCGATGCTATAATTAACCGCACGGACTGGTACACTATGCAGAGCGACTTGCCGAATGCTTTCTGCGCCTATCGGCACGCCTGGCAAAACTCTATACTCAAAAACTAAGTAAGTAACTTTATTTTATCAAAGATGAAACGAAAAGTTCCCAACTGCAATATGCATGTCTAATAATTGATTATTTGTGCAACAGATCTATTAGAGTACTCCAGATCAAAACACGGGAATGCGGAGTCAGACCAGATCAGAAAAGTTGACACTTCAAGATGGTAGTTAAAATTGTTACGTCACAAGAAACAATGATTACTACACGATTCGTGTGAAGTACGAGATGGAAGCAGCAAAAGATGGACAAATTGATCACAGTGAATCAGCTCCAACAGTATCCCAGGCTGTAAGTAAATACTTGAGTAGATATTGAATAAAAATTTGCGAGAAATTAACTTGGAATATACATGTCAAATTAATAAAATGCGGTAAAATGATTTCTCATCATTACTTGTGTTATTTGGTCTGTTCTTCTTGTAGAGTATTTCCTGAATTCGTGCAATCATACATCCGCTGCATAAAGAAACATCATTGCTCAATGGAAGGAACAATGTTCCAAGAAAAAAGTGAGCCTGCGGATCCTCGGAACCTTGTACTGTCCGTACTGTCCGTCGATCCTCGTGAACCAAATTCCACTGCAATATCTAATACTAACTGTGCCTACTAAGCCATTGTCTTTCACGAACTCCCATTCATGTTGTTATCTGAGACGCCCGTTGCCCTTCAAATTCCTGTCAAACTGTGTTATAATTCGTTAACGTATAATTGTATGTATTATTGTCAATTTGCCCTGAGGCTTTGTCAGGCCACGGCATGATAAACTAATATCTATCTATCTCTCTATCTACTCACGACTAACATAATAACACTTCGTTGTATTTGCTCTGAGTACTTTGTACGCCCGCATAAGTCAGACCTGTATGTTGTTTGTTAATTCCTTAGTATTAATAAATAACTGATAACCTATTTGGTACCATACTTGTTCACCTCCATCACAACACACAGTGGGACGAAACCCCGAATTTGTACCCATAATTCAAAGACCCCATGAATTCGGGTGAAAGTCGGTACTCGTGGGTTTTTGGGGTCGCTGATTACGAATCCGAAGTCAAAAATCTTAAAAACAAAATGGCGGACCAAAAACGGTAACAAATTTCTTGAAATACCTAATGGATTCGAGTGAAAGTCGGTACTCGGGGGTTTTTGGAGTCGCTGATGACGAATCCGAAGTCAAAAATCTCAAAAACAAAATGGCGGACCAAAAACGGTAACAAATTTCTTGAAAAACCTAATGGATTCGAGTGAAAGTCGGTACTCGGGGGTTCCTGGGGTCGCTGATGACGAATCCGAAGTCAAAAATCTCAAAAACAAAATGGCGGACCAAAAACGGCAACAAATTTCTTGAAAAACCTAATGGATTCGAGTAAAAGTCGGTACTCGGGGGTTTTTGGGGTCGCTGATGACGAATCCAAAGTCAAAAATCTCAAAAACAAAATGGTGGGAAATGTTTAGGCATATGCATATACAGGAATAAATACTTTTTATTTTTCAGTGTAAATGTCATGAAATGTGAAGGCTTATAAAATTAGTGGAATACAATTTCCTCATCCGAATCATCGTCGTCAAATTCAGAATCTGTTTCTACTGTAGATTGACTCGTTATTGTAGGTGGGATCAACAATTCTACAGCTTCCGGAGTTAAACTTCGCATTTTCTTCTGTGGCAATTTACGGAGGCTGGAAATGTACGGATCAGATGTTACCATCAGCCGGTTCCAAACATCTTCCATTGTTTTTGATCTCGAACAATTTCGTGATAAATTTTCTCGGATACTTTTGATTTCCTTGTTCCGAGCTTCCTGAGCAACTTCAGATAACTGGCCGATTGGTAACAATGCATGAGCTATTATTTCTGGTCTATGGATCAGAAGTTTGTGCACCGAAGTAGGCATATAATACCACGGGTAAAGCTGTACGAATAGTCGTGCAGTTTCTATTGCATAGTTTCGAAATTTGTCGATATTAATCGCATGGCCACTCGAAATAGCCTGCAGAATAGCGTAGAAGCGTGTGATTAATTTTTCGTCGACACCTGTTATCATTGCAGACACCGTAGAGTTTTCGAAAAAGCGCCGAGATGTATTCCCATCATTAGTACTGCCGAATCCAGGCTTCGGATAATCGACGATTAGTCCTAATTGCGTTTGAAAGCCCTTCTGAACAACCCTCTTGCTCTCTTGTACAATCCGCTTTTCTTCCTCAGTACGTGCTTGCCATTTCTTTATTTTCATTTTGTAGGACAAATGTAAACAAAATTCGAAAAAACGTATCCACCCATGCAAAGTAGATAGTCCAAACTTGAAATTCTCTTCGTTGACTGTTCTTTCGAGAAGAGCATCGATGTCGTTGAAATTTTTGGATGTAGCTCCACATAGGTAGCAACGTTGAGCCGAACTCGTTGATGTCAATGCGTTACAAACTTTCCCATCGATCATTGTTAATGTCATTTGGAATGCAACTGAGATTTCATTCTGATTTATGATTGTTTCATAAGGAACAAGTGTCTTCATCTGGTCATTGATGTAGCGTTCTTCGTCGACTGTTGAATCCGTGTTTTCGTGCAGAAACTGTAATCTTAGTGGTCTACAAAACCGTGGAGATGAAGGCCTGGGGTTCTTCCAAATCACAATTTCAGCATTCGATTTGCAATCGACAGATACGAGTTGTAATGGCACAACCGAAGTGAAGAACACACTTGTATCCGAAATGCTGTCATCTTCAAATTTCTGCTTGTATGCACTTTGTCCAGAGCTTCCGTCACAGCCCCATTTGCAAATGAGGGTCATCTTTTTTACATCCTCAGCTGCTATACTCGAAATAACTTCCCGTTGAAGTGATAGAATACGCTGGACAGTATGGTTCAACAAAGCCTGTAACTGAACTTCTGCTTTGCTCTCTGTAATAGTAATAGCCGTATGGGCTGGATAACAGAGTTTTTTGGCTTCTGCTACTTTCGAGTACGAAGGAACCAGACGACAATGCCGCTCAACACTTAGTGATCTCAATGTTTGGTAGTCACTCGTCGACAATTGACGGTCCACCAAATAAGAAAGCGCTTCATCTGCAGATAGTGGTTCTTCGGGTTGTGCTTCAAAAGCTTTTCCATACTTTAAAGCTATCGTTGGACTCGTCTGCGTTGCATCCTTCACAATTTTCGCAGCATCCAGTTGTCCTGAAGATCGAAGGCTCATTTGAGTAGCATATGCCAACTCGCTTGTAGTCAATGTTGCACGGACTTCTTCGGTCTTCCTTCGTTTCGAATTTTCACTTAATGACTCGAAGTCCTTAAAACGGGGACCACGTGCAGCGGTCGCGGTCACTGCAGGTGTCTTCGGAGAAGGAGCAGGTACTGGAAAGGACACGTGCCCATCGAGCCATTTCTCGTATTTGTTGTAAAACTTGTCTTGATACCTGCCGACCGATTGCCACTTTGTTCGCATTTAGGAAAATAGGGTCGTGAAATACTTCTTCATATCCTCCCGAATGAGCACCGAACGTCCACTTTTCTTGGAAATTTCTGCTGAAAGGTGTTCCAATAAATCGGCGAATGGTGCATTCAAACGCCCTTTCACAATAACGAAGACCTCCCTCCGGGTGTATAGTAAATTGTCGTCGGTACTAGACCCTGTAATAAAGCAACAGAAAATTAGAAATTAATTTGCATATGAGAACTTGCAATATTTAACGTAAACTACAATTAATAAAATACCATGAAACTCATTGGATAAACTGAATTCTTCCTGAAATTAATTTTTTTCCTCAACCAAATCATAAATAAAAATCATAATGAACAGTGTGACTCTAGAATAACCGTAGGTACTACTTTGTTACGGACACCCTATACACGTTAAAAACCGGTATAAGTTCCCTATTGTACGTATTGAACACCTGGCAGACCCGGACGCTCGTCAGCCGGCCGCCGCGCCAGCCGGGGCCGCGCGCGTGGTAGAAGGCCGCGTACTCGCTCACGCTAACTAAAAAACTACGCTACGTAGCAAAAAGTAGCAGATGATTTAACAAGCATCTAACCGTTCAGCAGGTCAGAACAGGTCCCGGTGACAGACCCCAACGAGTTCTGCAGGCCTAATTCACAGCCAGAATGGGTCAACACTTCTTGGAATAGTATGGGCGAAGCTACCTGTTTTATTCGTGGAAAACGAAACATCGGAATCACGAAGGTGTATCTTTTTCACAGTTGAATATTTATTCATTTATTCATTTGCGTGAATATTATTGCAATTGCATAAGCAGTAGCCGTAGAAATGACGAAATTGAAAAAAAAAACAAAAAAAAAAGGAAAAAAATGCACGCGCCGAGATTCGATCCAGCGATCCATCGCTTACGAAGCGGAGACGTTGCCGACTACGCTACGCGCTCGTTGAATCCAGTCGAACACGGATAGTATATGAACACTTGGAAATTATCGATTTTTTCTATCTCGAGAACGGCTAAGAGTTGGGTGATATAACTTGCACCTGTTACACTCCTAGGTGGACCCTACCTGTGGTATAAATTTCGTTCGAATCGGTCACCCGGCTCAGGCGGGTTTCCCTTGTAAAACGTTTTCGATAGTTGAAAGACTGATCTAGAACCTAAGACTTGAATCAAAGTCCAGTCTCCTCAAGTTCCCTACTTTTTGTCCATTTGAAAGTATAAGTCTCGAAAATTATATCGTTTTCACAAGGTAACAAACATGGTCGTATTTCAAGCAGATGAACGTGACTTTTCAATTTAACTCATACAGAAATATTTTCTACATACCTCCAGGAGTAGAATCCATTTTGAAAAATCAAAATCGCTTAAATAACTTTCGAGTTATTGATCTTTGAAGTTCACTGTTTTTCCTTACGTTTTCACTCGCCGCGTGCACTCTCAACGAAGGCTGACTTTGAACTAATCGACGGCCGCTATTAATAATGTCTTATGTTTTCGTTTCCATTTGGAAAAGACCTATCTGAAAATGGCTCGGGGTAAAAGACTTAAGTCCTGTGTATAAGCATAGGAGATAAGTCTTTTACCCCGAGCCATTTTCAGATAGGTCTTTTCCAAGTGGAAACGAAAACATAAGACATTATTAATAGCGGCCGTCGTAATGTATCGAGACGTTGCCGACTACGCTACGCGCTCGTTGAATCCAGTCGAACACGGATAGTATACCCAGATAACAATCGTGCGATGCACAATACCCGCACGGTGTGCGGGAGCACGTTATGCGTGCGAAATAGCATCATTCTTGCTAGCACGAAGTGATGTAGCACAACGTGCGTGCACTCTGAGCTGCGTTTCGCTATCACACGTGCAATCACGTATTCCGCAAATATGCGACGCAGAGTGTGCAGTCAAATTGCATGTAGTATGCACTCATCGCACTTTGGGTTATCATTTGCAATATATAATTATAGATCTTGAATAAATATAATTTTCAAAATAGTGTTTCCCCAAAAACTAAATCTTACTCTATTTCAATCTCACGTTTACTCAGTCTCTGCAATACGTTCAAACGAAATAATAAATATTCCGAAATAAAGTTTTTAAAATTCGCGAATAAAGTCTGACAAAAATCCAGAGTTAGGTCAAATTTGACGCATACAAAATTTTGAATGAAATCATGAATGGTGAGAAAAATCATTGACTGGCATAGAATAAGCCCCATGTATATCGTCGGACAAAATTTTTGAAAAGCGCGCGCGTTGAGCGGTGGCGCGGACCCGCATCCCGCCATCCCATACCGCCATTATTATTCCTGTCAGCCGGTCACGCGGGATCGCTCGGAATAGAAGTGTAATAAGTATTTTATAATTAATAACCAGTTCAAGTCTGCAGTTCCACATCATTTCGTGTAGGTTCCAACTCGGATTTGACGAAGAATCAAAATGGCAGCAAGTGAAATCCAACCTACGGTAGGTGCATGAATACAATCCAAATTCGGTATTATAACCTCTCTTTTATTCGGATAATATTACTTCAACCTAACTTCACCTTATATGTTTCGAAGATTTATATTGTTTTATATCAAAGTTAGAAGGAATTTAGTAAGGAAAACAAAGTCTATGAGCTGCTTTAGTGTTCTCGAATAATTAAAAATACAATTTATCGGTGAAAGACTTCGGTGAAAGTTTGACAAGAATTTTTTTCTCTGGTCAATTAAATGACTGAAATAGGTCAAATAAAAAAAATGCTTCCCTAATTCTGAGTATTATGGTAGTATTTTTCCAAAATTTCAATATTTTGAGACCAAACGATATGCCTACAAAATGTGTTGCAGATAATATCTTGCGTACTACAGCCAAAGGTATATTTCCGCGCAGGGTTTTTAAAAGATTCTGTGAGCGGCTTGATTTTGATCGGTAGATAATTTATAATCAGCCTCATGATACATACCTTAATCTAAACAAATGGAACGTGCCTGCGAGGACCTAATGCATTACTTTACAAAAATCACTTTTTAACTAGAACTAGGTCTTAACTGGGTTCATATTTGCAGTAGGTCGAAAGGATATAACGCGAGGGAAATAATCTGTTTTGTGCTCAGAATAATGTTTAGAAGTACCCTCGGTAGACAAAAATGTGTGAAAACGGCCTCTGACAACAAATTAAAGTTCTAATAAAACACTTTGGATAGTTTTTTTCGTTTTTTTCAGCATTAGGAACAATCGTGTTACTGAGCAGAGGTTCCGGAACTCATTGTCAGTCAAGAAGTCACAACTTGAAAACTCATCAGAGAAAAGTGAAGAGAACGAACAAAATCTATTGCTCAAAATTAAAGAGTTGGAGGAACTTGCCCAAGAAAGTCAAGAAGACCTGTCTGAGGAGGACGACTTTGTATATGATGAATTCGACCGGGAGGAGGTTTATGAACGGATCAATTGAAGTTGGAGCTAACCACCCAAGGAAAAAGTATTTATATGATCAGATGAAATTACGTAAAATGATATCTCCAATTTGTCCTGATAAGACTATATGAAGTGACATACGTATAATTTTCCATAATTTCATATAATTATCCCTACAGAATTTTGTAGACTAGCTTATATAATTCTATAACATTTCATCCAAGTTTACATAACCATGTAAAAAAATGGTATAATTTTATAAAGTTATGGAAACGTGAATGAAATTTGTAAGATCGTTCAAAATTATGTGAAGTCGTGCAACATAAGATGCATGTATGTAAGATTATTCCTCGATCTTGTCTTGATGAAATCACATGGATATATTGGATAATTATGGATAAAATGTTGATATTTTGATATAATTATATGGAATTTGATAGACCTCTGTATAATTTTCTCACATTTCATCGGAGTGTATACAACCATAGGAAAACAAAATATACACTACTTAATAAATTTATGTGAACTTGGATAAAATTTTATGAAATATTGTTCAAAATTATGTGAAGTGGCCGGATAATACATTCATATAATAATTTAATGGATCTCATCGGGACAAATTCAAGATATGATTTGCTATAATTTTATATGATCATATGTACAAACTTTTTTTCCTGCGGACATATATTATGATTTATGTTTCTCTCGCGTAAAGCAATTATATAGTAATGCGTATGTATAAAATGAAGTTAAAGGTTATTTATATATGTAAGTATAACTTCGAAGCCTTGTGCCACTTGGATGGATATATCGTACCCAAACCTGAAATATACTGTGATAATATACGTTTTTAAGTATTCATATTCGAATAAAGTCTGCATAATATAAAATCCTGCGTCCTTACTTCCAGATCATTAAATAATGTATTTTTTTTTTTTACGAAAAAAAAATGTCTACACCAGCATTCGGACCTCGCACTGTGACCGCACTATGCCCGCACGCGTGCGTCGCGCACGACGTGCAAGACATATGCCGCTCCATGGAGGACGCATCAGCGTGGTGATCTGCACTCACGCAGTGCAGGACGATCCGCACAGGTGCGCTCACCCTGCGTGTACATGTGCAGGCATTTTGTTATCTGGGTATGAACACTTGGAAATTATCGATTTTTTCTATCTCGAGAACGGCTGAGAGTTGGGTGATATAACTTGCACCTGTTACACTCCTGGGTGGACCCTACCTGTGGTATGAATTTCGTTCGAATCGGTCACCCGACTCAGGCGGGTTTCCCTTGTAAAACGTTTTCGATAGTTGAAAGACTGATCTAGAACCTAAGACTTGAATCAAAGTCCAGTCTCCTCAAGTTCCCTACTTTTTGTCCATTTGAAAGTATAAGTCTCGAAAATTATATCGTTTTCACAAGGTACCAAACATGGTCGTATTTCAAGCAGATGAACGTGACTTTTCAATTTAACTCATACAGAAATATTTTCTACATACCTCCAGGAGTAGAATCCATTTTGAAAAATCAAAATCGCTTAAATAACTTTCGAGTTATTGCTCTTTGAAGTTCACTGTTTTTCCTTACGTTTTCACTCGCCGCGTGCACTCTCAACGAAGGCTGACTTTGAACTAATGTATCGAGTCAGGTATGGAACGGACGACCATACCCTTCGAGGTTTGAATGCACCAATCATTTCTCTACCCCACCCGAGGGTCAAAATTCCCCGAATCCAAAATTCACTTTTCGGAATTATGGGCACGAATTCGGGGTTTCGTCCCACTGTGCAACACCACGTGTCATATTTCAATCATTAAAAGGCCCACATGTCAGAAATTTCAGACACTATCGTAGAATGTCATTGTTTAACAGCACGCTGGTACAAAATAAAATGAAGTATAAATCTAGAAACAGACCTGTGAATACCAAAGATGAGGTAGGATTGACTTCGTAGAATCTATCAGCACACTTTTGATATCGACAACAAGATTATCATTTCATACTAGGAGTACAAAGTAATATTGATAACTTTATTTTGGAGACTCTATCATTCGTATCGTTACAGTTGGAATTTTAACGGACTAAACGAATCATTCAAGTAATTAATATCTCTGACTGAGGAGAGTCACTCAATTCGAGTGTTTAATACAAACCTCGGGGAGAAAGAAAAAATCGAAAGAAATCTAAAGAAAGAATAATTATTTATTCGAGTAAAAATTCCCCCGGCCCGGGGAATATAATTGATAATGTTGTACAGTTGACAATGACAGTAAATATACATTACTCGAGGCTTTGTTTAAAACCGAATAATCAAGTGTTCAATTGAACCACGAATTGAGTACTGGTAAGTGGATGTCCGATTATATAAATGATAACGAAAAAGACGTGTTCATGAGGAAAACATTTTCGAGTACAATTAGAACTCTAGATTGTGTAAATCAGATGATACTATTCCTTATTGGTTCGAACAGATTATAACAATATAGGAAACAGGAAGATATACAGATAGATTCATTCCAAGTGAATATTATTGAAATTCAAACGACATCCCCAACGCTCTAGGCATATAAATGGTGAATAAGGTCGAGGGAGGTACAAAAATCAGCCTTAGGCTCATGTTCAAGATATGTATTTTTTTATTTATTTACTTCCGATTACGTTTCACTGAATTTGTTGAATAATAGTAAAAAATCAGTGGATTTCAAAATGAGAGGCTAACTAAGCGTACGCAGTGTGAGTTTTTATAATTGACAAGCAGTGTAGGAGTGAGTGTATGGTACATTCACTTTATTGGAGACTGTATTACATGCAGGTCTTTGGTTTTCACATTCTGAAACCAGTGTCGAAGGTAGAAATTAATAGATCATGTACTCTATTGCGGACTGTATTTCATCTAACTCTTCACTTTTCATAGTCTAGAGCTAACGTCGCAGCAAGTTTTAGGTATATCGACTCTATTGCAGTCTATATTCCATCCACGTCTTTACTTTTCATAGTCTAGAGCTAACGTCGCAGCAATAGTTTGGTGTATCGACTCTATCACAGGCTGTATTCCATTCGACTCTTCACTTTTCAGAGTCCAGAGCTAATGTCGCAGCAAGATTTAGGTATATCGACTCTATTGCAGTCTATATTCCATCCACGTCTTTACTTTTCATAGTCTAGAGCTAACGTCGCAGCAATAGTTTGGTGTATCGACTCTATCACGGGCTGTATTCCATTCGAGTCTTCACTTTTCAGAGTCCAGAGCTAATGTCGCAGCAAGATTTAGGTATATCGACTCTATTGCAGTCTATATTCCATCCACGTCTTTACTTTTCATAATCTAGAGCTAACGTCGCAGCAATAGTTTGGTGTATCGACTCTATCACGGGCTGTATTCCATTCGAGTCTTCACTTTTCAGAGTCCAGAGCTAATGTCGCAGCAAGATTTAGGTATATCGACTCTATTGCAGTCTATATTCCATCCACGTCTTTACTTTTCATAGTCTAGAGCTAACGTCGCAGCAATAGTTTGGTGTATCGACTCTATCACGGGCTGTATTCCATTCGAGTCTTCACTTTTCATAGTCTAGAACTAACGTCGCAGCAAGATTTAGGCATATCGACTCTATTGCAGTCTACAATCAACCCACGTCTTTACTTTTCATAGTCTAGAGCTAATGTCGCAGCAAGATTTAGGTATATCGACTCTATTGCAGTCTACAATTAACCTACGTCTTTACTTTTCATATTCTAGACCTAACGTCGCAGCAAGATTTAGGTATATAGGGCATTCACAGAGTTGTTACCGAAATCTCGTCAGTTGTAGATCCAAACTTTTGCCGCTCCTCGCCTTACAATCACATTTTACACAAATTAGATATTTCACAAGATAACTCTACGAGCTAATAAGACTCGCGTTACAGAAATAAATAGTATTGATGATGCCCTAAGACGGGCAGATCTGAGAATTTTGAAAAACACATCGTCCGAAGCAGCGCAAAAAGCAAACATTTATAAAACAAATACAGAACAGACAGATTTAGATGAAGATAGAGTAGACGAACATCCTCGCGCATTTCATGAACTACTAAAACATTCCATGGATACGCCAAAGCGGCCATGTGTATCGTACGAGGAACTGTGTTACCAAAGAGATGTAGTTGCAATCAATGAAATGAGAAAACCCATATCAGGACGATACTGGTCAGAATTACAAGAACATGTTACTGAATCGGACTGCGACTCTGGTTATATTTGTCATCATTGTTTGAAGAAATTCCGTCGTAACGAATTGCCACCTACATGTATATTGAATAAACTGACTGTACAAGAACCGCCGGAAGTTCTACCGAAACTGAACGCATACGGCAAAATTCTCATTCAGAGATTCAAAGCGTTTTAAACGGTACATGCAATGACGACGGTGGCAAAAAAAGAAGTTGCCCCATAATCAGAAAATAAAAAAAGTTTTCGTTTGTGTGACTCTATCGTTCGTCTCTTTACATTATGATGGTGATGATATCGGACTATACGAACCAATTTCATTCGTTATGCCTCTAACTGAGGAACGGCACTCAATTCGAGTGCATTCAGACCACAGAAAGGCCGAAAAAAACTGATTTACAGTTTTTTATTAAAAATCTTCCGAGTAAAAATTCCCCCGGCCCGGATTCGAACCGGGACCTCCGCATCTGTACGGTTGCCTGCTTCAGGCGCACCTAGTGGACAGCATAGAGGGTTACTCGCGGTATGTATGGGGATTCAAGAGTTTTGGGTCTGATCTGATAATGCAATGACAGTGGAACGTCAACGATTATTGAAGACGATATTTACTCCTGTAAAGTGATGTACATGATTAGGTATATATAATACTTATTATACCATGCGATTATTGTGGGGAATTACTAGTTGTCTAGTAAATAGTATTGCTATCGGATTCAAAATTCGATTATCACACAAAAAGAAACGGGTTGTCCGTATAGCTCTAAGAAAGCGAATGTTCCCGCCAAGTACGTAGCTCTCGGAATGATGTTTCGATATCCTCACACGAAACTCCGACTTGACGACGTAGACTTGCTGCGAGATCGAAGGGGTACGCTCGGTGCTTGGTTTCTTTCTTGATTTCACGACAGAGACTGGCGATACGTTTTGCTCATTTTTGCGTGGGTACTTGGCGGCTTTTTTTCATCTACGATGTTTTTGTGTTGGATACTAGCTTTTTCTTGTAGGTCTTGTATTGGTTCTTAGTGCTCAAATTTTAATTGAATGTGTATTTTCTTCCGTGTAGCACTGTTTATAAACACAAGGCAAAGTCGTGTACATCATAGGTTTGCCGTTGAACTATGACGGGTGTGTCACCAGTAGAACTATTCATTCACATGTACACCGCGGCCTTTTAGTTGCATTTATATTAATAGTAACGACGGTCGTACATGTGAATGAATAGTCCTACTGGTGACACATCCGTCATAGTTCAAAGGCAAACATCAAGAGACTCAGTAGAGTCTCGAGCCAAGTACATTAAAAAAAAATTTTTTTACGCGCGAGAGACTCAACGGCTCTATATACCCGAGCGACCACTGTTCCGGCCGAACGATAATTTTTAAGTCGTGTTTATTCCGTCTTCGTGACAAATATCGCTTTTCGCATGCACGTTTTTGAATCGAGACTCGAAAAACTTTCATTTAAGCCCAATTTGAACGTAATCAGTTAACTGAGAGCTTAGATATGATTAATTATAGATTTCTGATAGCCCGTTTCATCGCCAATTTCATTTCCTCCGTCTTCGCACGTCGTTTCCAAATTCTGAATATATAATACTATAGAAAGTCGTTCGAAGTCGCTCGAGTAATAGGCAAGTTACATGCTATTAAAATGTCACGGAGTTTCCGATCTATCTAGTATAATACATGCCATCAGACGAAACAACATTGTCTATGGCCGTCAAGTTACCGACCGTGCTGTCGTTCCATGTCGGCTGCTAGGGCGACTGCTAGATTGAGTGAGGTTAGATAGATAGATAGATAGATTCGTTTATTATATCCATAACAATGTTGGATAAGCCTGCAGTACATTTACAGTGCTAGGGCGACTGCTAGATTGAGTGAGGTTAGATAGATAGATAGATAGATTCGTTTATTATATCCATAACAATGTTGGATAAGCCTGCAGTACATTTACAAAGACGTATGTACTGCAGGCAAGGAAAAAAAGATACAGGTGCCAATAAAGGCGAAAAGAAATACAAAAGGAAGAAAAAATAAAATGAAAATAAAAATAACAAAAGTGATAATGGTCTTAAAAGAAAACTAAAGGTAAAGACTGCAGAAAGTCATGGGTAGAGGCGCAGCTACCTCGTAGATTCTGAGCCAAGCAGGAGAAGTCTGAGACGCGAGCGAAAAACAGGCAAAGATGCGTTAGGGTCTGCTAGGTTGACGAAGCGGTCAACAAGAGTTTTTATTACGAATTCGCGTATGTGTATTATTGTTACCGCTGGACATATGATAATGTGACGTTATTCACGACTTATTTATGATAGGATAAGAAACAATGAAATTTATGATTCTCCACTGAAGTGGATATACGGTTTCTAAGTGAATGAGATAAAGTCACTGAAATTTGGTAATACATAACCTATGGGATTGATCATGCTACATTTTAATTGAAATGAAATAATACTCTACGATTTCGAATGTTCGTATCATGCTCTGTCTTTTATAAAAATATTCATTCATACGAGGGATTTATTAATATGCGTCGAGTCCTAAGGAATAACAGACGTATATCTCGGCGGACAGTCTGGAGCAGACCTAACTCAGAATTTACGGCGATTATAGAGCTCCGTACACATTTCCAACAGCGTTGCTGCAGGGAGAAGGCTGAACATTTTTATTCACAATCTATACTACCATTACTCAGAAACTGCTGGAAATTTTTTTTATTTGACATCTGATAGCGATTCACAAAATTTCACCGAAGTCTCCCCTCAGGGGGAATACATTGGCTGGATGAATACTTTTGAAATTGTCCGACAATGAACTTCAGCATAAGAGTCATTCCACGTCAAACCGTACGAAAACGGGTGATTTCTGACCACTAGTTCTCTGATTTTCAAATAATTTTTTATACAGGTTCTTTGGAACAAATGAATCTATGAAACAATTTTTATTTTATTTTTATCACCCTTAGTTTAGAAGTTACAAGGGGTTGAAATTTCGCGAAAACGCCAAAAAATCGAAAACACGCCCTCCTTCAACTGCTCATAACTACGGTTCTATTCAACCTACAGACTTCGGCAAAAACGCATTTTGAAGCTCTTGAATGGCGCTTTCGTGACATATTTATTTGATTCCCGCATAATCGATGATTCCATTTGTTATAAACAATTATATTATTTAAACGTGGTTTTCAAGGTGATTGTCACCTTTTAAAATTCCCAAAAAAATATGAGCGTATTCCTTGATCGATTCTCTACAAAATCCCAAAATTATAGACTGGAGGATTGATAAGAACTGTGTCAAAACAGCGATTAATTCAAAGCCGACGCCGGTAGCGCCCGCGACGCGCACTGTTTGGCGCGGTTCAGGGTGATACAAACTCAGGTTATGAAAGGCAAACAATTTATTGCACATTCTTGTATGATTGACTGACGATTCTACATGCTTGGATAAATTTCAGGATTGATTACTATAGTACCATGGTGGCCAATCTGCACTCCCAGAGCCCGATTCACTCCTGCCAGGTATACGTGCCCTCCTAAGCTTGTTACCCGTCCACTTAGAAAGGATTAATACCTGACCACCTGGGACTACCTGGACTGAACGGGGGGTCGCATAGAACAATGGGTTCTTAGAATAATTTACCTGGTCAGATGTAAACATATCGAACGTATCCCCATATTCCTATGCCCAATTGCTCATGCCTATTGTCCGTTATCATAGGATCGACAGACCTTTCCTCAACCCAGGTAACAAGCTTACCTGACCCGCCCAATTATTTACTCCGGCTTCCGGGCTTTGAGCTCCCAAAATGGCCGACGTTGGCCTCCCCTGCTATAGTACAAAATTCATTTCGGGTTCTGAAAAGTCGGCAGTATAGAAATTGCAATGTCCTTCTGGGAAGTACATTCTAGTACCCACTTGCACGTCACCTATTGGTCTGAAATATTCAGGTAACTTCTCAGAAAGGGTCGTACCCAACCCTTGGAACCCCCCTCCATGGTTTCTTGGCAATTCTTCAGTGCTGTAGTCATACAATTCACGTTAGTATCGTTCCGAAGCGTGTTCGATTAACATCTGATGTTTGGTTTCAAAGTTTTCCATTGCAAATTTCCGTAGTGTTTTGCTTCATTATAGCATCGAATCAACATCACCGGTGTTTCAACCCGTTCAAGCTAGCGAAACACAATAAAAAATCGGTACCCCATTTGCGAAAAATAAATCCGTTGCTGCTGAAAAAATTGAGACCGGAAAATCACCCTCCGTCAGCGGAATCGAAAATTTGTGACACATGCCGACTGAAACTGATTAAAATGCCCAATCTAAGTGAAACCAGTGAAAGTTCTGTGCTTAGTGAGGATCCACAACCCAGCACAAATGCAATACAAGGGCCGGACCGTGATGAGGACTCAGCATCCACCGAAGACTTCGTTGATATTGACACATTCAACGCGACTTTACTTGGACTGGGAGAATCACCAATTAATAAACGAAAACTGCCGCAGAAGAGACATTCTCAAGATAAATGTCAAAAACTACAGAAGACACTGGCTTCGAAAGTATTTCACGTGGAACAAGAGACTGAAGCAGAGATCGAGGAAGCAGAATCCTCAATAATAGAAAAATTGAAAGAAGCGTTTGCTGGAACAAATGATCGGAATAAGAAAATTGGAATCTTGACGATAGTTTCCCACTGGACATTTTCAAAAATTGAGCAGCATTTTGATGCTTCCAGACACATGATTACCGTTGTTAAGAAGATGACGGCACAGTACGGGATTTTGTCTACTCCTAATGGCAAATCCGGTAAGAAGCTGGATCACGCAACTGAGAATTGCATTCTGGATTTTTATACTTCCGATGGTATAAGTCGTGTCATGGCGGGCAAGAAAAATTACGTGACGGTTAGGGAAAATGGCGAAAAAGTACAGAAACAGAAGCGGTTAATTCTCAGCAACTTGAAGGAAACGTACGAAGTTTTTAAAAAAAAGTATCCAGACATGAAGGTTGGCTTTTCAAAGTTCTGTGAATTGCGACCGAGGCATTGTGTACTTCCTGGAGCTAACGGGACCCATTCAGTTTGCGTCTGTGCAATTCACGAGAATGTCAAGTTATTGTTGGATGGAGCAAGAATAGCACACCTGACAGCTAAGACACCTCAGCCAGTCAATAATTATAAAGATTGTCTGGCCCGAATGCTCTGTAATCCACCGTCGACAGATTGTCATTTGAAGCAATGTTCAAATTGCCCAGGAACGGAAGGTTTGATGAATCAGCTGGAAGAGTTATTCGAAGCCGAATTGATAGATACCGTGGTGTACAAACAATGGACATCGGTAGATCGAACAAACTTGGAAACCATTCAATCGACTGTTGAAGAATTCTTGATAAAACTGGAAACAAAACTAGAACCATTGGTTACGCATGCGTTCATCGCTCAGCAGCAGTCAGCTTATTTTGCCGAAAAGAAGGAGCAGTTGCAACCAGGAGAGTGTTTAGTAGTGTGCGATTTCGCGGAAAATTACGCATTTGTAATTCAAGACGCAATTCAGGGTGTGCATTGGAACAATGACCAAGTCACTTTACATCCTTTCGTTGGTTATTACAAAGAAGATGGCATAATGAAGCATAAAAATTATATTGCGACTTCCGAGAGCTTAAAACATGATACCGTCGCTGTTCACCTTTTCCAAAGACATTTTGTGAATTTTTTGAAACGAGATATACCAGGATTGAATAGGATCATTTACTTCTCCGATGGAGCCAGCGCACAATATAAAAACAAAAAGAATTTTTTGAACGTCTGCTTTCACGAAGAAGACTTTGGGGTTAGTGCCAAATGGAATTTCTTTGCCACTTCACATGGAAAGGGACCTTGTGATGGTATAGGAGGAGCCCTGAAAAGACTAGCAACTAGAGCCAGTCTAGAGCCGAATCTTCAGGAACCAATCAATACTCCACGCAGATTTTTTTCCTGGGCAAAAAATAATCGAAACATAAAAAACATCACAGTAGAATTCTTCACGCATGATGATTATGCGAATGAAACCGCCGCATTAAAAGCTCGGTTTGAAAAAGCAATAGTGGTCCGTGGCACACTAACGTTCCATTGCATTAGGCCAATATCGCAAAAAAAAGTGTCAGCCAAGAGATACTCAAACGCAGAAACCTCTGTCGAGGCCCTTGTTTCTAAGTGAACGTTAGTCATAGTCGCTACTTAATACAGTTATAATATACATATACTGAGCCTTTCTGAGGAAGCGAAACAATCCTCCTCCCCTCCACAGGTCTGCGTTTGGCATACCTGGGCGAGGGAGAGAGAGGGTCTGTTTCGCTTCCTCAGAAAGGCTCGGTATAATGTATAAAATACTTTTAGTCATATGATTCACTTAATATTACTTTGATATTCAATAAACAAATATAAATTAAATCGTTATTTGGTTCGTTCAATCCTTTGAACGTTGATTATAGTCACTAGTTATTAATTAAACACATATATAATAGTTTTAGCCATATAATTTACTTGATGTTACTTTGATATTTAATAAACAAGTAGAAATTAAATCGTTATTTGGTTCATTCAATTCTTTTAGTATATATTATACATTAGGCACTCCATACTCTCCATTTGCCCTTTACGCCGCGTCACAGACCGTGTCGATTAGCGCCAGCGCGCACCGTCACTTATAAATCAATCGCTGTTTTGACACAGTTCTTATCAATCCTCCAGTCTATAATTTTAGGATTTTGTAGAGAATCGATCAAGGAATACGCTCATATTTTTTTCGGAATTTTAAAAGGTGACAATCACCTTGAAAACCACGTTTGAATAATATAATTGTTTATAACAAATGGAATCATCGATTATGCGGGAATCAAATAAATATGTCACGAAAGCGCCATTCAAGAGCTTCAAAATGCGTTTTTGCGGAAGTCTGTAGGTTGAATAGAACCGTAGTTATGATCAGTTGAAGGAGGGCGTGTTTTCGATTTTTTGGCGTTTTCGCGAAATTTCAACCCCTTGTAACTTCGAAACTAAGGGTGATAAAAATAAAATAAAAATTGTTTCATGGATTCATTTGTTCCAAAGAACCTGTATAAAAAATTATTTGAAAATCAGAGAACTAGTGGTCAGAAAGCCGTTCGGTTTGACGTGGAATGACTCATAAGTGGAAATCCGTATCCTGCCATGCTCCAGTATAATGTTTTTATGATTTCCTACAAAAATAATAACAGTATGAAAATATATCAAAATCAATGAATAACTGTCGATAAACACTCAATAAAGTCTTCCGAGATAGTACTTCTGTTAGTAGATTGCATGGCAAGATTCGTCCGGTCCTTCCGGTCCACCAAGGTATTCTTATCGTCAGAATGCGATAATTTGACGTCGTGTTACTCGAGTGCTCCAAGAGCTGTTCCGCAACGTGAAAATTGAAAGCTAAGTCATTGACGAAAACCTCCGGAGCATACTACAGCGTACACATTTTCTCTGTAGGACTAGATGTGGGCGTGCGAAAATATTGTAACAACGGGTCGAACCCTGCTACGAATAAAAGACACGACTTTCCGGGAAATAACTGAGGACCAAAGGCAGCAAATATCTCTTTCAAGATCAGGGGGTTATGTTTATTCAAACATGCGTTCTCTTTAAAGTCCAGAGCGAGACTGTTATTTTTTACAATAATAATGCCGGTCGCCGAAGCGACCGGAAGATTCTACTGTTTCGAAACATCCGTAAACCATGTATAACGGGGGTACGAAATGCAGAGACACCCCCGTAACACTGCCCCCCCTTCTCTCGAAGAGTCGACCCGACTCTTACTACGCCTGGCCGACGCGGTGGGTGTTGTTCAGGGAAGGATTCGAGCTGCGGCTCGCTTGATAAAGAATCCACCCGTACACTGCTCGACATTCGCCTTTTCTCTCGAGGTAAACCGCAGAAAACCTCGAGAAAGCAGCCGAACAACACCAAACTCTTGTCCGAAGAAATGTGTGGAAGGTGAAGAGGTCCTGAAGAAAACTGGATTCCGGTCCTCGGAGTCCAAAAACGCCTCATCCAAAAATCAGCCGTAGAATCGGCAACAGGGCAACGGGATGTAGGGAATAGGCTCCAGGATCGGTCCAGAATCCAAAAACATAAGTACAAGGTCGTCTCGACCTAAAGCGGGGGGAGAAAGAGGACAAGGATGAGAGTTGAAATTAGGACAATCAGCACAATTTTTCCACCCCCCCTTTTTTGTTATTTTGACAGAATCGAAACAAAACTTCCTTTCGTCTGTTTTCTGAGAATCAGCTGTCAGTCCTTTTCTTCCTCCCAATAAAAAAAAATATGGCTTTCCACGTGACGACAGCTGTAATGCAGCAATTTATCGACGAATTTTCTTGGGACGAGGTGCCAGGGTCAAGGGAGAAGGACTTCGGGTGGTGGTACGAAAACCAATGGCGTGATGCTCGGTGTAGTGCTGATCTTGTCGTCAGAGTTCACTACGGGGCTTGGTTCGGCTTGCGTGCTGGGGGTGCTGGGGCCGACTGTGAGTGACCAGCGTAAAGTTTCTAAAGTTCCTAGGCTGGATAAACAAAATTAAATTCTTCACTCCTAGCATCCAAGAGGACGCAAGGGGACTTTCGAGAGGGAACATTTCTTGTTCATCGACCGTTTCCCAACATGTTTTTATTGCGGCGAAGAGGTTATTGAGAATAAACTCAATGCAGTGGACTGCGGGGACTGCGTCTTCCTAAAGAACCGGATGGTAGAGGACATCTGGCACAGATTCAAGGAGCGGATTTCATGGGAACTGTGAACCTTAAAAAGAAAACTCCGAAAAACATTTGTGAAAGACAGTCGCCTACGTTAGTTTGTCGGTGGTCCTGTCGTGTTAGCCAAATAAAGAAGTTACGGCTGTTACAAGTGTTATTGTAGAGGAGTATTGATCATTCCGGGCAAGGACAGCCGACCATTACGTTGCAGAAATTATCGTACACTTCTGTTGCGGAGAGTTCTGCGTCCAATATTAGAACTGGAGCAGGTGGAGAAGAAAACTTCTCCTTCCACAACCAATCCTCGTGGGTCTCGTGCAAGGTCGTTAGATACTCTAAGGTTATTCCCATCTCTTCTTCCCTGGCAGTAGAAGGGATGGGAGGCTTCTAACGCAAGATCCCTGTTACCGACCTGTTACCGACCGAGGGTTCGCATCCGTGCTACTTACCGACCGTGGGTAAGTTGCCCCACTGTTACCGACCGATGGTTCTATTTACCGACAGTGGGCGTCCCTAATTTCCCCGAGAGATGGCGCTCCTAATTCTTCATTCCCCAGATGGCGTGCCTAATTGTATGGCGTCTGTTTCACTGGGGCGCCTACTTTACCCTGTAGAGGCTGCCTGTTTCACCGCTAGATGGTGCCGGGTCCCACCCCCGTAGAGGGCGCCTGCTTTTACCCGGATCTTTTGGATAATTTATTTCCCACGCGGGCGGCTAAGATCAGAGGTATTGTTTCCAAGAATTTTTTGAGGAAAATTTATTTCCCACGCGGGCGGCGGCAAAGATCAAAGGTTTTGAGAATTTTTTTTCCCACGCGGGCGGCGGCAAAGATCAAAGGTTTTGAGAATTTTTTCCTCACACATGCGGCGGGAATCAAAGGTTTTGTCTCCGATTTCCTTTCCCACGGTGATATCAAAGGATTTTTCCAATAGCTAATTTACACACCTGCATGCGGCTTGAGTCAAAGGGAGGTGATATTTTCTCACCCCCCACACCCGATCCGCGATGTATAAAATCGGGAGCTCCCTCGAGCAACCATCACACAAGTTTTCTGACTTCGAGTCGAGTGCATCAGCGCTGTGTCTCTGATCCAGCGATTTCTCCAGAGCTACACGCTAAGAATCTCCACTGAAAAAGTTCTTCGACTACGAGACGTTGTGACTCGATTCCTCTGAAGCACTTGGCTGCAGATCTTCAGCAAAAGGTTCATGAATTCATATATCATTGATTATGTTGATTCATTTTTGTGTTAAATGAAATTTCATACTTTTTTTTTTCGACAGACAATGGATTTAACGATGCTTAACCAAACCACTCGTCTGGATGACTATCCGATGACTAAAAAGATGGCCGAACTCGAGATCGGCAAGAAGTATAGCATTACAGCTCTCAAACCAATGATCACAAAATTCGGTGCAGGGATCTTGGCAGCCATCGATGATGAATTCACCGTTTTCCTGCCAAACAGGATTGCAAAGTATCTGGAGGCGAATCCTACTCAGTTGACGATGATGAGTGATGCGGCGAAACAGAAGGATCTCCAGTTGAACTATCTTGGCGGCTCTTTCAACAAATGCGAGTTCTTTTCGGAAAAGGTAGACTTTCACTGCTTTTCTCTTGAATTTGGTATTATCGAGACAATATGTTCATTATTGGTTTTTTCAGTCTGAAGCGATGGACTTCGGGGGAATCAATCATGCCGGCTGTCTGAGCGACTTTTTACCAACAAAAAAGATGTCGGAGCTGGAGGTGAACAAGAAGTACGATGTGACGGGTATCAAAAGCGTCAAATCCAAATTCGGTTCGAGCATCCTGGTGGCGATAGAGTGGAAATTCACGGTATTTCTTCCCAAGAGAATCGCCAAAGTTGTCGAGCAGAACCTCGACCAACTGGCCGCCATGAGTGATGCAATTGCCGAGAAACGCCTACAGCTCCACTATCTCGGCGGGGAGTTTGATAGATTTGAATTTTGCGATAAAGCATCAGCCTAAGAAATGTCTAATAGTTGTATTGAAGTAAGTTTATAAAATGTAATGGAGAGGGGTGAATAAAAAATTATTAATCATATATATTGAATACATTTTATTGATCCACACATTATTACACTCTAATTAATATTAACTTAAACTAATTTTCTCACAACACCGCTGATCGGGTTGTAGTCGACGATGCGATCGTGTATAATCAGGCAGTAAGCCGAAGTATTTGGGGGCATGCTGGCACTAGTTTCAAATTCCAAACGAATATCCACCGGGCCGCTTTTCAACGATTCATTCTGTCTCGAGCAATCTATGGCCACGAGCGGTGCTTTGTCCAAAAATTTACCCCGCGAGAGCAGAGGTTCAGGTTCTTTGTCATAATACGCCGGTTGAAAGTTGGTGTACATATCATAGAGAATGGCATATTGATTGTTGGTAATATCGAGATTCATGCTAGCATAGGGATAGCACTGTGAGTTAAGATAAAGTTTCACATCTCTGATCCGGCAATGATCAAATTCGCTGGCGTTTTTCTTCGCATCATTCCGCCGTCCGGTCTGGAAGCCCAGTATTACATGTCTCGGTTTCTCCAGCTGCGTCGACGTTTTCACCACCCATATGTGTCTCGTTGTCTGTGGCAGCATCGGATACTCGTACATCTCCCAAGAGCGAAAACTCATAGATATGGCCGGATCCGCGGCGATGTAACTCAACAGCTTCATCTTTTCATTATCCGCGAGTTTGATGTACGGTAGCAGCCATTCAATTTTTTCGATTGAAATTTTCACGTCCTCCGTCGCTGATTGTAGAATGGCATTCAAATCCGTGTTTGATCTCGTCAAAATCAACTCATGTTTAGCGTTAACGATGATTCGGTTATAATCCTCGGCAAATCCAAGCAGGATATTCAGCGGTATTATGACGTCAAAGTATCCCGCGGCATTAGCTATTGCCGTATCGTCGTCGCACAACCAACCGGTGTTGTCCAGGAAGTGCTGCTGTCCCGGCGTCAAAGATAGATATCCTTTCATAACACTGGTGATTCCAACGTTCACATTTTGATCGATCTCATGCCCATTCAATTCGTAGCGGATGGACGCAAACAGATGACCAATAGCCATATTAACCAGACTGGTGGTTGCGACGGCTGTTTTGCCATCAGCCTTTGTAATCCTGCCGTGAATGTGTAGCGAACTTTTGCCCGGCAATACACATGCATCTTGATTCTGAACAACGATTCGAATCTCATCGTTGTTCTTGAACGATGACGATGCGTATGGCTGGTGTGCGTGTATCTCACAGTGGGCGATCGATTCATCGAACGCCACGGGGTTTTGAATTCTGATCATTTTCGCCATGGTATTATGCACAACACACAACGAATTTTTATTTTCCAAAATCGCCACGAAGTCGAAGACCTAGACTCTGGAGAAACTGATTGTTCAGACGTGTCACTCGAATCAGAGGAGCTCGATGACTGATGATGTTTGGACATGGTGTCGCGTTTATATATCCTGCGCCAGATCGTCTCGCCGTCTCGAAAACAACTCCCATTATCACGCAGATTTAATGTGTAGCCGTATGGTTATAGTCTCCCCGCGAAAATTCACCCGCGTCCCGTCTTGATCAACTATCCGCAATTGCAGATGATGTATCGTCTTGACGGTGGTTGGTAGGTAAATGACGTTGGTCGGCACTTCCACAATCTTATATCCGGGCGGAACGGTGGGAAAAAATTCGTGAATCGCGTGAGCACGTTTTCCGTTTATGTACGCACCCGTCGTTATATTGCACTCGACGCGTAAGGCATTGATTTTGAGTATAGCCACGGGTAATTCGGATTTATGAGTCATGCCACCCTTGAGGAGACTTGGTTTGAAACCCAGCAATCGACCAATGGAATCCGCTGGTCGAAAATCCACCGCATGATTACACCTAATTTCACTGTGCAGCTCGTTGTTATTGGCCTTCAGACTGAGGAGAATATCTTTGGGGAGAATCTTTTTGAGAAAATTTTCAATATCCTCGAGTTCATAGCTACCGGTGGGTATGATGAAAACATCATTATCCTCTTTATTCGCTCGTTTTATGTAAAACTTATTCCCACCCACGTCGATATTGGGAATTGAATTGAAAGTGAGGAGCTCGACAAGCCCGAGAACATAGTCTTTCGACGGTGACAACTCGATCGGCGGAAAAAAGCGTGTCTCCAGCGTGGAGGATGCTCCGGACAACGTCAACGTCAGCGAATCAGCCATGACTAATGATGAAACGATGCGTTGCATTCATTTTATAGTTGTCCACTGAGAAACTTGAGACACAAGTGGCCGCAAATCACAGTGTCATATTCTTGATACCTTCTATGATTATATTCTACGCTGCCTACACCGAGATATCGCATAAGATCCTCGGGTGGTTGTAAATCGCCAAAACTGTCGAAATAGACGACTTTATCCCCCGTTTTCCTGTACGCAACCCAGTGAGTCCCCGGGCCATTTTTATCATCAAGATTGATAATTGCAGATTCACGCTTTCTCGGACCACCATTGGGTAAATCATTTCGCATGAATACACCGCGGAAATATGGAATTTTCATCTCCTCGGCGTGGGTGCGTAAATCGGCGTCGGTGAGAGCACGGTGTGGCAGCTTTGTTAGTTTTTTGGTGGCGCCAGGTACAACCCCATACCCTGCTTGTAGGGTTTCAGGTATAAACCTTTTCCCAACGCAATCGCCTCCATTGTTGAATTGTGGCGCTTGGACTCATCCAATTGACGCTTGTTAGAGCTGGCCTCGTTGACCACCTTCGCTATACTCGCGGCGCCACCAGCCAGGGCTCCTGTGGCGCTGAGAGCCCCCAATATTGGGATAAGGAAAGGCAGGAAACCGCCGATTTTCTTTGGGACAGGTAGAACGCGAGGCACACGCACCGCCCCTCGAGCCGCCGCTATACGGGCCCCAGCCAACGCCGACTCATGGCTCCGGGGCCGGGTCTCATTGATTTCTTTGCTGCCTGAATGACCGATTTCAGAGTGATTGTCTTCTTTTTCTTCACACCGCCACTCTTGGGTTTCCTCAAACTCCTTCCTGTCTTTTTCTTCTTCTTCTTTATGGTTCTCCGCATGATCCCCATACCGAGTTTAGACTTTGCCTTCATGGTGTTGGTCACTGCCCAGGCTACAGCTCTTTCGCCCAGACTGGCGTCTTTGGCTGAAACACGACTCCACGCTCGCTCGGCGAGTACTTTGTCGGCTGCGTTTCGCGCTGCGATGTTTGATCGATTCTTATCGTATGCAATGTCGTGCTGTTTGCATGCGGCGTCTAGCGGATTGATTCCGGGGTCACCGCGAGCCAATCTCTTGGCTAATTTGGTCCCCGGCCCACAGTACTGGTACCCCGGCACGTGTAATTCGACTGGGAGATTATTGATGATTTTATTCACCAGACCTTTTCCACACTTCTTACGTGCATACCCAACCATAGTCGATCGACAACTAACCCGATTTCCCTATAAAAGCCTATATTTATACACGGCGTGCGTTAGTCTTTTGTAGTCCTCTACCCACTGAGCATCATGAAATTTGAAAATCAAGCCAGCAAACTACCCGTCACGAATTTCGACAAATTGGTTGAGAAAAAAAAGAAAAAGGGTAAACGGCACGGTGAACTACTGCCCAACAGTGTGCGAGCGGTCTTCTGCGGCCCCTCAAATTGTGGCAAGACGAACGCTCTTCTCACGCTAATCACCCACGGCAACGGGTTGCGCTTTGAAAATGTGTACATCTACTCGAAATCGCTCATCCAGCCAAAGTATGAGTTTTTGCGAAAGTTACTCGAGCCGGTGGAGGGGATGGGTTATTTCCCTTTCGGTGAGCACGAGGAGGTGGTGAAACCAGAAGATGCGCGTCCCAACTCGCTGATGATTTTCGATGATGTAGCCTGTGAGAAGCAAGACAATATCAGAGCATACTTTTGCATGGGGCGTCATAGAGATGTGGACAGCTTCTATCTCTGTCAGACATACGCACGTATCCCAAAACATCTCGTGCGTGATAATGCAAATTTATTGGTGATCTTCAGGCAGGATGAGATGAATCTGAAGCACATTTACGCCGATCACGTGAATACCGACATGACGTTTCAACAATTCAAAGATCTCTCCTCGGCCTGCTGGAACGATGGCAATTACAGTTTCGTTCTCATCGACAAAGATAGCGAGATCAACGCGGGGAGATATCGAAAAGGTTTCGATTGCTTTATAAGTATAAATTAATGTCGATGCATGGAAATACTTGCAGTCAAGTTGCAACAATCAGAGTGGCAACATGAAGAGCGAACAGATTCGTAAGCACAATGATGTGTTGCGTGAAATAGCGAAAGCTAGCGAGGTGATACGACGTAAACATAAGATGCTTAGGAAGGATAAAGATACAACCGAGCAGGCAATGGGGGAGATGTTCAAACCTTTGGTGACGCCGCTGCAGGAGTTAGTGGATACATCGAAGCAGCAGCAGATAAAGCAGGAAATTAAAACCGAATCGGGAGACGCGGGGGCGGTGAAAAAAGAAGAGAAGCCGGATATTTCTATGAAAAAAGGCGAGGAATCGACAGCAGCGGATGATCTGGATGAAGATGCTTTTTTCGACATTGAGGACGATCAGAATGCAAACGACGACGACGACGACGACGACGATGGGGACAAAACAATTGTAGCACGACCCACCACAAGTACACCGATAAGAAAGCCGAAATCGACGGATTCCGTGTGGCGGTATTTGAAAATGTTCGAGACGGAGCATCGATCGGAGTTGGATGAGAAATATGGCGTCCGACAGCTGGTGCAGGGATTGAAGATTGGTGATTCGAAAATTAGCTTTGACACGAGTCAGGTGCACGTTGGCGGTAAAAAGTACAAAGCAACGCCTGGATTGCTTGAATTATTGTTCAAAAAATCACCCGACACCACCATCCTCAAGACCGAGGACAAGAAAAACTATGCTGAAATCGTCGTAGCGACAAACGTCCATCGGCACGGCTACAAAGCGGATAAAAGCATTCGCAGAGATGTGAAAAGTACAAAGTACAAGAACTTTATCGCCCAATACGCGGAATCGCCGAAAAAGAAGGGTGGAGGTCTGCCAAAGCATAAGATTGCGCGTAAAGAGGGGCAGAGTATGGATTATGTTTACTGGGATAACCCCAACGAGCTTATCGACAGACTTCGACTACTTATGGCGTCACAGGCGGCCGGAAATACCAGCCATTCCAACGAAATAGTCTCGATTATTGAGGAGTTGCGCGAGGCTAAAATCATTTATTAGCATGAGATCAAGCATAAAATTTTCATTCACGCATTGACCGTCGAGCAATGAGCATAGACATATTCGGTCGTCAATTGACGGCGGGTGGAAAAGTAAGAAGTGTAGCGGGTATTCGTGGACCTCCGGGCGTGGGATTCAAGATCACCGCCGACAACCAGTACGATATAACCAGCAAACGATTGTGTAATATCGCCGATTCACAGGAGGAAAATGACGCCGTATCCCTGAAAGTTCTCAATATACGCGTACAGCGAGCAGTTGACAGTCTCCAGAACGTTATCAAGGACGCAGTTCACGCCATTGAGGTGAAAATCGCGAAAAATGACAAAGAAATTCGCAATGTTTTGACATCCGTGCCTGAGAGTATTGAAAAATTGAGGTATGATGTGAATTTGCTGGGGGAAACTATCGTTGGCATGCAATTGGTGGTTGATCAAAAGAAACAGTGAGTGTGGGTTCGAAGAGATGTCGGTCGACATGAAAAAGACAATAGCGAATGAACTCCATAGGCCGGCCAGACGTAATTATCCCAGACGTTTTGTGGATATACGTGGCTTGGACGAGACTTGGCAAGCCGATCTTGTCGATATGTCGGCCTACTCGGGTGTCAACAAAGGCCACAAATTCCTCCTCACGGTTATCGATATATTCTCGAAATTTGCCTGGGGTGTACCGATCAAGAGTAAAAATGCCTCGGATGTGACGTCAGCAATGAAATCTGTGCTGCAGCAGGGACGTGTACCGAAACATCTACACGTCGACCAGGGCAAAGAATTTTACAACAAAGAATTCAAAGCTCTCATGGCGCATCACGGTGTAAATATGTACTCAACGTTCAGCAACTTGAAGGCATCCATATGCGAACGCTTCAATCGGACGCTGAAAAATAAAATGTGGAAGCAATTCACTCTCCAAGGCTCCTACAAATGGCTCGATATTCTGCCCAAATTAATTGAATCCTACAACAACACCAAACATCGGACAATCAGGATGAAGCCGAAAAACGTCACAGCATCCAATGAAAAACAGCTGTATCGAAGTGTCTACAAACCGCGACAGATCAAGAGGAGCAGTCTGAAGCGAAAATTCAAAGTCGGCGACAAGGTTCGAATCAGTAAATACAAGAATGTCTTCGAGAAGGGTTATACCCCGAACTGGACGACGGAGATCTTCACCATTAGCGAGGTGAAAAATACCAATCCGCCTACCTACAAACTCACCGACTACCTGCAGCAACCCATTGAGGGCGGGTTTTACGAGTTGGAGCTCAGCAGGGTGCAATACCCCGATGGGTATCTCGTGGAAAAGGTCCTCCGCAAACGTGACAATCAGCTATATGTAAAGTGGTTGGGATTCGACAGTTCACACAACAGTTGGATAAATAAATCAGACATTTGATGAAAAATATGTATCTTTTAATGACAATAAAATGAATATCATACATACACCTTGTTTATTCCTAACCTAAAGTAGTCTTAATACTAGTTTGTACAATGAAGTTTTACTTTTTTTCGGAAATTTCAAGTTTTTTCAAGTTTTTTCAACTTTTTTCAACTTTTTTCAACTTTTTTCAACTTTTTTCAACTTTTTTTCAGTTTTTCCGAATTCTCCTATACCTTATACATGTAAATACGGATGCTACGATTCGCCCCTCAAAACTTGAAAAAACTTGAAAAAACTTGAAAAAAGTTGAAAAAACTTGAAAAAAGTTGAAATTTCTGAAACTTTTCGAGAAAAACTTGAAATTTTCGAAACTACGTGGGGAAAAATCTAATTTGAGATTTAAGAATTAAGATTCGAGAATTGAGCTTTGAGAATTGAGATTTGAGAATTGACATTTGAGAATTGACATTTAAGATGTGGGAGTTGTCTTGGGGGGTAGAGGCCGAATTATCTTTGCTGGGGTTATCACGCAGTCTGAAAACCCCAAGGGAGAGTATCCGTTTCGCCAGATATTAGGACTCTTTTGTCGTCACGCCAGCTGAGGGCGAGTTTGTTTTGCACAATGGTGCGCACCTCATGCTTCTTGCTGACAATAAGACACTGCTCCTTGTGTAAATTCACATGATCAAATAGACACTTTCGGAAATCATTTCTCGTGATGGTTCTCAGAGTCGAACCTTTGATCCCTTTTGCACGTTTTTTAACACCTGCCTCCTCCCCCTCCTCCTGCGTCGCTGTTAAATAAAGTTTGGCTCGAAGCCCTATAACCTCCACCATAATTTTACCGTTGTTCTCATCCTTCATGAATCCCAACCGCTTTTTGTTTCGCAGAGGGATATCATAGACGTTATCAGGCGGATAGTCCGAGGTATCGAACGTTGATTCAACACCGCGCTTGATGATTTCGTATATATCAGGGACGTTAAATTGGTAAATTAAACTATCCGTATCCGTGTATAATAATTTGACTTGATTGTCGGTAAAATTACGCTTAATATAATTATAATGAAAGTTATATAAAATTATTTTTGATATATCCAGAATGGCCGCACCGATGTATATTGGTTTGTTGAAATAAACATTCAGACGATTCATTTCTATAATAACCATGTCTCGCTCGAATATGGTGCAGCTATGGAAATTCGGCTTTGCAATCAGAGCCTTCGCACCACCCCGACCACCCCATTTCGTGACCAGCTTGACACTCTTGTGTTTACGCACATTCTCCATAGTCTTGCCAAACACCGCGTTATTCATTAATTTATAGAAATTTTTTTCAAACTCGTTTTTCGATAGTTTTCTTTTATTTGTATTCAAGTCAATGTAGGATTTCAACCATGGAGATTGTGCAAACTTGAGAATCCTGTGCACCTTGATTAACTTCATACCCAAATCTAAACACTGCTTCAGATTCCGATAATGAAGTATGTATTTATTTTTGGGTAGTAGCGTTGTGCATAGCTTGGCTATCTTACTGCCAGGCGGAATGAAATGTTCGGGACAGAGCGGTAGATCTTTATGCTGCCCGTGAAGTTCTACCGGGTAGTCCAAATCGACCTCGAGCATGTACCCAATCGGCGAATCGTCCGGGATACTCATCACATCGATTGATTCGTGCTCCCACTCGAAGGAGCCACACGGTAGATGCTCACTCATAGCCGCACCATACAGATTATTGACATCGAAATACATGAGATATGACTCCTCTTTGCTCGAATCAAAATTGCGCATATAGCGATTGTTGGCTTTAGCATAGCGGTTCGAACATTGCGCTACACCACCTCGGATGCTTTTTTCAACAAATAAAACCATTTCGGGGTTATCTAGGAGCTGTAGATTAACACCCGTATGCTTTAACATTGCATCGAAAGCCAACCCCGGGGCGGTGTAATAATGGAGGGGATCTAAATCGTATGTTTGGAAACAGCTCTCGCGGAAATTTTGAAAAACATCGGCAAGCAAGAGAACGTCGGTTTTCAAATACAAGTCCGAATACTCGCCCAAGGTATTCAATTTAAATTTGCTCCAGACACTCTTTGCGTGCTGATAATCCGCATCGGAGACGCCCGAGTCGCTGAGTTTTGAATAGAAGCTTGTTCTATCGGGCAGGCTCAACTCGTCGAGTTTTTCCCAACTATCAATGTATTCGTAGGGGAAAACACCTTTGCGGATCATAAATTCAAATTCCTCGAGATCGCTGTAGAACGAATGAGTTATTGTTTTATCGCTGTTGTCAATATACGATGCCAGCTTGTCGAGGCTACTGGCCATGAACCGAAACGAATCTAAGAATCTCAGGTGCATAAAGGTACCGTCAACCCGCTTCGTGAAGGAGATATATCTTCCTTTATTGATTGGCAGCAAGGTAATTTCCCCGGGGAAAGATGTGGCTAGAGATTTTATAATGAAATGCGAATCATAACCCGAAAAATTGTGAAACACCACGGGAATCGTTTGTGTTTCCTTGTAATTTAAATTGCATCCATTATGCGCGGGACCGCGATATTCACCCGTAAAGTGACAATGATCATGGCACTTTTTATCTCCCGATGAGAACGGTTTCTCACAGATGTAACAATTTTTCGCGCGTGCATGTCGATCCCGTTGCAC
>JAEUYN010002360.1:0-32354 GCA_018257835.1 Euura lappo | reverse complement strand
TTTCACCGATTGAATCAGCGAAAATTATTGGTTCTTATATATATTCGATCCGGTTGAAGATATTCTCGAAACGTAAAGACAATATGGTATATTCGACACATTTTTGTTTCGCGAGTCTTTATTGCAAGTAAAGAAAAAACAGACTCCTAACGCAGATGAAACTTCTCCGTCTCCCATCTCGTCGGAGCGAGCCAAGACTGGACGCAGTGAGAAAACCTAACCTACCAAAAGTATAAGGAATTCAATGTAAGACAGTGAACAGCAATATTCACACAATTCATTGATTATTTGCAACTAACAAGCCAAATTGTCAAGAATTTTATAAATCCGCATGTGTACATACGTTATGATTTTTACTGAACAGTTCACGTGGTTGAACCGACGCCCAAATCAGCACGCAACATATGAACGCGAACGATTTGGCGGTTAGTAGGCAGCTCCATGGCGGCTAGAGACTCGGCGTACGCGGCGCCCCTAGCGTTCGTCACAAAAGTCACTGACGAAACAGTGAAGTTATGCACTGGTTTAGCAGTGGTAAAATCACTGCTGAAATGGACTTCACTGATACTCCAGTGAAAAAGGGTTCAAGTCACTGTTTCTGCAGTGAAATACCAAGTCACTGATTCAATTAGTGAAATTTTCACTGATTAAAATTTAGAGAGTAGTTGATAGAGATCCTTGATTAAAATTTCTGTTGGCGAATTATTAAATGAACTGTGTTTGCTCAGACTCATCACCCGACGAATTTTTGTCATAGCTGAAGGAGCCGAGGGTCCAGACCGCAAATGATGTTTCGGCGACGTCGGGACGCAACGCATTCTCTTCATACGCAAAATTTTTGTACATCGTCGATTTTGGCAATGCTGATATTATTGCTTTCGATTCTGCATGCTACTCATTCAACTGAAATTCAAAACTATAGGGTAAGAATTCATACAGAATTGTGCTATACCAAATTTATCCCGATTATGACCAAAAATCCCAAGCAAAAAGAACTTTTTTTTTATATCCACGTATAATTCTGTAAAATTACGTTAAATTGTTCCTCGATTTTGTCTCCATTAAATTATACTATATATCAGATGAATGTTATGAAATTTCATCTAGGCTTAAAAATTGAAATTTGCGTTAAAAAATTTGACAGACAAAGTCGAACTTAAGTCTGTCGAATACTTCAAGAATAATGAGTGTTTCGAACTATTTTAACCTCGATCAATTATTAAAATCACCAAAAATTTTGTCCAAAAGTTCAGATTACAGATAGAAAAAACCACGTTGAACTCTCCTTCTGTTTTTCTTTATATAGATACCAAAAATCATTCCGAAAATGCCAGCTAATGCTCATTATTGCTATCACAGCCTTCACAGAGTTGAATTATACTGACAACAACCCTTGGTTTGTGCTCTTCTGCAAATTGCGATTAGCCTAATTTTGCGTTCATCGACAAACATCGATAAAGCGTTTAATTTATGTCTGGTAATCACGTGAATTATCAATTGAAACGTTCTGCTCGTCAGTCATCATAATTTTGGATGATTGTAGCTAGAATCAATTTATGTTCATCTTTTATACTTACATACTCAATTTTGAAGTCTAGTTCCCATTTGTTATCCTGTATCCATGCAAAGTATTGTAGATCCGTGAAGTCGTCATATCCAACTTTATACCCATATTAAAGTTGGAACCACTACGTGCTGTCAATGAACACGATTGTTAAAGTTTATCACCAGAGCCAGAGGCTATAATCTATTTCCTCCAGCTGCTCACAAGTTTCTGAAACATCAAAATGGACTATAACAATTCAATATAATTTGCCACACATTTTGTTTTTCAATATTGCAAACAAATTGAATGATAACAAAATAATCAACATCGCTGTGTTACTTGAATACGATACACTGACAACCAAAAGTTCGGTAAAGTTCAAAGCGGTCTCTGTGGCGCGCCGCTATTCAGCACAACAAGCCCGCCATCTAACGTCATCTATACTCACTAAGTCCTCACTTTACACCCCGTATGTCTCCCACAAGTGTCTCTCAAAGTGAGATCAATTTACCTGATGAACCTCAAATCTAGAAAACATGGCAGCCATGTCAGAAACGAATGGAGGATACGTAGGTTATCCGAACATGGCGATAACATTCTAAAATACTCCGAACCTATTTTGTTATTCCTTATCACCGCTAATCAAGACGATTCGTCTTTCTTCAGAATTCGCCATCAGTAGGACCGAGTCTTCGGACTTTCCAAGGATCGCAACATTCCGTGCGAAGAACGATCGAAGATGACGCAGAAAATTCGTTGGATCTGCACACAATCCTCGATTGGCTCAACGCTGCTACAACTCTAAGGACGAACATGCTGACCTCGATCGGTCGGATTCTGCTCCTTTCTCTGGACGATGAGTCCAGGATCGCCTTCGAGGAAATCTACGAAGCATTTCGATCGCGCCACGTCCCATCGTACGATTATCTCCCCTTGGTGCCAGGAATGCGGGGCACAATGCCCAAGCAGCAGCTCAGATCCGTTCTTCAGCGGATGGAGAGGATCTCCACACCGTACATTTCTAGCTACGCTACGATGTGCCTCGAGGCATTGTCTAGTGGCAAGGTGAACGTGGAGGTGACAACGCCGACTGATTTGTTGCTCGGTATCGATGACTCTACTCAGAACTCTTTGGGCAAAATGCCTTTGAACTTTGAAGAGGCGGTCTCGATCGTGATGAGCTCTGTAACCGGTGGCCGGATCGCACCAGACCTGGAGTTGGTCGCCGCGCTGATGGTGAACCTGCCCAATTTCGACGTCATGAACCCGGAGGTTCCCGAGAGCTTGAGGTACGTGGCTAAGTACATGAAGGATACCTCGAATCCGGGTGATCTTGTCCTCGAGTATCTCAATGCGGAACAAACAACGGGCGCAGATAAACTGGTGAAAGTGGTTTTGGAGCGGATCCTCGTTTCCGAAGACGCGTCATCGGTGCTTCGAGAAGCCATAGGACAGCTGCTCCAGAATTTCCGCGAATTGGGAAACGAGGTTAAATTCCGCACGTGGAACGCGACCGAACTCTTTAACGTCGTTAGTCCGGATTTTTATCCACGGAGTGTCGTCGCCATCGCGAAATACTTCCAACAGAATCTGAACCTTCTGTACGACCTTGAGGCGGACTTGACACTCTACGCAACAGAGCTTCAGGCCCTAGCAGCCGTCGTTCGCAAAATCGCAAGAAACTCCTCTCTCCCTGAACCAGTGAGAGAGAGTGCGGCGGCTCTGGCCTCTTTCGTTGCCCAAAAAGCGCGCGAAGAAAATCCGCAGGATTTGATTGAAGAGGTGAAGGTTCAGAGGGCGCTGGAGTATCTGGATGCCTTCCAGAGCCCCTGTCTACCGGAGAAGCTCTCGAGAGCGGCGGCGACGCTACGTCCTTATCTGGACGATACACTCCCTTGGAGTTACGCCTTCGGCGATACTAGCCTGCATGGAAATCCCTACGAGCTTTTGGTTAACGCGATGATAAGATTGAGGAACATTGATGTTCCTCAGAAACTGCGACGGGCACTCGATGACTTCATATATCAGACACAATCTAGCGAAGTGACTGGAAAGAGGAGCATCATATACGACACCAAAGTAATCTTCCAGAGAGGTGACACCGACCTGGTGGAACTGGACGTTTATTCTCTAGTGGAAAGAATACCGGGGGTTTTTCGGGACGAGAGGTTCACCCCGCTCCTTATATTTGTTTCGAAAGAAAATTTGGCAGATTATTTGGGACGTGGATTTAACATGTTCGCGCATACAGAGCCCGGGAGTCTTCTTATCGAGTTGATAAAGACAGCGATCGATAAGCAGGCGGTGAGAGAAGACCAGGCGCTTTTTAGAGCGCTGAAAGTGAGCGAGGCCCTACTCGAAGAACCCAGGCTGGTGAACAAATACAGTTCTGAGAGGCTGAAAGATGTCATCAAGGCGCTACCAGCCATCGATGACGACCCGAGATACTTGCCGATAAAATTGTTGTTCAGGAAAGAAAATATCTTTAATTACATTCCGCTCAATTTCAGCTTGGCCGGGCTGGAATCGCCTCTTCAACACGTCGCGCTTATTCTGAATACTGTACGTTTGAAACCGATCGACAAACGGCTCGAGGAGTCGATTGCCTTTGCACTGACGAATCTGGAAGGTTCGCCATTACCGGCGCGGTCTTTTACTCGTGACGATTTCACGTATTTGGTGAGCCACCTGTTGGCGCAGCAAAAAAAATTGGCGGGCGTGATCTCAAAGTCGAAGATTTACAATCCGGTATCTAACTGGAACATCATGGTCAGTGGAAGCCCGGAGGAAGTGCTGGCACGCACCCTGAGCTATCCCGTCAAAGAATTGTCGAAAAATCGGAAATTGTATGATATCGTAAAAGTGGCTGTGAAGATCCTGGGAGATGATACTCCGAAAAAAGTCAATCTGCTGGACAAAAAAATACTCGATCCGATGCTCAACTACATTCCAGACACGCCAGACTTGAGACCCGTCATTATCATACTTAAATATTCAAACCTGGCCACACTCTTACAGCCACGCTTGAACGTTTCATATTTATCCGAACAACCGCCAAGAGAAGCTGTGATCATGGTTTTGCAGAACCTAATGGCTTCTTCAAGCTTGAAAAAGGAGACCGTACTCAGTAAGCGAGTGAAGATGACGCTGAAACGCGTCAAAGCATCCGTAGACCCTCCGGACCACGACGTTTCGTTGATAGCGTCCGAGGAACTCCTCAATCCAATGGATGAAAAGTACGAACTACTCAGGAAGAAGTTCAAGGTGATAAGTAGAAAATCCACTTTAAAAGACAGCAAGGTAGCGTTCAGGGATTTTTTGTCAGGATTGAAAAATGAGAAGAAGGATCCACAGCTCAGTAAAGCCGCAGACCTGGCTCTACAGGAAATTGATAGCGACGATTCCAGTCAAGGGATAGAAGACAGTGAGATACTCGAAGCCCTGAGTCTTCTGCCAGACGACCCGACGGTCACCCCGCTGAAAAAACTCCTCACGACATCTTGGATCCGGGATATTTTGCCGAAGGACTTTCAGAGCGCTGATTATCCGAGCAGCGAAAAAATACTGAGGATCATTTTATCCCAGACCAAAGAGAAGCCGGAGGTACTCGAGAATCCTGGACTTGTGAACGCTATATCAACAGCTGAGGAGTCTTTGGTGAGTTGGAAACGAGACCTTGAACCACTAAAAAGAGTCATCTATGCTGTGAAAGACGCAATTTACGATCCGATCGAGGAACTTCTGAAACCCAGAAGTCTGAACAAACTCAACCTCACTTTTGTCTTTGACTCTCAACAATCACCAAAACAATTGATGGTCGACTTGCTACAGAAGCTCATGGAGAATGATGAGATCAAGGCTAACTCGCAGCTAATGCTCGTTTTAGACGGCTTGCAGCGAGACTTTCTGGAGTTTGGATTGGATGTGGATTTACTCTGCACTCTGGACGATGCTGGGATTCCCTATAGACCGAGTTTAGCTCCAGTTAGGATTTTTCTCCACACGAGAATGGCGACGAGCAGACTGGTACGTTCGGTTAGCCAAGTCAGTAGCGCGAAAAGACGGTTTAGAATGATCAAACACTCTCTGTCCGCCGACAAACTTGTCCAGGCTGATGAGGAGCTACTGAAATCCGTCCATGAGCTTGCGCGAATAAAGCCCAGCTTCAACAACCCGCTAGGGGTAACCCCGGCTGACATGATGGACATCGCGGACGCCTTGCCTGATGAAGTGGTCAAGGATTATCCCGATGTCAAGAAGATCTTGAGGCCTAAGATTCTGAAACAGCTGCCTCTCCGTTCTTCAATTTTAGAGTCTGGAGAGCCGGTAAAGCTATTGCTTACGGAACTGAGTCAGTTGCCGAAGATCTCCAACAACAAGAAGTTGAGTGCCAAGGTGACCCAGCTGAGCAAAGCACTTGGGGATTTCGTTAACCGGCCCGTTATATCAGGGTACAATATGAGGCCCCTTTTGCGAGAGCTTACCCACATAAGACAATTAAACGTTGATTATATTCTGAAGATAATGGACCCGAAGATGCTTTCGGTACTTCTGCCTAGCGGGATCGACAACTTTGATAGAACCAACGACAACGCAGAGCTGCTGAACAACATCCTAGATGACGTTCTGTCGCAGAATGCCTCCGAGGCTGACCCAGTGCTGTTGAAGCAGGTGTCGTCGATGCAGAGAGATCTCGTTACCGTTTTGACGCAACGAAGAAAGAAAAAGGGCAAGCAACTACTGAGTGACCAGGATGTGAATAAGATGATGATGCTTATACCGGAAGCTGCGAAATTTGAGGAGATTCGAAACCTCATCAAAGCTAAAGACGGTTTTGACGCAATGCCGCAATCGATTGGTTCGAGTAGATATCCCACGCCGTTGAAGCGGCTGATGAAGATCCTCGATATTGTGGAGAGAAACCCGGGGACTCAAAACTACTCACATGATTCCGTAATTGCGTTAAAAGCGAATTTGACGCGCCAATACTTATTCGTGAACGAAAGTGACGTGGAGATACTGATGAAGGCGATAAACGGACTGTTGGTCGACCACGACTTGGTACCGTTGCGGTTGTTCCTGACCGTTGAAAATTTGGTCAAGTATCTTCCACCTGATATTGAGCTTGGTCGTTTCGAGACACCTCGACAAGCACTGAAAGCAGTTCTGCACAGCTTGAGGGAAAATGAGAAGCTGGAGACTAACACTATGCTGCAGCAGTCGGTAGCTGTGGCTGTTGCGGCTCTGCGAGAAGATGGACCGGACAAAAAGGTAGCTAACAGAAACGCCGAACGACCTACATTAGAAGAGCTGACGATATACGATCTTCGTTTCCTTTCGATCTTTAAATTCAACAGCATGAAATTGAAGGACTACTTGTCTCCTGGAAACTTGATCAACATTTTACCAAGGGACTTTTCTTTCGCTTCGAAGACAACGCTCAAATCCAAAGTCCTTCACGTGCTGGATTATCTGGCAGGCTTTGACCTGGGTCCTCGTAAGGAGATCCAGATGATGATTCTGAAGGTCGAGAGGCTCAAAGATTCTCCGGTTATCGACAGCGTAGCTCTCGAACGGCTGATCGCAGGTATTGACGGAAAGAGAGTCGGCATAAACTTCGATGTGATTAAAAAGTACCTGACGGTCCGTGAGCTGGTGAAAATTGCGCCAGGCTATTATCACCTCAAAAATGATACTGATATCCGAGAGGCCCTGATTGAACTGTCCGTGATGGTGCTATCGAGTCTTCGTCAATCACAAAAGCGGGAAATCGCGGCTTTCGAAATATTTCTAATCCAACTACAGAATCCGTGGTCTCCGTTGATTAAGATGAAGGCTAAGGTCACGCTAACGGAGCTGAAATCTCTCATCGCAGAAATACCCTTCAAGACTTGTGCAAATATTGGGAACTTAGGTCGGCAATTGAAGCCAGATCTGGTGCTTGAGATGTTCCCAGTTGGTTTTGACCTGGCAATGTTCAAAACGCGTAAATTGAAACTGTTGGCCATTTTGCAAGTGGTCGAAAATCACCCTGACGCTTCCACGTTCAATCAATCGGTACAAGCAGCGAAGAAATGTGTCGAGGAAATGCAGGATGCTCCAAAATTAAGCAATCGGGATATAGGCGAGATACTCAACGCTACCCACATCGATAGATCGGATATCGTCACGCTTTTCGAAAACTGTAAAGCCGATGATCTGGCCGAACATTTGCCTATAATCTTCAATAACAGAAAAATTAAGAGTGCTCGAGGCAAGCTCACGGTGCTTATCGATTATTGCCAGAAACTGAAACACAATGACCCCGCGGTAGTCAAGACCTTGGAGAGGGCGAAGACATACGCGGAAAAATTGCCTTCGGTAGACCTCGATCGAATCGGATTGAACATCATCCTGAATGAAATTTGCTGCTGTAATTTCACCAGCATCAAACCATTGAAAGTATTCATAGGCACTAAAGATCTGCTGCCGTTGTTGCCGCCAACGCTGAACTTAGAGAAAGAGCCTACCTTCAAACGCAAGGTGCTGGCGCTACTGGAAGTCATGCGAAATGTGACAGAATTTCGAAGCAAAGAGATGATTGAAGCGTTGAACACCGCCGAGGAGACAGCCCGTGCTTTATCGGACGTAGCAGTCATTTCAGAAAAGGATATCAAAGAGCTGAAAAATCTTGATGTGATGAAGCTGCCGGGTGCCGAACCCTTCGCCAAGATCTTCGTGCTGCGTAATCTGATCAAGGTCCTGCCACCGTCTTTTAGCACAAAAAATTACATTTCAGCAAAAGGCAAGCTCGCCCGTGTGTTGGATTACGCTTTGCAAATTCCCAGAGTGAAGACGGACGAAAAATGTGCCGAAGCGTGGAAAATCGTGTACAGAACGCTGCTGCATCAGGCCGAGAAAGAGATACTGGATTTCATCGAGATACATACGCGGCAGGATGACGCTCTGACGCAACTGTTGATCTATATGCACGATCATAAGGACCAGTTTTTCGACCAAATTTGGATTACTCATGGCTACGAGTACGAGCTCATAGACGACAGAGTTAGGATCGTGCTCAGGTACATGCTTCGCTTCAAGAGGATTACGCATTTCAAGTGTCTAACGAAGTCGATCAATCTGATGATATCAAGATATCTGTCTGAAGATCGACGGCTGACCGAATACGAAGTCTTACACGCTATCGATCATCTCCCAGACTCCGACCGGAACCGAGATTTGAAAATCATGCTTCGCTGCAAGGACGTTAAATATCGAGCCAAAACCACACTGACTCTGACTCCGAAGCACACGGTCAGAGCAATCCTGCTCGATATGTTGACTATGCTTCAATCAACGACTGTAGACGAAGAGACTAAGGCGGCTATAGAGATAGCGATACCTGACGTGAAGCAAGCCATTCGGGAGGATGAAGTGAAGGAATTACTGAAAGAGGTCCCAAATTCCGAAGATCACAGGAAAAACCTCAGGGCAGTTAGATCCTACTACCTACTGAACGGTCCGACTGTGATTTTTGGTACTAATTATCACTTCAGCTCATTCGATCACCTCGAAAACCTGCATAAGCTCGTGAATACACTGCTGATTTCCCCAGATGTCGACAAAGACAAAGAACTCAAAGCCGAAGTCGAATATCTGCACGAGATTTTGACGAACCCGACAAACGACACGAGCCGGGAATGGCAAACAACCATACAAGACATCGATTTAACACCAATGCTCTCCGTCCTCCCGAAGATAAAGTCGGACGAACTGATCTTCGGTCTCCTGAAGTTTTTCACCGATCCAAAACTTTCTGAGTTGATTGGCGCGGTGATAGATCCAACCGAATTCGCCAGTCAAGGTACTTTGATGCAGAAAATCGTTGATATCGGGCTTACGTTGGACAGTGTAAAGAAAGATCCGAATCAACTAGAAGCCCTCAAGTTTGTTAGGGATAAGATCCTGCTCACCGAAGTCGGCGCAGAGCCGATAAAACTAAAATCTCTATCCAAACATGCGACGGTGAATCCTGACCTACTCTGCTTATTTAAAGCAGTCGATTACCGGTCTGCAAATTTATCAAACGTCGTACCGATCACTAAATTCTTCGAGACTGAGTACGATCCGCTGATTCATAGTCGTGGCTTCGATCATACAGCCTACCACACGCGAGGTCCCTACTTGAAAGCATTGCTCGAGCATTTGATCGCCAACGGAGACTTGCAGAAGGACATTAAACGGCATGCCAAAGTACTTATAAGCTTCGTCAACCTGAACGGATCTGGTGCTGAACCGATTGATCTAAACGAAGACATAACTGTAGCGAACCGCGTTTTCGACACTGAATTTTCACCTGGACGGAAGCCGCAAGGAACACTGACGCCGGAAATATCTGCGCATTTCCGTAACCAGCCTCAGGATCCATGGGAAAAAGTATTCACGGTAGAATCAGCTCGGAGATCAATATCTGATCAAAGTTATTTTGAAAGTTTGATGGAGAAGGAAAGCGAATCGTCAAACCTCTTCGAGGAGGAACGTTCCTCATTGAGGTACTCCATCAGTCGCATGCTGCATTCCGAAGATCAGACCAGAGAAGCATCTATGGTTGACTCCGAAGAGTCAGTAAGCTCTGAAGACGATATTCTCTCAGTCTCTGAGGAGCCGATCGAGCGTTCCAAAAGAGAGGTCCGGAGAGACGCCACTACCTTATCTCGGCTCGATGGTGAAGAGACTTTCGATCCGGAAACCGCTACTTTTTCACCAGACGAATTGCTGATCGACGTCGAAACCAGGTTCGTCAAGGGACCGCTGAAGAGGGAGTCTCATGAGGGGACTTACATTACGGAAGAAGAAGCGATGAAGCTGGGTCATGTGGAAAATCGCAAGAGTGTCGACCGCAAGCGTAATCTGGTGAAGAAGCCCTGGAGTCAATTACCGAACGCAAGATTGGAGTTGGACATGATCCTCAATGAAATCTGTTGCTGTGATTTCACCAGCATCAAACCATTCATAGTGTTTAAAGCCACTGAAAATGTGTTGGCGCTTCTGCCACAGACGCTGGACTTGGACAAGGAGCCTACTTTCAAAGACAAGCTGCTGGCTGTACTGGCTACCCTACGAAATTTGAAAGAATTCCAAAGCGAAAAGATGATGATTGCGCTAGACACCGCCGACGAGGAAGCCCACGCTTTGCGAGACACAGCTATGATTTTTGAACAGAATATCGAAGAGCTTAAACAACTTGACGTGATGATGGCGCCAGAAGCGGAACCCTTTGCTGAGATCTTCGTGTGGGATAATTTGATCAAAGTCCTCCCACCTTCATTTGATATAAACGACTACGAAATAGAGGAGACTCAGCTCGCCCGTTTGATCGAATATTCTATGTACCTTGTCGAAGTCAAGACAGACGATAAATACGCAGACGCATGGAGATTCGTGGACAGAACGCTGCGCCGTCAGGCCGAGAACGAGATTTTGGATTTCATCGAGATAAATGGGCGGGCCAATGAGGATCTAACGAGTCTATTGGTCTACATGCAGGATCATAAAGAAGATTTCTTCAAACAATTATGGGTCACGCATGGCTTTGAGTACTCGATGATTGACGACAGGGTCAGGGTCGTACTCAAGTACATGCTGCAATTCAAGAGAATTACGCATTTTAAGCCTCTAACGCAGTCGATTCAATCGCTGATATCACAACTGTCTGAAGGTCGGCCAACGGAATACGAAATTTTGCGGGCCATTGATAAGCTCCCGGACTCCGATGAGAACAGAGATTTTAAAATCCACCTCCGTTGCAAGGACGTTATGGACCAAGCCAAAAAATCTCTGACCCTGACTCCGGAGCACGATTCTGCGCGACTTCTCTATGATCTGGTGATGATGATTCACTCAAGGCCTACAGGCTGGAGGACCACCAAGGACAGATATACCAGAGAGGCTCCTATGGGTAGTCTTGAAGAAATGGTTATTCTATCAGTCTCAGAAAGGCCGATCAAGCTTTCCAAAAGAGAGGTGCTGGATGATGTCTCTGCGGTATCTCGGCTCGATGATGAAGAACCGTTGGATCCTGAAACCGCTACTTTTTCACCAGACAAAGTGCTGGTTGACGTCGCAACCAGGCTGGTCAAAGGACCTCTGAAGACAGAGCATGATGAGGGGAGTTACATTACAGAAGAAGAAGCGGCGAAGCTGGGCGGAAGGAAACACGATCCCGTCCGACCTTTGACAGTACCGTCTCAGGACGGTCTACCAGCAGAGACGGATTCGGAATACGAGGCGATTCCTCATATAGAATCAAAAAATCCTGGACAGATTGATTTGGTGAGTAGAAAGCTGTTCATCCGAAACGACACTGACCCCAGTCTCATCAGAAAGCCTCGAGATTTGTCGGAAGAGACTCTCGTCGAGGATTACGGGAATGTTGAACACGAGAATAAAACGGTTAAGAAGGACTTGAGCCAATCACCTAGCGCAAGATGCTATGCGAAGCCAGAAATCATACTAGAATATGAACTGCCAGACGAAGTGAGTGAATACACGGACTCAGTTCCAGTACCTGAAGCTCTGACGCTTCAACGGTCTACAGATCTTCCGAATACGGAAAGCCTAGCACCGATGACCGACGATGAAACAAGAGTTTCTGAAAACCGAAAGTCGATTGGACATTTGACCGATGACATGACTGTTGAGGACTTCAAAGCTCATGTTATGGAGACTCCGACATCAACCGAAGTCAGAGTTCTAGGAAAACGCGAGGCTAGTAAAGATGATGAAAAGCACAACGCAGATCACATCGAAAGCCGTTCTTCACCAGATGAGATGAACCCTTCTGTCCAGGCCATGGAAGACGCAAGGCAAACGGTCGAACAGGTTTTTTTTGATGATTCCTACGAGGAGGCTCCTGTTACCGTAGATGGTCTGGTGGGGCAAGATCTCGTTGATTACGCGAATGTCCAGCACTCATTTATAAAAATTGAGGACATTTTTGCTGACAGTATAAGGAGGAAGCGATCCAGTGATCACGGTATCCCGGTGGTAAGTATTGGACGTTAGATATCCCACTGACGAGGAGCTGTTCACCTTAATTTTGGGGACGGGTGACTTCCAACGCCTTCCAACTACTTCCAGGACGTCTGAAGAATTTCAGAGACTCATTGAGTGACCATTGACTTCCAAAGAATATTCAAAGATTGTAAACATGAATAGTTCCTCGCCTGTTGAATTGTTCGACATTTGTCTACCGACTCATTACACTGTTTTAGATTGAGGCCGTTGGTGAGAATGTCAATTATGCTACATCTCCTGTGATCCATGATGTGGCACACTTGTCAAAGAAAGATGGCAAAGAGCAGGACGATTCCCACTTGAAATGGGAAGGTCATTATATGGCGGGGCGGAAGAGATGATGGTGTTCCTGTCTCGACTCATCGTAATAGACCTACTCGTATACTATGTTAATGCTTCATCAAACTGCAATAAAGTTTTTAAAGCCTCTTAAAATACTATTCTTTCTGTAGTCACCGCATACAATTCCCTAGTTATAGTATCATTGAAGATATTCATAGCATGGAGATTTGGAAACGTACTTGTGTCGAAGAAAAGTTATCTTTCAATTCATGTCAATTAGTATTTTCTGCAACAGAATCTAGTGAACAATAGGTATTCTAGTTGCAAAAAGAATTTTAAAAAACCTTGTTTGTGTGATTGTTAATTTTTTTTTAAAATGAACAGTGGCAAAAAAATATGAAAGGACAGTTGGATCATGGAGAGGGTAGTTTGTAAAGAACAAAATTCAATGATGGATACTATCGTAAAGATTTATTTCATAATATTACACCAACAACTATTATTGAATTTTTATAATAATAATTCCTTATCATATTAAAAATGCGAATAAACACTTATTTAATAATAATAATAATAATAATATATATATTTATATATAATTATATATTAATTAATTTTAATGTTGTATAATTAATATCTTATAGTAGCCTAAAGATGCAATGCACGTTATAAAATATGCCGACTTTATTATATATTTTCTTTAAATCGCCATATTCACCTATATAATTTCCTTCGTTACAAACATATTTTTTTTTTCATCATCTTTGTCAATCAATACAATATGATGTGTGTAAAATGTACGATTTCTCATTCTCTTTTTGTATTCGCTGATTTTTATCATTACTCGGAATGTTCGAAATAGCGTTTACATTTTCATAGATAATCATACAAATCAGAGACAAATTTATTCTCAAAAATTCTGATCAAGTTGATAAATTTGAAAAAAAAAACATAACCCGCATCAAAAACAATGTCGATTTATCGATAAGAGACATTGGACTCGTGGGTTTTACTGGCATTCGCATTTGTCCAGTTTTACTTATAGATACCTTAACGTTGAACAAGTCAATTTCTACATCCAGTCGATTGTTTCGGAGAGACAAGGGTCAATTAATATAATTAACGAATAAAAATATCTCGAGCATACATACTCCTTAGTAGAACAAAATATCGATTGTGTGAAACATGGCAAAGCTGTGTTTTTATTTCTTCAAGCTCGAGCTTTAGGGTTCATTAGTTAGGAATAAAATAAAAATTGCAAATTTAATTCTTTAAGAATTATGTTATTGAAGTGATAGTAACTGCGACAGCGGAAAAAAAATATATATATATATTCTGTAAAATATAATAATATGACGACTGTTGTGTGCTCCCAGTTCACTTGCAACGGGTGTCAACAAACGATCCAATTTTCTCTCTCTCTTTTTTATCCATATATATATTTTTATTTATATATATATATATTTTTTTACACTAAATTTGACACATTCGTTCTCACCGCATTGCAGGTGACTTAATCCGCCTAAATATCCGATACTATTGATAAAATACAAGACGTAAGTACGATAACTATTGTAGCTTATCTGAGAATCTGTTTATATTACCGAGCTTCAGGCTCTGATTATTGGAAGAGGTGGTACAGTGAAAAATATAAATATATATATTGTAAAATTGATAAAATTTGTTAATTAAATTTTCGGCTGTATCGTACGCCCCGAATTTATCCTTTGTGACCGTAAATGCATGCGATTATTGGCAGTGATCAGTTTATTGCGAAGGATTCGTGCAAGCGATTAGTCAAATCGATATTAATTAAAATATAAACAAATTTTTACTTCGACTTTCGCGATTCACTGAAATAACACGAAGGTACAACGTGACAAGGGCTTTTTTCTATATTACAGATATTCATTAAAGTAGAAACAAAAAAATAGGTGAGGGGGGAGGAGCAGGGATCCTGAAGCATCGGCACATATATGAGGTATTTTCAATGTTGCAGCCGAAATTTATTATTTACGGCGTTTAATTATTACCAGAGATTGTTTTTTTTTTTTTTTTTTGTTTCATTTATCTTAATCATTAACAATTTATTTTTCATATCTTATCTACCAGAATTTCAAAAATCGAAGACATGTTTTATGTATTTTGTATTCGTTTTGTACTTGTACTGTTCAGCAAGGCAGCGAGTTGCACTTTGTTTTACTTTTTATATTATTAATTTTATGGACCAATTATAACGCTACAGATTTATCAAGCTTTCAGTTCTCAAAATTCGATACTTTGAACATTTTAAGCGCTATAATCTTCCATTGGTTTTTTTTTCTTTCATCTCCTCTAAGGTTTTGTATTTCTTTTGCTTTCTTGTTTTCTTTCAAATGATATCTTCGCAATTCTGTTAATATTACACGAAATCAGAACCTTTAACCTTGTTTAAAACAATCGTTGTAAAAAATTGATCGAGAAAAATTATTTTATTCAAAACGCACGTTTATATAGAGAATTAAATGTATTCATAACGAACGTCCATCTTTATTTCTTGTCTCAAAACTGCAGCATATAGAATCGTATTGCCATCAAATAACCTTCAATACCTGCATTAATATTCTATTAATACATATTAATAAAAGGGGTGAAGTTGAAGTGAATTTTCTTTTTTTTTTCAAAAGAACATAAATATTGTAATTATAATAATAATATAATTAATAGTTTGATTTTCAATCGATAATAACATGTGTGTAAGATATTATTATTATTATTATTCAACAGTTGGGTTACGATTAACTGATGTGTAATAATATTTAAATCAATAGGTTCATGTAATAGATAAGAGTTCATATACTTAAAAATTAGGCCTATAATAATATTTATATTATATAGAAATATTTACATGAAAAAATTTTGTCAACGTAACTTTCCGTTAATTATTTGATATCTAGTCGGTACAATCTGAACTAACTAAAATTGGACCATCCCTTACACCGATAATACAGTATACAATATTTTGACGTAACCACTTATCTCGAAGACTTTCTTTCAAACTCTTCGAAAATTACGATTCAATGGGATTGCGCCAATTTTTTTTCCAATCTTTTCCTTTTATCAACATAACATAATATAATAATAAAAATAAAAAATGACAGACGACTCATGATGATCATACATAGAAAGTATCGTACAAAAGTTATTCATAGGGAAGTTTACGTCGTTGTGGTAGGTACAGCTTCGAAGTTCCTTTGTTTGTTTGTTGTTGTTGTTTTTCTTTTTTCAACGATTTTTACAGTAAAATAAATGAACCTACCACAACCTTTTCGTTTTCTATGTTAAAACTTGTATTTTTATTTATATCTATACGTGTGATATATTGATAATAAAAAGTCCGTGCAGTCTTCTAAAAAACACCTTCGTAACGATATTATATCATAAAAGTATGTTATGTATAGAATGTATGGAAGCAATAGATACGATATTAATGTGAAGAAAATATCAACGAGAGTCTATCCAGTAAGTTTAAAATGAGTAACAACAAATTTTCAAAAAAAAAACACCTTTCCTCACACAAAGAGGTTTTTTTTTCATTTTTTTTTTTCATCTCCGGATCCTTTGTTATGTACCCATATTATTATTATTAAAATATACAACGTAATCAGTTTTACACATCTTATCGTACAAAACTTAGTCTGTTTTTTTTTTTTTTTTATTTCCAATCAAATGTTACTTTAAATTAAAAAATTAATCTCCTCCTTATTCTATACCTGTCTTAAAATCGTCGTCGAATTAACGGAACAAATGTATATTACAAATATTGCAAGGTCCTGTATACATACATGTACGTCTTATTTTTATCTCCTGCATTCTTTCTATGATATCGTCTCTTTCAAAATTAATATACAATTCGACAATATTATCTATTCCCTTATCTCCGTCTCTCTTTATCTATAATATAGACTTTTAATATTGTTATATATCGTTATGTATCTCACACAGATTCGTTATTGTTATTATTATTATTTTTCTTTACTTCCGTTTTTTACGTCTTCTTAAGAACTGACCGTTATGCCCTTTACGTCGTAGAACGTTAATTCTATATTTATGTCCATTGTTTATACCTTTTCTTCTTTTTTTCTGTTTTTTTTTTTTTTTTTTTCTCTTCTCTTTTGATACACAATAATTGTTAGCGCAGTGTTTTACAATCAGGATCGTTATGGTAGACATCTTGCTCCATTTTGGGAGAGAAAAAAATTTTTATAACAAAGTGATATAGTTATTTTTTAATTGTCTTTTGTTCTTATGAGAATCTTTATTACCTATACGATCCGTTTTTCACAGCTGACACACGTATACATATTGTACAATTAGTATACTTTTGTTGTCTTCTCTATATTATATACTATTATATATCCAATGAAATAATTTCATTTCAATCTCATTTACGTTATTTTTTTTCTTTTTGTTCTTTTGTTTCATTTATATTTATATTATTAAAAATCGCGAAAGATTATCACTAATATATTCTATACTTATTACAATCTTTCGATATACCCATACAGCAATAATATACAAGTCCTTTAATTATCCATTTAATCTTTCCTTCTTCTTCTTCTTTTTTTGTTTTTTGTTTTTGTGTTTTTCGTTAATTATATTTTACATTATATTGACAAATTTAAACGGAATTGTTACATGAAAAGAGTATTTTTTTTTTTTTACCGGAAAACAAATATGTGATATCTTCTTTTTTTTTATGTCGAAATACGTAATTATTCGTACGAATTTAAATGGATTGAATAGAATGAGAGTAAAGTAAAGATAGAAGATAAACATAAAATACATGAAACACCTAGCTAAAATTTATCATCGTTCGATTCGCGATTTTTCTAACCTTGGTCCATCCTTCAGAAATTATAGTACGCGAAGGGTTCGGATACCCTGAGTGTATACTATATACTTTCCAAACTAATGTTGGAAGAAACTGATTTTTATCATTTTCATTTTCTTATTCTTTTTTTCTTCGTTTTTAAACCGTTATTATTATTTCTCAAAAAATAAATCATATAATATATGCGTTTCGTATAATATATTGATGATGATAGGTGGGATAATAATTACGTAAACTACACTAACCGCGTTGATTTATTGACTGTTACCGGAGGTTATTTATTTATTTTATTTCACTTTTTTTTATATGTATATATATTTGATAAAAATATGATATGATGATATTTATGAATTTTTTTTTTTTTTCATACGTTTACATAATTAATGTTGTGTGCGTCTGGGTTGTTTCTGTTTTTTTTTTGTTTCATATATCATTTGTGGATTATGAAATTCCAGTTTCCCTCTCGTAATGTCGTATCATTTTGTTGGTTTCTTTTTTTTTTTACTTATATAGAACGACGTACTTGTTTTTTCTTCAATTTATCTAAACTGTATAATTAATTAGCGATGGAATAATATTGATTAATTAATTTACTTAAATTTCATTACCTTAGATTTCTTCCTTATTTTAATTTATTTTTTATCTTCTTTCTTTATCATCGATCAATAAATTTAAAAATTTCTATAACAATTAATTTATACTTAAGGATCATTAATATTAATTATGGCACAATATAAATATTATATTTAAAGTCTTTTTAAAGACATAATAAAAATAAATCTAAGTAGTCTTTCTCCTATATGTCAATTTTTTTTTTCATTTTTCATTTTTACTTTATGTATGTTTCAATTTTTTTTTTTTTTTTCATTTTCGTGGGATTTTTTTCTTCTACATATTTTCGTTCAAAGAGTCTGAGTCGACGTTCTTCTTTCAATTTCTCAAACTTTCCTTACTAGACAGCTCAAATTTTTGGAAAAAACAACTGAATTGGCATTTCCAAAGTTCGAAAAAAAAGACAACAACAACGAGAATATTATTCATAATAAATTCACCTCGGTTCAAAGATTGTCATAAATTCAATAATCTCTTGCATGGTTGAACATTTATATTATTTCCTTTCCAAATTTGATTTTCAATCATTCGAGACTTAGGCTTGAATTATCATTACTGATAAAAACAAAAAACTATCCGCTTTGGAATCATCAAGCTCGTAGCTTTGCCATAAAAAATACTGTTAGTAAGAAAATTTGTAGAAAAGAGAAAGAATTTTGGACTTACCATTCTCTCAAACGTCTCATTAATTTTTTGCCTTCCTTTCGTATGATTTTTTCAATTTGATACAAATTTTGTTATCATTATTACTACTGTTATTATTTTGTTTTAATTTCTGTAACAGTTTTATTATTATTACTCTCATTCATCATTATTATTATCAATATTAATATTCTTGTATTTAATTGTTTTTCGTTTCTTTTGAAAATTATAATATGTGTGTATTATTGAGTAATTTAAATATCTATACCTTGTATGTTGCAAATTTATAATTTTATACGTATAAAGAATAGAAAAATTCCCCCTTTTTTATTTTATATAAATTCCAACTCATCGAAATTCCCGATCTTTGGTAAATTAATATCACATATGAATTAAAACGATTAGAAAAATTATTAAAAAAAAAAAAAAAACCAAACAATCTTACGAGTCAATTCCATTTAGAATTTTTTTGTCGAGTAGTAGAAAAGAAAAATAATCTCAATTTGATTCCCTCTAAACTCGAGTCTTAATAATAATGAATAAAATCAGCCTTTTTGAAAATAGTGAATGAAAATAAAAGTTAAACTCAATTTATTTAACCAAATGCTTATCATCGGCCATAATTAACAAAGATTAGATACAGTATAATAATAATAATAATCATAATAATAATAATAATAATAATAATCATAAATTCTAAGAAATTCTGAATCAGACTTCAAAATAATAAATGCGATATCGAAATAAAATAAATGACAATCACAAAAAGATTAAGAATTGAAAAAAAAATCGTTCGTTTTAATTGATGAAGATTGAACCAAGTGAATGTGGAACGATGATTATTAATTCTTAGATTTATCCATTGATTCTATGATATAATCGTAAAAACGCGTTCAGACTAATTTTAATTTGAGCATTTCGTTAACGCGAAATTAATTTCCGCGGTGAGTTTAAAATTTGTTGATTATAAAATAAATAATAACGTCAAATTTAATAACAAGACCGATCACTTTCTTCGAGTTTTTGAATAGGTACACGGTTCTTAAGAAGAAAGAAAAAAAAACCATGTACATATATTATATATATTATATTATTGTAATTAATAAAAGTAATTTCCTTTTTTCTTATACAACAACGGAGGTTCGGTGTACGGAGGTTATTTTTTCATTTATTTGTTTTTAAAATTTTATTATTAAAAATATTAATAATAATAATAATAATAATGATAATATGATGTATTTATTACACATGTGTAAACTATATGCTAATAAAGTATACAAGTGAAAATGAGAAGTAGATATAATATATGTATAGTACCTTTAAAATATCTTTTCGTTATTATATATTTTGTTTTTTTTTCTACCTCACTTCACTTTCACGTTTTCTTTTTATCCTTTGTTTTAAAAAATTGAAGCAAAACGTGTTGAAAAAAAAAAATAAAAAATTCTTCACCTCATTATTAATAACGTATATATTGTATTCTACGTATCATATGTATCATGTGTGTCTATGTGCGAGTGTGTATAATAATAATAATAATAATAATATATGTATGTAATAAAGTTATAGAATAATTAAGAGGCAAGAATAATATATCGTATATCATCCATGTAGTGTTACTTTGAAAAAAATATTGTAGTAATTTTCTTTTTTCCTTCTTTTAATTGTTTTTAGATAATATGTTTGTGTATAATAAAGATAATAATCGCCACAATAATAATAATAATAATAATAGTAATAATTAATAATCATTTTGTTAAATAAGATATGACGAATTTCTAGCTAAGTTTCCCATGTAAATAGTAAAAGACCTAATTTTTTTCTTTTGTTAAACTTCGCGATAGTGTTGTTGGCACAATAGAATAATCATCTCTTTAATAATTTTACTTTTTTTCATCTTATTCTTAATTTTTAATTATTATTCTTTTTTTTCTCATTTTTTTTTTTATATTATATATATCTATGTATAGATTTTTAATTTGTATATAATTGTATTGATAAAAATTGTTGGGTATATCTCTTGGTTATTACGTTATACTACCCTGGAAAGATATGTTGCTGAAATCCTGTAACATTAACTATTATAACGTTCTTAAGTCACACGTAACAAGTGATAGCTAGATATTATTCATTTCTTCAATAATTATTTAATTAATCAATCATTTTTTCGAACGGTTAAAAAAACAATTCTGTTGAAAGGTGAAATTGAGATTTCAAGAATATTGAGAAAGAATCTTTCATCGGTTTGAGATTAGGAATAGTTATTTTTGACTCTGTAATAAAAAAATAATCGAAACTCGTTCTTTACTCGTTCGAAAGAAATAATTTATAATCCCTAGCTATCATACGAAATGTGTGAAATTTGATTTATAATGAATAAAAAAATAAAATGAAATTAAAAACCGTTTAAAAAATCTATTTGGAGAAATTTTTTTGTTTTTTACAATTTTGTAGATATATTTCCCTTCACTTTTCTTTTTGTCTCTCGTCATTTTCTTTTTTTTTTTTTTTTTTTTTTACAACACTAAACATTGACGTAATTCCGTATACGTTTCGATATCAATAATTCTAGTATAATTTAATTTCCCATTGTAATAATTTTTATTTATGTTTTTTGTATTTTTTTTTTTTGTTGTATTTTTTTTTTTTTTTTTTTTGTTTTACTTCATCTCTAATTTATAATATATACCAACTCAAAAACATCACAGAATTTCCCAATATATAATATATTAATTAATTATGATAATTAATTATAATAATTATTAATTTTAATTTTTCTTTCTTCTTCTTCTTCTTCTTTCTCATATTAGATACATATGATATTTAATTATTACACTAGAGTGCGCAAAAGGTATCATAATGTGGATTTATAACGCATCAATATTAGTACTCATATTTATTCTTATTTTTTTTTTTTCTTTCTTCTCATTTCTATTTCTTCCTTTATTTTATTAATCAAAATTTTCATTCTTATTTATTTATTCATTCAATTTTTCTTTCACATCTCAGGCTATATCACAGAATCACAGAAGTATCAAAACCAAAAAAAAAAAACACACACAAAAGAATAAAAAAAAAAACGACATTAATTTCAAATGACTAGCTTTAAATTTCACTAATTTAATCCTTAGTAATTTTGAAAACAATGAAAAAAACAAAATTTTCAACACATAAAACGTTATTCAATTGTCAAAACAATATACGTTGAAACAATTTTTTTTTCTTCCTTCTTCTTTTTCATTCAACGAGACACACAAGGAAATCTTTGAGATTTATATCTTCAATAATATCAATAATAATAATAATAATAATAATAATAATAATAATAATGATAATAATATATTTTTTTGTCGTCGTTAACAATCGTCGTCCACATTATGTTTTTAACCCAGTGCCACTCGGAAAAAGATTTGGTTTCACACTCAAGTTATTTAAAAATGTTTTTTTTTTACGTTTTTTCGTTTTTTTCTTTTTTTGTTTTTCATATTCTTTACACGACATTTAAAAATTCATTTCGACATTGAATTCTATACAGCCGAGAGCAGCTTTTCAATAATAGAGACATAATTAATTGTCTAATTCTAAAATCGTATAATTTAACTGTATACATTGTTTAGAAGATATGTTTAAAACCTTTCCCCCCCCCTCTCATTCTCTCATTCTTCTTTTTTTTGTTATTCCTTTTAACAATTCTCGCTAACCTTTCGCCTTTATTTTATCTTTTTTTTTTCCCGAAGACATTGTATATCAATTATTCGATAAATTTTTTTTTTCTTTTTACTTTTTTTACACAATAATTAATTTTTTGTTTTTCTTTTACTACGCAATCTAAGATAGACGTAAACGTTATTTTTCTTATTCATTTATTTATTTATCATTATTTTTTTTTCTTCAATAATTTGTACTTGCGTGTCAGTTTATATAATGGCATTTCTTTTTTTTTTTTCTTCTATGTAATTTAATTTTCATTTGTTTTGTTTTTTTTTTTTTTTCCCCCTCTTTTAATTATTATTACGTTATTATTATCATTACGCTTATAGATATTCTTAATAAAACATCGATTTCATAATCTTTCTTAAGTTTTTTTTTTTTTTTTTTTACGTTTATGATTTTTATTTTTTTTTTCTCTCTACTATACACACTGAGTTTCAGACCTGAATATGTTGCGATGAACGTTTTTTTTTCATGTTCCTTCAATTGTACATTTTTCCTTAAATTTTTTTTCTTCATAGATATATCGTTTTTTTTTTTTATACCATTTAGTTGGACAATGGGAACAAAGTTCGTGTGTGTGTGTGTGTTTTTTTTTCACTTTTTAATAACACTTTTTCACTGATTATATTAGTTTCTGTAATGTAATAAAAATCTAGATAATTATTGATAATTGATAATTGAATATTGACAAAAAAAAAAAAGTATAACTCGAGAAAAAAAAAATTATACTTCAAGGAAAGAAGTAGAAATATTGAAAAAAAAAAAAAATTGAACTTTATAAAAGTTTGTCGATATCGTTTATTTATTTATGTGATTAATTTTATCTTTTCCTTAAACACGTAATATTGCACGTTTGCCAAGGTACTCATTAATTACACGATCATCACCGCAAGTTTCCCATTGTCCATTCTGATACCGCCGATCACCAATCTAATCGAAGAATTTTTTTCTTTCAGTATTCAAATACGCTATCATATAGAGTTACAAAAATCCTTGAATAAGAGCAAAAAAGTTTGTTTTTTTTCTTCTATTTTATTATTATTATTATTATTTCATTATCTTTCTCTATCTCTTTTATCCTTTATAATATATATTTATGTATATATATATATAGTTAATTGTGAATATTTACAGTTCAAAATATTACCTCAAAGAGTTAAAAATATAGTCTGTAATTTGCGCGCGTAATACAATACGGACCCCCCCCTTTCTTCTTTCACGTCGTTTTTACAAAGTCCGCATTATATAGTAAGTGAGTAATTAATTATTCGTTCAATTAATTACTTTTATTTTTTATTATTCTTTAACTTTAAATATGTATGTAATTTCTTTTCTTTTTTTTTTTCAATTAGATTTGTGAGACTTTTTGTTTTGAATTTGAGCATATTAATTTCCTTTCCTTTTTTTTTCTTCTTCTTCGTCTTACTTAATTATTTTTATTATTATTATTATTATTTATATCTTATTTTTCCACTTTTTTTTTCCACCTTGATTTATTTTTCTTTTTCTTTCTTTCTTGTAATTCGAATTTCTTATCTTCTTCTTTTCGTTTTTTTTTTCTTTTGTTTTCATTACTTTTTAGGCCTAAGACAAAATAACTGTAGTATCTCTAATTCATTTTTTTTGTTTTTGTTTGTTTGTTTGTTTGTTTGTTTGTTTGTTTAATTTGATATATATATATATATATATATATACTTAACTATAAATATGTAATTGTATATTTATAGATATAATATAGATTTATTCATTCATTTATTTATTCAATTATTTCTTGTGTATTGTATTTTTTTACTTTTACTTTTATCTTGTTGGAATTTTTTTCACACGTTATATTGTATAATATATTTTAACGTAATACCTGTGTTACTGGCTGTGTATATTTCCTTCTTTGTTTATAAATTACTTACCAGCTCTCGTATTCGTATAACCATTTTTATTTATCGATTTTTTAATTATTTTCTTTTTTTTTTAGTATTGTTTGTATGTTTGTTACTCTTTTTTTTCGTGCATCGCGTTGATATCAGCTAGAAATCAATAATCATTGATACGATTGTTCATTTTGTATCAAAACCTTTTTTTTTTTGTTGTTTTTTTGCACTACATTCGTTATCCATTCATTATCAATCTGTGGTATAGGTATATATTCTATCTCTTTCTCTCTTTCTCTCTTTTGCTTTTTTCATATTATCATTGAATGTTCATAAAAGCGAGGAGATACTTGACTTCAATTAAACGGTTTTTTGCTTGATTTTCTTATCTTTTTCTTAATTTTACACTCATTTCACTTCTAAGAGTTATATATAGTTAAGTGGGTTTCTCTTTTCTCTTTTTTTTTATTTATTTTTTTTATTTGAGAACAAAAATGAGTTTTGATAATTCGCTGCTTTTTTCTGTGTAAGTTATTATCGGTATTGGGTTATCGTTAAAATTAGTCGTGAATAATAAAACTATTGAACTCAAAATTAACGAAAAAAAAAAAATAAAAAATTATTCATATATATATAAAATCGAAAATATTGATCCTCTTACTTTTTCTAATTATTCGATTTTTTTTTTTTTTTTTACTTCTACTGCGCAAGAGAGAGGCGTATTATTCAACGTAACTTTTTCTCTATTTCATCAGCGATTGACTCTGCACAAATCTGTTATCTGATTCTAGCAATAATAATAACCTTATTTTTTTTTTTTTTAATCTTTGTGCTTACAATATAATTTGATTGTTTTTTTTTTCCAATTTTCTTTCTCTTTGAAGAAAGATTCTAGTCCCTACATTTTCGTATTAATCATATTGAAAGATATTATCAGTTATTTTTGTTTTATTTTTCTTTTCAATTTAAAAATTATTTCATTTTTTCATTTTTTTTTTTCTAAACGTAATAATTACAGATAATATAATTATGGAATGTTTTCTAATCAATTGGCTTCAGTTTCATATTCAGTTTCAGTTTTTCAGTATTTCTTTCTTTTGAAAAGTATAATCGATTCGTTTTTTTTTTTTTTTGCATCATCTCTTATACTTTTTATTTTACCTACTTTTTTTCTCATTTTATTTAGTTTCGTTTTTTTTTTCTCATTAAACTTAAAATAACAACAGAAAAAAAAAATAATTTGATATAATTTCTCAGTCGATCTTTCCCTCTTCTTTGGATTATACGCAGTCTTCACAGAAAAGAATTAGTAATAATATATAATTAGAAAGACTTTTTTCTTTCAGAGAACAACACACGTCGGTATCACAATAATTAAGATAAGAAAATCCGCTCAAGTATATCGTCAGCTCAGTGACAATCATCCGTCGTTGATGGATATTTTGATATGTGCAGAATAGAGGACGAGGAGGATTTTCAATTGATTTTGCCAACGATATTTCTTGTTCACAGCTTTTGTGAAAAATATCGGTTATAGCTCATCGTCGTGTGATTCCGACGTCAATTCTCCGATTTAAAATTAAAAAAAAAAAACAAAAAAAAAATCCTTTTTATATAGAATAATAATAACAGAATGACACCAATAATTATTATTTCTGATATGCAGTTAAACTAAGCGATTTGTCGCCAGCGGCCCTGTCATAATTTCCAGACATCAATTGGCGGTGCTGATCCTGGTGGCGGTGATCGAACGACAGGAAATTATGATGGTACCACCATTTTCATTGCGGCTGTTGCGGTATCTGGGGGTGTTGGGCGAGGACGTTTTTTATCGCCGAGGTCTTAAGCAGTCTTTTGAGCATTCCGCTGGACCCACGGTGCTGGAGGCTCTTGTGTGTCGTCAATGAGTTCTTTGTGCGATAACGACGATTGCAGAATTCGCAAACGTAGAGCGTGTCGGACTGTTCGTGCTTGTCTTGAAAGTGACGCTTCAGCGAATAGTAGCAGGAGAACGTACGACGACAGTAAGGACATTCTTGAGGCTCGTTTATACCACCCGCAGTCGGTGGTGGCATCCGGTACACGGCAGAGGGAAGCGTGGTTGGCGTGTGCATCCCGTTGCCCGTACCTGAAAATCAAATTCATTTCGTCAAATATTGTTCATATTTTATCACAGGTTTCATTTTCCACTTCTCCTACGTGGGAGAGAAGACTGGAGGCGAGAGAACGTTCCGCTATCCAAGCCTGTGGCTTGAGGTGGGCGCCGCCAGGTGGCGCTGCTCAGCGCAGAGCCACAGCGCAGCGCCGCCAGGTGGCATGCGAGTTCGTTCTTCCGTCTCTAGTCTTCTTCTACGTGGGTCAGTCGAGGATCCAATAATTTAGGAATTGACTTCTTCTCACGCGCGAATTGATTACGTCGGAGCTGTAGACGCGGTTTCACATCTACTTCCCAGATTATTGTCGCACATTGACTTGATTTTGAATTTTGATTTTGTACTAGAAAATTGAAATTCAGTAACATTGGGGAATTTTTGTTGTTGAATCAACATAAAATTCAAATTCTTCTATTTTGAGTCGAATTTTGATCGAAAATGAAGAACCCAAGACATTTTCGATATTCTAAATTTTTAGGTAAATTTAAACCTTTCGTATTTTTTCAAGATATGAAAGAATATCGTAGAATTATTATTCACTGGAGTAGCGAAACCAGAGATTTGAATTATTCAAGATTTGTTCATTCATTTTCGAACGAAACTGAAATAAATAAGAATTATCCAATGTTGAGAGAAATTCTCATGTCTGCGCCTCAATTTGTTTCACATTATTCGAAACAAAGTTTTTTTTTTTTCAACTATAATTTTGAAGATTATTGGGAGATTGATGATTGATACCCCATTCCAAAAAAATATTGGGTACTTAGTTGCAGTGGAATTGCAAAGAGAAAAAACAATAATCATCTTTTCACAATTTCACAATACTCATTAGGACACTGTTACTTCACAGCCATGGCTGTGTCGAGTGAAGGTAGAGAAAGTACAATATTTTAGTTTGGTAACACTGAACAGTTCCGACGCCATTAGCCGAATAGGTTACGACTTAGGTTGATGCGGTAACAGTGGCACGAGTCTCAAATGTCGACTTGTAACAGTGTCTTAGGGAGTACTGAGAATAGGTACATCTGTGAATAAACATAATATGAATAAAATTGCGATCGATTTACGGTGTATAGTAAAGGAGTTCAATTCAAATCCATCGTATGTTATTATGGCATGCATAATAAGCTTAGATTGTAAGAGTAGTAAATAGCCGATCATATTTATAGAATTATTTGAAAACCCTTAGATTGGACAGTAATTTGAGAGCAGTAATAGTTACACCCCAAAAATTGTTAGTCAATGATTTGTAGTTTTTTTTTTTTTTGCTCTTTTGCTTTTTTTTTAGTGACAGTGCCGGTATTTCAAAAGAATATAAACCAATTTATGACGAATTGAAAATGAAGACGTAGTGAAATGTAGTGCGGGAATTGATGATATGAAATGGATAGTTGGAACTGATTTTCGAAACGGTGTTAATTTTCGATGATTAAATATTCATCTCATGTTGTTTTTTTTTTCATGTCCTTTATGAAAGGCTTGAGTCTCATGCTGATTAAGTGTGTGTAATTTTTGCGTTTAAAATACCGAGAAGCCCATAAAAATAATGAGGATAGAATTCTCATATGTTTATCAAAAATTGAAGAAGAAGATTTTAAAAAATAAAAAGAGAATACAGGATTTAAAAAATAAAATCGATAGATTAGAAATAAGAAGGGCACAACTAAAACAGGATTCTAAAATGAAAGCAAATCATATAAGATAACAGAAGTAACGTTATCGCATGCATGCATATAGTATAGATTCAGGTAAATAGAATAAATATAGAAAACGAAGCATAATTTCACAAGAAAAAAAAATATGTTATATAATTAAGTGAAGACCAAAGAAAGAAAACTTGATAGAATATCGAAAAAAAAGGCTATGAAAAGATAATTATCGCCGCATGCATTCGAAACGATGCTAAAGGCCAAACGCTGATTGATAATTCAATATATAATATATATTCAAAATAAATAAACGAAAGCTGATAATTTTTCTGTTTCTTTTTTTTTTCTAAAGTGAAAATATAATGATGTGCTTTGAACAAATATTTAATATTTCTTCAATATTAATCTCGATGTATTTATGTATAAAATATTTCATCATAGTTCATTCGATAGCGTGTACAAATATATATGCATATTATATTAATTTATATGTTATACCGAATGATAACAATTATTATTCTGCAGAGCTGCCAATACCAATATACTGAAATAAAAAGCTATATTGAATAAATAAGCAAAACATCGATCATGCACACAACATCGAACATTGAAAGCCAACGAAAAATAAAAATTAAAAATAAATAAATAAATAAATAAACAAAATCATATGAAAACAAATTCATAAAAAAAAAAAATTAACCATATAAATAGAAAGAAACAATTTAACAAAAAAACCAACAAATCGACGTATATATACGTAACAGGAAAAACGCATAAAATTAGGCAGGGGGTTCAAGGGTGGGTTAGTGGGGACCTGAAGCATAATAATATTTGTGTGACTGGTAAAGAACCCTAGTTTTCCTACTTCAGCTTTATATTATATGTGCGTTGGTATTATATATATCATATACAAGAGTGAACGAAAGAGTAGTTTTCGATAACAGACGTGGTTTTACACTTTTCGCATCACTAAAATGAAACCGATAACATATCAACAACATCAATATACAGTTATTATTATTTTTTGTGGTGTAAAAGTGTAAAACGACGCGTCTGTAGGGCCCAATTCATAATAGAATATAAAAACTGGAAAATTTTTAAGTTTCTTCGTCATGGCCCTACCTTATCTAAACCTTCAATAGAACTTAATGTCAATGTCGCCGGGTCTGCTCTTATGATAGGTATAGATATGGGTCATCAAGGAGTTTCGCGAGCAGTATACCCGCTCGCAGATGACACACCGGTACTCCTCTTGACGTTCGGCGTGCTTGTCAGCGACGTGACGTTTCAACGATGCTTTGCTGCAGAGCACCTTACTACAGAGCTGGCAGGTGAACAGCTTCTTAGCCGATGGTGCTATCGGCGAATTCACCAATGTCAGTCCGGGCATCGAGGCGAGAACTGAAACACAACAACGCACCTCATGCAGCTCCCACACACTTACCCCTACACCCACATATCTCAGACTCTCTTCTCTTTTTTTTTTATCAATAAACAAGCTGGATACAACTTCAGCGTTAACAGTGTCACTTTCCATTCTATAAGATTACTTTATATCATCTGTCAGACAGTACAAATCAAGATACAGATCGATTAATGTCAAAACAAAGCCATTTCATATTTCTCTTATTGACATTGACCACATTTTTGAAAGAAAAAATTCTTCGCCCCGGCCGGGAATCGAACCCGGATCTCCCGCTGCCCAGTCAGGGACTCGGACCACGGGACCACCATGCCGCCCGCAAATTGAACCCATCATTTCGTACTTAGTTTGAAAGATTTCTTTTATCATTTTATAAAAAAAAAAGTCATCAAATAGCCACGAGCTTTGTTTATATTATTTCAAATTATTAGATCGATGATTTAGGTCAGGGATCAGTATCTGTATCATAAACTGTACTGTCAATCTTTTTTCTTTTTCTGTTTTTGTCAAGATAGTGACGTGGTATCAAAAATACAATTTACAGCTTCGGTGAGAGCAGCCTAATCACGTATATTGATATAATATATGCTATTTCCTTTTAATGGGATATGTGTGTAGATTTTTTACCCTGGAATCTAATTTTGACTATTTTCAAACTGCAAAGAAGAAGTAAAAAAAAATAAAGAAAACATAAAATAAGGATAAAATATTGTTAATCATTTATTTTAAGAGGTGAAATTCTCAGGATGAGGTATTTTTTCAACTTACGTATACACGTGAGAATATATAATTATTTTTTTTTTGTCAAATCATATTCATAGTAAACTCTTTCAACCGACCCCACCCCACGTTTTACCACCCTTTTGAATTTGAAGCAATATAAAAAAAAAAAAAAAACACTTTTCACGAACAGTAATCACATTTCAAAGCTCATTGTCATTTTTAATTTCGAGTTAATCACTTTGATTAATAAGTGTAAGGGGATGGGTAAAGACGAAAAAAAAAATATATATATATATTGAAACAAATAATAATAATTCAAATAAAAACCACCACCTGTATATAAGACAATTTGTAACAACAGGTAAAGCAGTTTAAAGCGATTTTCAAATATTTCCATAAACATGAAGCTCTGGTTTAAATAATAATTCTTTCCGAAGTTTAATAATAATCACAATAATAATAGGTTTGATTATTATTTTTTTTTTCTCATTTATAAAAATCGTGATGATCCAATTTTTGTTAATTGACTTTGAGTAATGAATGAACGCGATCTAATGAGAATCGACATCTGCATTAATTAATGAAATTATATTATGTTCAGAATATGAATTTTTTACAGATTGACGAAACACCTCATCCTTGAGTATAAACTGAATCAGCATACTGCATAATTGAGATCGTATTAAAATTATAATCACCGTACCATCCTACGAATGAATAAGGAAGGGAAAAAACTCTTCATGATTCATTGACGGCAAAAAAAAAAAAAAAAAATGTATATCAAATTGAAAAAAAAACGTGGCAAAATGTTCATTTGTGTTTTAATGAAGGGTCGGGGAGAACACTTTTCGCGTTGGTAATGAATTAAATGTCAACAATTAAAAAAGGGGCTTGTGGGGGGAGAGAACACCATCTCTATTCATTCGCTGCAAGTTTTTCTTCTCGTTAATTAAAATAAGGTAAAAAGCATTTAGAATTTCATTTTTTTTTTCATGTATGAGAGCGTAATGATATCTTTTCATTTTTTATAATCACCGCAGACGGACTGAGCTATTCATATTTCCTTAGAAAAGTTGCTCTTTATCCATAATATCTCAAGTCGGTGTTTCTCATTAAACTTAAAGCGTAAAAAAGAAACTTACTGCAGTTTTTAAGGGGGGTAGAGGGGGAAGAAGGTTGTTCACGGGGGGTGGTGGGGGGGTTGAACTAAATAACATAATATCATATCCATATTGAAATGAAAATGTATACATCAACTAAAATACGATATTTAAAAAAATAATAATAATAAATAAAAGATAATTAATGAAAGTAAATGAAGTTTTTTTTCGAAAACAATCGACTGCTGCGCCTTTTTTTTTAATTGTTTTGGCCAGATATTATATGTATATACTTTAAATTCATAATAATATGAGAATCCAACAGAAAACGATGAAGGAAACACTGAGCATTCTGGGAGACACTTAAAGCATGCAATCATCGTTTGCAATTGGCGCAACATTGAATAAATTAATTACTCGGTAAATATATAAATATATTGATTTTTTTTTCTTTTCTAATCAAGGCAATATATTATTGCCGCTATACTATATTCAGCATGTTATTTGAATAACATCTAAGACTATTTCCTATATTGGGGAAAGACTTTTTTAATTATTGATAATTATCGTGATGATTATTCGCTGTTTTAGAATTGATCTTCATGGTTGTTATTCTCGTTGATTTGTGTTGCTTAAAAATTATTTTAAACACGCTGAATATTGAAAAAATTGATAACGATAAATTCCGGACTAGGTTTTCTTTCTTTTTTTTTT
>JAEUYN010002359.1:0-48078 GCA_018257835.1 Euura lappo | reverse complement strand
GTCCAACGAAAAAGGAAAAATCAGATGGCAAGAAGACAGAAAAGAAGACAGAAGACTCCAAGACAGAATATGGGTTCGTAGTTACAACTGATATTACTGTAGCACGAGATTTGGACGTCTGGTTGGCTGATTCTGGAGCATCAAAGCATATGTCTCCAAGAAGAGAATGGTTTGTTGATTATAAAGATTGCCAAAATGACAGATTTGTTGTAATAGCCGACAGAACACAAATCCAAGTTTGCGGAACGGGTACTGTGCTAATTGACGCGTGGGTCAATGGTCAGTGGGAGCCTCGGAAGATCGAAAATGTCCAGTATGTGCCAAATCTGGGACAGAATCTTTTTTCAACAGGCGTCGCAACGTCACTTGGATATGTTCAAATTTGTAAGGGTAACGAGTGTCAACTTATCAATGAAAAAGATGATAAGCTAGTAGCGTTGGGAATTAAGGATCAGACACAACAGTATCGATTGTTGTTCCGTCCAAGGAACACTGTCAATGCTAATACATCAAAAGTTTTGAGTCTACAGCAATGCCACGAAAGATTGGGACACATTAATCCAGCAACTATCAAGACTATGATCAAAAACGAACTCGTCGACGGAGTTGTGATAGACAAAAATGAAGCAAATGCCGATTTCTTCTGTGAAGCTTGCAAGATTGGGAAGATGCAGAGAACTTCTCATCGCATAAGTCGACAACGAAAGCAAAATGTAGAACCAGGCGAGGTTATACATAGTGATGTCAGTGGTTGGATGCGAACACCTGCTATTGGAAACTATCGTTATTTTGTCACGTTCAAGGATGAAGCGAGTGGTTTTCGCGTTGTTAGCTTGATCACGCACAAAAGTGAAGTACCAGGAAAATTCAAAGATTTTGTCAGGTTTGCAGAAAACGCAGCAGGAAAGAAAGTGAAAGTTCTTCATTCAGATAATGGGACGGAGTACGTCAACGACGAGATGGGAACTTTTTTGAAGTCACAAGGAATCGTACACGAATTTTCTGCGCCGTACACTCCAGAACAGAATGGAAGAGCTGAGAGAGAGAACAGGATAATCCAGGAATGCGCGAGAACTATGCTCCTATCGAGTAATCTGCGAGAAAGTCTATGGGGTGAGGCCGTGTGTACAGCAGCACACATACTCAACAGAACACCTAGGACTGAATCTCAAAATACAACACCGTATGAGCAATGGTTTAAAATGAAGCCCTCACTTAGTCATGTGAAAAAGTTCGGAACAGCAGCGTACGTGCACGTACCTAAAGAAAAACGAACTAAATGGGAGGCTAAGGCTGTAAAGATGTATCTCGTTGGCTATACGTCTACAAGCAAGAATTATCGACTGTTCGATCCAACTAGAAACAGAGTTTATGTAAGTTGTGACGTTGCTTTTGGAGAAGGGAAAGGCAGTGAAAAGAACGTCGAAACAACTAGTGAATCTACTGTTACATTTGGACTACCGAATGAAGAAAACGTTCAGCAGCAAGTGGTGGAACCGGAAGAGCCTGGAGATTTAATGGTTGAAGAATTCGCAACACAGGAACAATCAGAGACAGAAACAGAGCAACATGCAGAAGAACAACTACATCGAATGTACAATTTGCGTCAAAACGTAGCGCCGCCGATGCGCTATGGTGCGTTATCCGCAAAGATTTTGGAACCACAAACGTATTCAGAAGCCATAAGTTCGCCAGAAGCAGAAGGTTGGCAAAAAGCGATGGATGAAGAACTGAATTCTCTGAAGCAGAACAATACGTGGGAATTAGTCACGATTCCAAGAGGTCGATCAGCTCTTGGATGCAAGTGGGTCTACAAAGTCAAGTCATCGCCAGGAAACGATAAGATACGTCTGAAAGCTAGATTAGTGGCGAAAGGATATTCGCAAGTCGAAGGTATTGATTATAAAGAGACTTTTGCGCCTGTAGTACGTTATGATTCCATACGAATTATGTTTGCGTTAGTAGCAATCAAAGACTTAGAACTAGGGCAATTTGATATTAAGACAGCATTCTTAAATGGGGTCTTAGAGGAAGAAGTCTATATGAAACTCCCGGAGGGTCTAAATACAGAAAATGAGAATTTAGTTTGTCATTTAAAGAGAAGTCTATACGGACTTAAACAATCACCGAGAGTATGGAACGAGAGATTTACTAACTGTCTAGCAGAAATCAATTTATTTCAATGTAAATCTGATCCATGTGTTTTCACAGGAATTTTAGACAACGAAAAAGTATACTTACTGTTATATGTCGATGACGGTTTAGTAGTTTCAAAAACAACAAAAGTTCGTAACAGGATTTTGAAACATCTACAAGATAATTTTGAGATAACACAAGGAGATTGTCTTTACTATGTAGGTTTTCAGATCTTTCGAGATAGAGAAAAACGTGAGATTTTTCTGCATCAGGAAGCTTACGTCAAGAAGATAGTAGAGCGTTTCAATATGAGCGAGTCTTGTTCTCTTAGTGTACCTGCGGATCCAAATGTGACGTTGACAAAATCTGAAAGCGAGAATCATTTGGATTTTCCTTACAGAGAAGCAGTTGGATCATTAATGTATGCAGCTACACTTACGAGACCTGATATTTCTTATTCAGTGGGAGAAGTTAGCAGATTTTTAAATAATCCAGATGCTAATCATGTGAATGCAGTTAAGAGAATTTTGAAATATCTTAAGGGTCAAACAGGTTTTGGTATTAAATTTAATGATCAGTTCCAAAATGAGAAACTGTCAGGGTACACAGATTCGGATTTTGCCAGATGTGTGGATACGAGAAAATCAAACACAGGTTTTGTGTTCTTTCTTGGAGGTGCGCCAGTAACATGGCGTAGTCATCGTCAGGCAACAGTAGCTTTATCTACGACAGAGTCTGAATTCATAGCAGGTTGCGAGGGAGTTAAAGAAGCTGTCTGGATCAGACAATTATTAACAGAATTAGGAGAAACTGTTTCGGAGAGTACTCCAATCTATATGGATAATATGAGTGCAATCAGTATAATCAAGAATCCTCAAATCCATAACAGAACAAAGCACATCGATATCAAGCTATTTTATATACGAGAAGCGTGTAAACAAAAGAAAGTTAGCATTAAATTTGTTTCTACGAAAGAGCAGATTGCTGACATATTTACTAAGCCTTTATCTCGTGATATGTTCATTGAAAACCGTAATAAGCTAAGAATTATGGTTAAATAAACGGAACAGAAATAGTAACCATCGAGTGGGAGTGTTGAAATAGTGAGACGCTGTTCACTATTATCTGTTCAAGTTGGCAATCTATGTAATGCTATGTATTGATGCAAAGCTTTTGTTTATAAAAAGAAGCGTCTATCGTTTTTGCACGACGCGCGACCATGCTGTTAATAAACGATGTTTAAACGTTATCACGAGTTTTATTCAATCGACTAAATAAACCTCAACACGTACCTCCCTTCGTTGCCGTATTGACGCGTATGTGTAGCAATGAAGTGAGCTTCACAAGCTTGATCATCCTCACTGTAGTGGGTGATCTGAGGGCATTCCTCAAGTTCCCAAAAGTCGCGCAGTGTTTTGTTAAGCATGTGATCGGTTTCGCAATGATGTACGTGTAAATTAGTGACAGTGCTACCGACACTTGTAGGCCCGGAAATAATCCAGCCGAAGACAGTGAGCTGTGCCGTCGGTGTTCCCGGCGGTTCGTTACGTAAACCGGTTTTGAGAATAGAGCCGTAATAGTCGGCTCCGATAAGTAAATCGATAGAACCCGAATTGATAGTGGATCCTGTAGATAATTCAAGCCCTCGTAGGTGCTCAAATTGCTCAGGATTTTTTAGCCTTTGAGGCTTGTAGGACGTTATTTTTTGAAGAACGAGTGCACGAACAGGAATCACAGGGCCATAATCGTTGCACGGAGAGAGAGCGAATGAGACAGCATTTTTGACCGCATTATTCGAGAGACCGCCTAATCCGCTAATAGTAGCGAAGGTACGTTCGCGTGGTAATCTTAACGATTGTACTATGGATTCAGATACAAAGGTACTCTCTGACCCTTGGTCGAGCAATGCATGTACATTTATATATTGACCTGTGTGTGACTTGATCCGAACGCATACTGTGGCAAGCAGAACCACCGTACTAGATACCGCGTTTGGCGTGGTTAAATGTGAGTTAACCTGAAAGGTCGGAGCGTTGGGGTGCAGAGTTGAGCTAGAGGTAGCTGACTGATTAGTGATGCCCACGCTAGGAGCGGTGGAGTTGCCCTGCAAAGCATGCGTGGGGTTCGAAGTCGAAAACCTATGAAGTAGAGTATGGTGTCGTCTATGACACTTTTTGCATCTAAACTTACTCCGACAGTCTGGGACAGAGTGTCCTTTACTCAAACAATTTTTACAAGCTTGTTTCTCTACCAGAAGACTTTCGCGTTGAGCTACTGTTAAATCCTTAAAACCCTGGCAGAGAAAAAGCGGGTGGTTTGCTTGACACATTAAGCAGTTAGACTGCGTTTGGCTATAGTGAGTTTTTACAGTCTTATTACTACTATGATTGGGTTTAGATTTCGAACCAGTATCAGATGAATTGGGCGGTAGACTGTCGACTTCTAGTGATCGTATCTTGATTTGTAAAAATTTATTAAAGCTTGCGTAAGTAGGATATTCAGTATCCTCGCCCAAGGTCATCTCCCACTGAGTACGAGAACTTTTATCCATGCGCTGCACAAGAAAGTGGACCATCCATGAGTCCCAGCTGCTGACTGGAAACTTTAAGGCTTCCAAAGCCGAACGCATTTCGCACGAGACATCGCGCAAGGTTTTCAACCCAGTAAGGAGGTCTAAACCGACCATAGGCAAATTGAAGAAGGATTGAAATTGAGCGTTGGCAATAGCTCGCTTATTGTTATAGCGTTCCTTTATAGACTTCCACGCGCTAGCGTAGTTTGCATCCGTAATCTGGATATTCTTTACCATGCGAGCAGCCTCGCCGGCTAAACTATTTTTTAGGTAATAGAGCTTTTGCACATTAGAAAGCGTAGGGTTTGATGCGACTGAATGAGTGAATAGATCGTGGAAGCTTTGCCAATCCGCGAAATCACCTGAGAACGTCGGGATTTGAATTTTCGGAAGGCTTTGAGTGAATTCAGCGGTACTTATCCCTGGCGATGCCGAAGAAGCGGCGTTAGCGGCTGTCGTACTGCTGTTGGCTGGCACTGCAGGTACGAGATTGGCCAGCCGCTGATTGATATAGTCCAGAGCATCGAGGTAGGCGTCCTCGGTTTCACTCAAGGAGTCTTGGACAAAGTACGAATCACATCTGTCCTCTTCCTCCGCATACTCTTCCAATAGAGCATGATTGGTCATGAACGATTTCCAATTTTGGTTGAGAACATCTAACCGGCCACTGAGCACAGGCTGGGTTAGATTAGCCTGTCCCTTTTTCTTCAGATTATCCACTGTCTTTTGAACTGACTTGGTTAAAGTCTTTTGTTGTTCAAGGACATTCGAGACATCGACCTCATCCGACATGTTTATATCGGTTATCGGTAACGACCGGACTGTATTTCACCAAAGGTTTTTTTTAAACATCACGTTTGCGCATCGCAATAGGGTTTGACCACCCGCACACACTTGCGAAGACTCACCGTTAGGTAAGCACGAAGACTAGTCGGTACTGAGCGACTATGAATTTTCCTCTTGGGTATAAGTAATGTAAACACGCGTAGTGTTATTAGCAATACACCGTCCGCCGAGGACTGGTGTGTGTATGTGTGCGGATACTTTTGTCGTGCTGTACAGTACGCGGTTTTCGCGATAAACTGCACTGAAACGAATTGCACTGTCCAGTATTTCACACTGTCTTAGAAATGTGCAACTTTACACAAACTGCACCAACACTTTGCTCTCCAGAATCCGGCTCGAAGGACCAAAATGTTTGTGAGCAGGCCTATGTTTTAATAGCCTGCCGTTTTCGGATCTGGGAGTTTGTGGGTGGTAAGAAATACACTTTCTATAGATCTGATTTTTCCGTGTAACAAATGCACAATTGTATGACGTGTGTTTATTGAAGGAAGAAGCACAAAATCCAACAATTCAAAATAGTTCTTGGTCGACAGTGAGAATGATACGTCACACCTTTTCGGGGATAGTTCGAGCACTGGCGATCCGTTCAAACTTCGGCTCCTTTCGGAATCCCTCGTACATGAATGTCGCAAAGCCTATGTGGCGTCTAATTCAAATTGGAACGCAGTCTCAAACACCAAAAGAAGAGCAAAATGCAGCCATCACAAGTTTGTCAATTTCTAGGATTCACATTGAATTCTAAGTCAATGCTTATTGAACTTCCAGACGATAAGCGAGAAAATGTACACCACATGGTCGAGACATTTATGAAAAAGCAAACTTGCACAATTAGAGAATTTGCATCTTTTGTGGGATCTATAGGCGCTTGCTGCCCAGCTGCAAAATATGGTTGGGCACACACAAAGGGTCTTGAAAGGGAAAAATTTCTAGCTCTGAAGGAAAATGATAATAATTACGAGGCTCGCATGACATTATCATCAAATATTTCAGAGGACCTAACGTGGTGGCATGATAATATACGAACAACAAGTGACCCCCTTAGGACTTACACATTCGATATTGAAATTTTTTCAGACGCCTCATTGTCTGGCTGGGGTATTTGTTGTGGTAAAGAAAAAACCCATGGTTTTTGGTCCGAGCCAGACCGAAGACACCATATCAACTATCTGGAGCTGCTCGCTGCATATTTTGGGTTGAAATGTTTCGCCAAAAACCACAACACCTGTAACATCCTCTTGCGAATTGATAATACCACCGCCATTGCGTATATTAATCGTATGGGCGGAATTCAGTTTCATAATCTAAATAAAATAGCTCAAAAAATCTGGGACTGGTGTGAAAGACGTAATATATTGGTCTTTGCGTCCTACATCAAATCAAGGGAGAATAAAATAGCGGATTCTGAATCGAGACAATTGGAACCCGAAACAGAATACCAACTATCGGATGCTGCATATTCTCAAATATATAGTATTCTAGGGGTTCCCGACATTGACCTGTTTGCTAGTGGAGCAAACGTTAAATGCGATAAATATATATCCTGGAAAAAAGATCCAGGTTCTACATATAGCAGTAGACGCATTTACCGTTAAATGGACTGGGCATTTCTTTTACGCATTTCCACCCTTTTCATTAATCCTGAAGGTCTTAAGGAAAGTTGAAATGGAAGACTGTCCTATCCTAGTAGTACCAGATTAGCCATCGCAACCATGGTACCCACTGTGCATGGAGATGTTCGAAAACACGCCAATTAAGTTCAATCCACACACTAACCTTCTTCTTTCTTCGGACAGGCAACCACACCCCTTGTGGTCTCAACTTACCATGGTGGCCGGGATCTTGTCAAACAAGCATTCACCTTGAAAGGAATGCCCAGTGCAGCAGCGGAAGTCACAATAGCTCCAATCACAGACTCATCTTGGAAACAATATGAAGGAACTATCAAAAAATGGTGGCTTTTTTGTAAGGAAAATGGAGTAAACCCACTTACTGCCATTATAATCCCAGATGTCCTGCAGTTTCTGGTGAAAGAATTCGAACGTGGAGCCACATTCGGTTCTATAAATAGTCATCGGTCAGCCATAGCCTTAATTCTGGGACCAGAAATTGGTCAAGATTCAAGAATCAGAAGATTCTGCAAGGGAGTGGCCAACCTACGACCCCCTCAGCCCAAGTACGAAGCCACCTGGGACCCTAAGACCGTCCTCGACTTCTTGAAAAAAATGGGGCCCAAATGACAACTTGACACTGGAACAGCTATCCCAGAAACTTGTTACTCATCTCGCGTTAACAACTGGCCATCGAATTCAAACAACACTGCAACTAATTGAGATACCAAACATACAAACTGCAGACAATCATTTAGAGATAAAGATCCCGTCACGTATAAAAACATCAGGACCTCGTAGAAACCAACCTATTCTCAGCATACCCTTTTACCCCGAAGATACACGCATCTGTGTGGCATCAACCTTCCCAGCCTATATGAAGCGTACAGCAGATATCCGAAACAATTCCAAAAGCTTGATGATTTCGTACAAGAAACCACATAAACAAGTTACGACACAGACAATCAGCCGCTGGATAAAGAGCGTCTTGCAGAAAAGCGACATTGATACACAGACGTTTTCCGGATATAGTACCAGACACGCGTCCACATCGGCTGCAAAACGGAGTGGTGTGAATTGGGACACCATTCGCAAATCTGCGGGAGGGACCAAGAAATCACAAACGTTTGCAAGGCTCTATAATCTTCCAGTAGTCAACAATTCAAGTTCTTTTGCCAAAGCTATACTTAAAAGTTAACGTATCATACCTTAACGATAGTACTATTACTCCTACAAGAGTTATCATACATATTGTAACGTTTGGCCGTTACCACCAGGGTTCGTCGGTACGAAATCAGACGAGACAAGGGAAAATATGGGGAAATGTAGCTGCGGATGTAACCGAGCTACGATTAATTAAAAGGGTTCTCTCAAAATGATATCAACGAAGCGTTTTTCAAGAGATCAATATTCACAAGGAAGTATTTATTCAGAAAGACGTGTTATCTCAATCAAGTCTGAGACTGGACTGTTTTACAATAATGCTGGTCGTCGAAGCGACCAGAAGATTCAGCTATTTCTTCTTCAGATATTAAACATGAGAAGATATTCGTCAAAAGCTACACATCTAGTGTATAAGAAGTGAGGGGTTTCTTCGTAACACTGCCCCCCCCTCTAACGAAGAGTCGTCCCGACTCTGAAAATCTCCATCGGGACCGACGCGATGGGTGTTCGCTTCTCTCGAGAGGATCGGAGCTGCGGCTCAAAGGTATGGTTCGATCTCTCGACTACCACGCGACATTCGTCTTCACTCTCGGGGTAAACCGCAGAAAACCCCGAGAACGCAGTGAAACACCAACTCTTGTCCGTGAACAGGAACTCAGGAACTCAGGAACCAGGAACTCAGGAAAAACGAGGGTCTCAGGAACTCAGGCCTGGAGAAACTCAAGACTCCGCGAAACGTTGGTCTTGGGCCCGGAGAACGAAAGAACAAGGATGTCACAGGATAGGGCAGGCCAACGATCACAGGAGATCCAGGGAAAGACGGGGAGATCGTCTAGAAATCAGAGGACAAGAATGAATCCTCAGATAATACGGGGAAATTCAAAGAATTAAATCTCCGTTTTCCATCGTTTCTCAGCGAAACGGGATTTAATTATCAATACACACAGTATAAATAGTAAAAAACAGAATAAACTCCGGAATAAAAGAAATTGGAACAAAACAACCGTCAATCATCCTTGGCTCATCTGTTCTGAAAAACAGACGTCAGAAAACCGTTTCTTCTCGGAACTGAAAGACGAAAGAACCAAAATATGGCCGCACGTCCTTCCGCAGAGAATATGGAGAGGTTCATTTCAGACTTTTCCTGGGGTGTAGTGGAATGGTTGGAGGAGGGAGACTTCGGCCAGTGGTACACCGAACAGTGGGAAGGAGCTCGATGTGGGAAGGCCAGGTTCATCGAAATCTTCTTTGGTACCACTCGAAAGTCGGCCTGCACCGGGTGTTTCGAAAACCTGTAAGTCAGAACACTCCCCCCAAACCGACTTAGCAAAAATAATACAAGAAGACTTGAATAGTAACAAAATTCCGAGTATAGAGTCCACGAAAACGCCACTGGAAAAGAAAAACAAACCCACAACCTTCAACACGGGCAACCCACCCTGTCGTGTGCTTACTGCGGAGAAGAGCTGCTTCAGAACGTCAAAAACGCAGAAGACTGTCGGGACTGTCTATACCTAAAATTCCGCTACGCAGAGGACATGTGGCATCGATTCCGCGAACGAATCATGAGAGGAGGAGCGGAAGAGGAAGAAGTGGAGTAGGCTTGGAGAGGCCCATTCCTTTTTTTTTTTTTTTTTTACGAATCGTTTCGTCACCTAAAAATATTTCTCTAAGTCAAACCGAACTCTCCTATTCCACTCGCGACTGAAAAATCAAACAACGCAATATGCGACCAAGGGCCACAACCAGACCAACCATAGGCTACAAACAAACACTCATTTGTTAATTGTCTCCTCATGTTCGTCTGTTTCCTACGGTTGCTAAAGAAGCCCCGGAAACATAGACATCATCACAAGCGTCCCTTCTTTCAAATGATCAACACCATGTCGACCGAAAACACACAAGTTCTTAACCAAGGACCCTCATACGGACAGCAAGACCTATTAAACATCGCAAGCCTAACCACTGCGATGGAGTTTTCCTCGCTCAAAGCCAACTGCAAGACGACCACATAAGTAGCAGCCTGGTGCCAAGAAAAATGGAAAAAAATAAAATGTGGAAAGGGCGAGGTAGTGTTCCTGAAGTCCTTTCCAGGGGTCCACTGCAGAAGCTGCTTCAATACACGGTAAGTAAAGACTCCGCTTTTCCCCTTTCCAAAAATCTTATTTTGGCAGTCGAGTTAATTTGGAATATTCTTTTGTTCTTTTAGTATTCCTAAGCAGGAATTCCGGCTTGTAGCAACAATTCACCGATCGTTCGTTAATGAAGGGCTACTGTGCTCCTGGTGCCGAGAACCTGTATTGACCGACCTCGGCGAAGACACAAAAAGCTGCGCGGAGTGTTCGAAAATCGCGCACGCAATGCGCGTTGTCGCGGAGGAGCGATACTGTTCACAAAATTAATTAAAACGACTGTTCTTCGTAGACTAAAATTCAGTCTGTTCCTATTGAATAAACGTTCGTTCATTTAGATACATGCGTCCTAGTGTCGAATTATTCAGCAATCTTTTATTCCGTAGTCAAATAAAATTTCTGGAGCGAAGTCGCTGAAAGAATAGGGAAAAAGAAAAACGAGTACCTCCGAAGCCAAAAACCGAACCCGTCCGAAGCGAGAGTCGAACTCAGACGAGAACTCGCTTCAGAGCGTGAACATCATAACCCTAGTTGACAGCTAACCCTGCATAACCTCACAAAAACTTCTGTAGACATCGACTGCAGAGGCTTCCGCATCCAGGATTAAAACAGGAGCCGGAACCGAAGAAAAGGTCTGTTTAATCAACCAATCGTCATGAACCTCGTGAAGAGTCGTCAAATATTCCAGAGTAATCCCGGCCTCCTCCTCTCGTGCTCGGGACTGAATGCGAGAAAACGACACTTCAGGGGAAAATTTTAGATACACAATTAGGTCTACCGCAAATTGTGAAGAACTTTCCGCGAAAACGTCACACAAACGAGTCAACAAGACGCTCTCAACGTCTTCGAAACCACCTAACCTCTTTCGCGCCTCAACAAAACAATTTCCACTAAAAATCGACCGTTCCATTACTTTGACAGGGAGAGTCGTTTGCAAAAGGTGTCTTTTCCTCATGGTCATCAAGACGTGGTGCTGAAACTGAAACCCAAACCTCACAGGATCTGAGTACATCTTTTCCAACAAATTGACGCGTTCGACATTCCGGTATTCCTCCAAAGGTTCTAACAAAGTGAAGATTAGGGGGTCCTCCAGAAATCTCTTTGTAAACGTGGTTTTTCCACAACCTATATTTCCTTCAACGATGATGGTGAAGGGATGAGAACTCCTACGACCCGAGCCTACAGGTAACTCTGGTGACCAGGTGGCACAAGAGACGAAACTAACCTCAGTTTGAGACTTGCCTAGACAGCAGTCCAAAAGTGATGTGTCTTGTAAAAGTCTGCGAATCTCTATCTGTTTCTGACCTCCTGCAGACTCGACTGGAGACGTTCTTGAATCGTACGGAGCTAACCGATCCATGTGGACGACCTTGGGTTTGAGTTTTGAGGTTACTCTTCTTTTCCCTCTAGTTGATGATTCTGAGTGACGACGAATCCTATAAACGACGTCATTAATTCGTGTTAAGACAACGTAAGGTCCTTCCCAATTACTTTGAAGTTTAGGGCACTTGCCTCTCTCTCGGCGAGGTTGAAAAAGCTAAACCTTGTCTCCAACCTCAAATTTTAGATCTCGAGCTCTGATATCATACCTAGCTTTCATTCTATTTGAATTTACTTCGATTCTATTCCTCGCAAAATCGTGAATCTCATCTAATTTTTCTCTCAGGGAGACAACGTAGTCTATCGGAGAGTCTCTTTGAGACGGAGGGACTCCCTTTTCTAAATCAGAAGGTAACCGAAGGTTCCAACCCATTAACATAGTGGCAGGAGAAAGTCCAGTTGTCTCATGGATCGCCGAGCGATATGAAAGAAGGAATAACGGAGTCCATTCGTCCCAGTCTCTTTGATTTTGATCTACAAAAGCTGATAAATATCTCAGCAGGGTCCTATTAAGTCTTTCTACCATTCCGTCCGATTGCGGATGCAAAGCTGTGGTTCGAGTCTTGCCGGACCCCAAGACCCGAAGAGTTTCCGTCACCAAAATCGATTCGAAGTTGGTTCCCTGGTCAGTATGGAGTTCGAGAGGAACACCATAGCGACACACGAACTCCCTGACGAAGACTCGAGCTACTGTTTCAGCCTCCTGGTTTGGTAAAGCAATTACCTCAGGCCACTTGGTAAAATAATCGGAGATAACCAAAGCGTAACGATTTTTGGTTCTTGTCAGAGGAAGGGGTCCGAGAATGTCCATTGCCACCCGATCAAAAGGAACTCCCGTATTGTAAACCTGCATGTGGCTCGTGCCGCGACCACGAGGTCCTTTCTTAGCATTGCACACGTCGCAAGTCTTGCACCAATCCTCAACGTCGGTGCGGCAACGAGCCCAGAAATATCGTTCGCGAACTCTTCCTAAAGTTTTATTTGAAGCAAAATGTCCTCCAGCTGGAGAGTCGTGGCAATCCGTCAGAACGTCTGCGATTTTAACTTTAGGGACTATCAATTGCCAACGCAGTTCTTTAAAATCCGGAGATTCCCATTTTCGATATAACAAACCTCCCCTCAAATTCAGAGACTCCCATTGAGCCCAATAGACTTTTAAACTTTGATTGCCGGAAGAGACATCTTGCCAATTCGGACGAACTCCAGCGACTTTCCAGTTTTTAACCTGTTTAATTGTTACATCCTGATCTTGAGCGATCTTCCAATCCTCTAGGTTTCCCTTGAACGAGATCAAACGAACAACCGGTGTTACCGCCCCGACTATCGGTCTACAGTCGGCAGCGACGTAGCAACGGTTCTAGGCCAGGGGGTGCGTCGGGCCCCTCCGGTATCTCCGCTCTCTCTCTCTCTCTCTCTCTCTTTTATTTTGTTTAACTATTATTATTGTTAATTTAATTCTAATTTTCTTTCTTTTCTAGTCTTTAAGCTTTTTATTTGTATTATCCTTTTGCCTTTATTGGCCATGTATTTTTTCTTTTCTGCTTGTGCTGCATATTTTTGTAAATGCTGCACAAGCTTGTCCAACATTGCTATGGATAAATAAACATCTATCTATCTATCTCTCTCTCTCTTGAAAGTGACTGGTCGCTTTTCGAAGTTCGGGACTCTGTTGACGACTGTCTATCCTGTCTTCAAGACAATATTACTGCTGCTCTTGACAAACATGCGCCTTATGTTACCCGCCTCATTAAATCCGATCGGCCGCCGTGGATAACTGCGGATCTGCACGCCCTCACTCGGTTGAGAGACTCGCTATATCGAGCCTTTAGGCGTTGTCGCTCCGAAGTCGCGCTTTCTCGCTATCGGGATGCTAGGGATGAACTTCACAAGCGTATCTCGGCAGCTCGCTCGGATTTCTTCGCCTCACGACTTTCCGGCATTAGTGACTCGCGCGCGTTGTGGAGGGAACTTAGAAATCTGGGTGTTGCGCCGTCACACCAGAATGGCTCTGGCGATTTCTCGGTAGACGAGTTGAATCTGCACTTTGCAGCAGTATCGCAGCGGTCTGAATCTGCCGCCGAAGTCACAGAGTTCTTTGGTCATATCCCGCCTCCTCACTATGATGACTCGCAGTTCTATTTCAAGTATATCACGCCTCTTGTGCTCTCGAATGCCATCCGCCACTTCACCTCGAAATCGCGGGGTATCGATGATCTATCGCTATCAAACATCCAGCTTGCTCTTCCAGTTATTTTTCCGTATCTTCTCTCTCTGCTGAATCGGTCTCTGACAACGTCTACTTTTCCTGAAAATTGGAAGCGCGCACGTGTTCGACCACTGGGGAAGGTGAAGCTGCCTACGACGCTCGATCAGGTTCGTCCCATCTCAATCCTCTGCTTTCTATCTAAGGTCCTCGAGCGCATCGTCTTGGACCAGATCTCCACCCATTTTGAGTCACACGCTGTACTCGACCCTCGGCAGTCGGGTTTTCGTCCAGGATTTAGTACGCAGTCTGCTCTACTTCGTCTTACAGAGGACGTTCGGCGAGGTGTTGACATTCGCATGGTAACGATTCTGGTGCTCTTTGACTTCAGCAAGGCTTTCGATACGATTCCACATGCGGTCCTTCTGAGGAAGCTACTCGACCTAGGCTTCTCGCAACATGCGCTGAAGTGGGTTGCCTCGTACCTTCAAGGCAGAGTTCAGGCAGTTTCGGCTGACGACGGCTGTCTTTCCTCCTGGGCTCCGCTCGATCTGGGAGTCCCCCAGGGCTCTGTCCTGGGTCCGCTTCTGTTCTCGCTCTTCATTAACAACATCTCCTCAGTTCTGCGTTACTCTGACCACCTGGTGTATGCTGATGACCTGCAAATTTATCTTCAGTGTGAGCCGAAAGACCTTCCGGTGGCAATCGCGAGAATTAATGAGGACGTCCATGCGGTTCTTGGCTGGTCTAAGGATTCTTCTCTGCGGCTTAACGCCAGTAAGACTCACGCGCTAATTCTTGGTAGTGTTCCGTTTATCTCGAGGCTTGATACCCAGGCTCTTCCCAGTGTAATGCTGGACGGGCATCGCATACCGCTCTGCGACTCAGTCCGGGATCTTGGCCTTATTCTCGACTCTAAGCTAGCCTGGTCTGACCATATCAGTTCCATCTCAGCTCGTGTCCATGGGACGCTCCGTCAGCTGTCTGCTGCGAGGCGTATGCTCTCTAAGCCGTTGCGCAAATTGTTAGTCACGACACTAATTTTCCCAATCTTCGACTATTGCTGTGTAGTATATAATGACCTCTCCGGCGTACTCAACACAAAGCTGCAACGGCTGCTTAACAACTGTGTCCGATTTGTCTGCGGTGTTCGCCGTGATGAACACATTTCGCCGTTTCGAAGGGAGCTTGGCTGGCTTACGGTCAAGGATAGGAGACTCTTTTTCCAACTTTCCGTCGTGTTTACTACGGTCCGTACCGGTCGCCCGTCGTACTTGCGCGAACTCCTAACCACTCGCGCCCCGGAACCGAATCGTCAAGCGCGCCGCGATCGTGGAGATTTTATAATCCCCACCCCGCGTACGGTAGCCTTCGAACGTTCTTTCGCTGTGGACGCGGTACGGCACTGGGACTCTCTCCCCTCTGAACTGAGATCCTCCGTGTCGTTGCCGGCCTTTAAGCGTGGCCTACATAATCACTTACTTCGTGCGGAGAGTGCGCTTTAGTCTTTAATTTCTTAGTTTTTCCTTTTTTTTTATCTTTTAAGTTATCTTACCTTTATAGTAGGGCTACCTCCTGAACCTCTATCGCAGGGCAACGATATTGTAATGCCCTGTGATACTTGACTCTTATTGTCTAACATTGTTATAGACATAATAAATTCTATTCTATTCTATTCTATTCTCTCTCTCTCTCTCTCTCTCCTCTATTTATTAGCTTTAAGCACTTGCTGTATCATATGATCACTTTCTCTCTATGTACATTTATACCATGCCTGAGGCCCTTAGGGAGATTTTCTCCAGGGCCTAATAAAACTTTCTCTACTCTACTCTACTCTCCCTCTCTCATCATCATCACGTTCGGCGTTCAAGGGGGAATCGTTCACCCCCACCCCTATCGTTCTATAGGGGGGCAGCGGCTCCTCCACCTACGATCCGCTGACGAGATGACCACCTCCCCTATCGTTCTATAGGGGGCAGCGACTCCTCTACCTACGATCCGCTGATGAGAGGCCCCCGCTATGAGTCCCAGGGTAGCGCCCGGCGCCCATCCGAGCTCCGTCCTCGCCGAAATCCGTCGTACGACTGACTTCCTTACCGTCTCCCCCCGGCTGCCGCCCCGTCCGACCCACTCGGTTCACCCGGCGCTAGACCCCCCCTTTGTTCTCATCGGCTGACGGCCCACCCGTACCTTACCCGGACGTCACACCTACATCGCACTTATCGACAAGGGCTCGGCAAATAATTTTCAACACATAAACATGACACAGTTATAGCTAACTTTTATTCAATTTGCAGGCGTACGAAATAATTCCAACCCAGCTTCCATATGAACCCTGGGCTACGGGCAAATAAACCAAAAATGAGAACCAAAATATATTATGTTGATCTGAAGCCTTTCCAGTCAGCTACAACCGGAGAAGGATTGTACTGTTTCTCCAACTTGGCACATTGTTTACACTCTCCGGGGTCGCACGGCCTGCGAGAGAGAGCGTCCGCATTCCCGTGTAGCTTCCCCGGACGATGTTAGATCTCAAAATCGTACAATCCCAACCTCTCTAGCCACCTGGCGACCTGACCCTCTGGGCTTTTAAACGATAACAGCCAGCGTAGTGAAGCATGGTCCGTTCTAATCAAAAACCTACGTCCGTACAAATAATGGTGGAAGTGGGCAATTGACTTGACGATGGCCAACAGTTCTCGGCGAGTCACACAGTAATTCCTTTCTGTTTTACTAAGCACCCGACTGTAATACCCAATAACTCGTTCTAGATCTACTTGAACCTGTGACAACACTCCCCCGATGCCACTCATGGAAGCATCGGTGTCTAGAATGAAAGGAATCTCCGGCAACGGAAACGCCAGGATAGGAGGGGTCGTGAGTCTAACCTTGAGCTCAACAAAAGCGTTTTCGCATTCTAATGACCATTCGAAAGTGATTCTCTCCCCGGTGAGATGATGCAAGGGTTTCGCAATAGTTGCGAACCCCTTGACGAATCGTCTATAGTAGGTACAGAGGCCTACAAAACTCTGAACATCCAATTTGTTCTTGAGCGGGGGCCAGTCTCGAATGGCTTTGATTTTATCAGGATCTGTCTGGATTCCGTCCGAAGATACAACATGTCCCAGAAATTTGACCTCCTTGTGAAAAAGGTGACATTTTTTAGGGCTCATCTTCAAGTCAACTGCCTGTAGTCGTTGAAAACTTTCTTCAGGTTTTCGACTTCTTCCTCGAAAGTGTTCCCGAACACGATAATGTCGTCAAGATAGACGAGGCAGATTTTTCCCACTAACCCCTGGAGCGCAGTATCCATAACTCGCTCGAAAGTTGCAGGAGCGTTGCATAAGCCGAAAGGCATGACCTTGAATTGCCATAACCCCCCTAAGCCAGTGACAAACGCGGTTTTTTCTTTATCCTCAGGGTCCATTTCAACCTGCCAATACCCACTTTGTAAATCTATTGTGGAGAACCAGTCGGCTCCAGCTAACAAGTCAAGAGTTTCGTCGATCCTCGGGAGAGGGTAAGAATCTTTTTTCGTTACGTTATTCAATTCACGGTAGTCGATGCAAAATCTCTTAGTCCCGTCTTTTTTGTTAACAAGGACTATTGGCGAGGCCCAAGGACCCGAGGACGGTTCAATAACATCGCTGCCTCGCATATCGTTGACCATTTTTTCAACCTCGGATCTACCATTTAACGGCAGTCGCCTAGCACCTTGTTTAATGGGAGCTGAATTTCCGACGTTGATTTTATGTTTCACGAGAGTACACCGCCCTATGTCCTTCGAATCTTTAGCAAAGGCGTTGCGAAATTCATTCAAAAGAGCGATTAGACTCTTTTGCTGTTGAAGACCTAATTCTCTTGATGAATCAAGAAATAATTTCTGCAAATACTCGGGAACTGCCGAATTCGGTATCTCAATTACTTCTATTATATCAGGATCGACGGCGGAAGAAGCAGGAACCAGATTTTGCTCAACAGAAACAACTCTTTCCTGAGTAACGAGGACGGGAAATGAAGACGAAGATTCAGGATTTGATAGGGTGTTTCGTCCGAGACCTCTCACAGTCAAAGAAGAGGATTCGCGGGTTGGATTTGAATGACGTGTAGTTTGTAAAGAAATCTCTGTCTCGCGGGTACTCAGAGTGTTATTTTCCGTAGAAATAACACATTTATGTTTAGAAAGGAAATCGATCCCTAATATTCCGTCATCTTCGATGTCGGCTACAAAAACCTCATGAGAAGTCCGGATACACCCCTCCACATCTATTTCGATCAGTGACTTCCCTAGTATAGGAGTTGTCTCACCCGTAGCTGTTCGTAAGGTTGAACTGTTAGAAGAAGGCTTCGAAACTAAAGTCAGTAAATCGGACCGAACTACGGTAACTTCGGCTCCTGTATCTATGACCCAATGGCATTCAACGCCGTTGACCGAACCTCTCGCGTACAGACCCGATTGCCGAAGGCTACGAATAACAAATCGTGTAAAGGAAGGGCGAATTGAAGCTTGCGGAGAAGATAGTCTTTGCCCTTCAAGGCTATCCTGACCTAGTTTTTTGAGCGGTTCGAGTCACGATTTTCTCCTTGATTATTTTCACAAGGATTATTGGAAGGCGCTCCGGAATTCGCGTTCCGGTTATACAAGTGTTGGTTTCGATTTGAACCATCGCGGTCCTGATTTACCGATCGACGCCACGAGTCACCTCTATTTGTTTGTAAGCGATCATTCTCCTCTATTTGTCGCTTGAGTGCGAAACAGTTTTGCACCTCATGTCCTCGTTTTTTGCAAAAAATGCAAGTTCTAATAAAATTTCGATTTTGGTAATTCGAGTTCTCGTGGTTGGGAAAAGAGGGTTTTTGCTGCGGCCAAGTGTGGAAGGTTGTTTATTCTGAGAGGTTGAGGAAGGAGGAGAGGGTTTTTCCTCAGCGATCTGACGAATACGTTGAGAGCCCAGGGCCTCTTGATTGAGGATTTCAATTTCTAACCCCCTAACGATCGCGTCACGAAGGGTTGGAGGTTTGGCCATCTTCAAAGCATGCTTTGTAGTGGGCTCAGAAATTGCGTTTATGAAACGCGCACAGGTCAACTTGTCCCTGCTGGAACCCAAACAATCGGGTATAGCACTGCGCGCCAACCGCTCAAGATCGTGGCCGAGAGTAGCCAAATCTTCTCCCTTCTTTTGTCGGCGGTTCTCAAATTGAGTAAAGTATAAGTCAGTTAGATGTTCCTCTCCGAAGCGCAATTTTAGAGCGATGCAAATTTTATCAAAGTCTCGCGCATCTTCATCTGTAAGAGAACTGAGAGCGCTGAGGGCGGTTGCTCTCAGAGACGCGGTCAAAGTTGCCGCTTTCTCCGCGAAATTCCAATTATTTATCTCCGCGATCATTTTAAACTGTCTTTCGTAAATTGCCCAACGAGTTGACCCATCGTAAGTACTCGGCCGTACTGTTTGTGTACTCCTAGCGCGAGAATCCGAAGTGAAAGTCCCCGGGTTTTGATTGTCGAAGCTATTACCCAGTGTGCCCGAATTTAATAACAGCTTCTGTAAGAACTGTATTTGACTTTGTTCAGAACTCGCCTGATCTTTTTCGCGAGCGTTTTCACAGGAACACTCCTGATAAGAAGTTGGAATGTTTTGAAACTCATTATCATTCGTTAGAGAATTTTTCGCGGACAGCGCAGTAATGACCTTTTGACTTGCCTCCGTAACCAGTCTGTTCAAACTCTCGCGATTCAAAGTGATATTCTCTCTATGTGGGTTTTCAACCGAACTCTGATGAACCTCATAACGACATTCATCTCTCAAACTATTTCGTCGGGGAACTTCAACTCCACTCCTGGCGCAAGATAAATGGGAATAGTCCCTCGGAATTGGCACGTTAAAATTCTGAGTCGTATCTTTAACGCTCAGGAAACGAGAACTGGCTGCTGCTGGGTTCGACTGCTCAGGAACATGGTCAGGCTCCGCTCGTGTTTGGCTAACATTAGCAGAAAATATTCCTAAATCAAGATTTCGGCTGATCTCTGTGCGAGGTGCGTTGGACGGAACTTCCTCTCGTGCTTGCAGGGTCGCCGTCGCATGATCAGCCGCTACTTTTTCACTTTGGGTGTGTAGCGATCCTGGAATCTCAAGTCGCAGGGGTTCGTCGCTACACAACAGATTCCTAGCACTTTCACCTTGTTCGTTCCGTAGTGTTTTTCCACTACGGACATTGCTTTGGTGTGTCGGCGGGAGCGATGCCAAAAGAATCGCTCCGCTCGTACTGGAGCTATTTAATAGTTCGAGGTCTGACCTTATTATTCCGTCAGATACTCGTCTTTGGGAAAGCAGCATCGGACAGGCGGCTCCGCTGGACGGAACCGGAACGGAGGTCTCCTCCGGAACTCGTGTCCCACAGCTCTCCACCCGCTCGATCCGAAGCTGCATTTCCTCGTGCTGACGCCGTACCTCTTGGCGCAAGTCCTCCTGCTGCTGCTGCAGGTCGGACTGAACTCGCTGAATCATACGCTTCCGTTCCTCGCGTTCTCTTTCGAGTTCAAGACGACGAAGCTCGACATCAAGTTGACGCTCGTCTTTCTCCCGCTCCAGCTCGATACGTTGAAGTTCGAGGTCACGTTTCCGTTCCTCTCGTTCCCGTTCGATGCGAAGTTTCTGGATCTCAAGATTTTGTTGGCGTTCCTCACGTTCGTTTTCGGACTCAAGCCGTCGAACTTCGAGTTCTCGCCGACGTTCTTCCCTCTCTTGTTCTTGAGAAAGAAGCCGTTCTTCCCGTATTCTAATGACTTCAGAATTAACTTGACTGTTGATTTGCCGTTGTACTAGCTGTTGATGTTGTTGGACCAACTACTGAACCGGGGAGATCAGAGGAACTTCCCCTTCAACAGGCGTCGCCAAAATTGGTAGTAAAGCGGGAGCTGAGGAGGTTGCAGGCCCTGGGGTTGCTGCAGGTTCTCTTCTGGTTTCTCCCGTACTCGTCGACGCTCCTCGAGCGTTCTTGGCTCGTCTCTGCTTGCGAGGCGGCTGAACGACCATTTCTTTATTTTCATCATCTGAGGTATTCGTTCCTCGTCGTGTAATCACCATTATTTCTTTGCGCTTTTTCTTTCTCGTTGAACACTTCCTTACACACAAACTCGCTAATATCGGATTGAGAAGATCCCACTTCTGACACCAATGTAGCTGCGGATGTAACCGAGCTACGATTAATTAAAAGGGTTCTCTCAAAATGATATCAACGAAGCGTTTTTCAAGAGATCAATATTCACAAGGAAGTATTTATTCAGAAAGACGTGTTATCTCAATCAAGTCTGAGACTGGACTGTTTTACAATAATGCTGGTCGTCGAAGCGACCAGAAGATTCAGCTATTTCTTCTTCAGATATTAAACATGAGAAGATATTCGTCAAAAGCTACACATCTAGTGTATAAGAAGTGAGGGATTTCTTCGTAACACTAACACACCACCAGGGTTCGTCGGTACGAAATCAGACGAGACAAGGGAAAATATGGGGAAATGCGGTTTATTGAGACACGTGTTTACAGCATCAGATCTCCTGAGAGACTGTTGTTAGTTAAAAAGTAGAGGCTGGTTGTCGTGGCAACCAGCCTGCACCTCTTTCGTGTTATGTAAAGGGTGTAAGGCTGCAGCAGCCTTCGTAACACTATCCCCCCCTGTGACAAGAGTCGTCCCGACTCGGATTAATCGACAAACTGCTTGAACGACGTGTAGAGATTCGAAATATGTAAGTGTTGAATTGGGAGGAATGCTCCCAAGACGTGTAGGGTGCTCTACGGAGAGAGTCGCGACTATGGTCGTACGTTCAAAGACTCTCGCCAACTCCACTCGGCATTCGCCTTCGCTCTCGAGGAAAACCATAGAAAGACTCGAGAAAGCGGCCGAGCACCCTGAGGTGACTCTACGTGTTTACAGGGATCGTAAGTAAGGCATTTGATAAATACAATGACACGTGCGTATCTTCGACGCTTGTGGCCACCAAGGTGCTGGGGTAATCCAAAGATTCAACCGTGAGGAAGAGTCTAACAGCGAATGCGTCGTCGGGAGCAAGGGGTTGCAAAAGTCCGCATCAAGGTGGTTCGTCATAAACAGCAACAAGGCAAGGTCGTGGGTCGAAGCGAGGCCACTTCCAAGGTGTCCTGAACAACGAAGATCGCCGCAAATCTAAAATTCGGGGAGGACAAACGTGAGACAGGTTCCGCACGGCCCATGGCAGAACGTTGGAGGTAGTTCGTAAGAGCAAGAACAGTAGAAGAGGGGTGAGTTAGGCGGGTTTTTCCGTAAGAAAATGGAAAGCTCTTATCTGATTTAACAGGACAAATGCAGGGCAAATCCGCTGATGGGGGGGGGGTGTCTCCATCCAAATCGTTGTAGCCTCGTAGGGACCAAGCAATCTTCAAAAGGCGACAGCTGGGCAAATCTGAAATGCTGACTTCCAAGGGTGGCTAAAACTGAACTCATTATTTTCAATCTCCACACAGTATACAGCTTTCTCAATTCCAAAATGAAACCCCAAAAACATATGTAGATAGACATTAAGTAGCATCCAGATTTCACCGGAAACATCGAACAAAACGAATAGATCAGAAACTCAATGTTGTGGGTGATTAACTGCCGTGAAGAATGACGATTTATTTCTATTCGGGATATTTCTCGATCTACGATACCAGGAAGTCTCACTTCCTTGTTGATGAACTTTCGAAGCGTCCAAATCCGTTTTCAAAGAGAAACAGTGTTTGGTCCCATGACCTTTCTTTCCACAGAATGAACAGGTTTTGGAGAACCGATTCCTTCTGTAACTATCGAACGAAGCAAAGATATCTGGATGAGACTGGCTGCTGGGAGTGTTTCCTATCGAACGAGTAAACGAATGTAGTTCCCCTTCTTGACGAGACTTAACCGAGTCAGAGTCTTCTCGGAATAAAGCTTCCATTTCTAATCCTTTGGCGATAGCTTCGCGAAGGGAAGAGGGACTGGCCATTTGTAATGAGTATTTTAAAGTTGGATCCGAGATGGCATTCATGAACCTCGAACAAGCTAATTGGTCCAAACTTTTAGCATCACATTCAGGAAAAGCGAGTCGAATAAGTCGCTCGAGATCCTGTCCGAGAGCAGCCAGATGCTCATTTCGGCCTTGACAACGCTCTTCAAATCGTGAGAACCACAATTTGGACAAATACTCCTCCCCGGACCGAAGTTTCAATGCTGCACAAATTGCTTCGAAATTCTCAGCATCGGAATCTGAAAGAGAACCTAAGACATCCAAGGCCGGTCCTCTGAGAGATGCAGACAACATCACGGCTCTTTCGAGGGAATCCCAATCATTTATGCGAGCTATCAGTCGAAATTGACGTTCAAAAATATCCCAAGGGGTCGAACCGTTGTAAATGGTGGACTTTATTATGGTCTGTGAATTCCTCGCGCGCGGTTCCACGCGTTCTACTAAATGAGAGCTAGTCTAGTATGCAGTGGTTGGGACGACTGGCCTATCAGATTTTCCTATCTGAGTTTCCTTATCTATAAAGGATAAGTTATTAACTGATTCTCGGTGTGTCTCTACCACCAGAGGTTTTAGACTTCCACGGTCTACTGAGACGCAAGCGTCATGAAGGCTGGTTAAACTGTCAATATTCCGGCTTTGGTTATGATTGGAGGTCAAAGATAATTGCTGAGAATCGAGTGCTACATCCGACATAACCGCAAAAGTAGGTGATTCCATAGACACCACTCCACTGGACTCTGAACGACTCAAAACTGACGGTGATGGAATGTGATTGCGCCCCGTGAATGACACTGACCTTGGTACCACTTTGTGTACCTGTGGTTGTTGGTTTACGGACGTACGGGGCGTCGGAATCGGGTGACGATGAGGCTTCTGGAACCAAGCATCCTGCATCCGAACCATCTGGCCAAGCATTTCGTCTCGTACTTGCCGAAGGTCAGACCGGATCAACTGAAGCATCTCCGTGCGGTACCCTTCGATCCGCTGGAGAAGTTGTTCAAATTCTTGTTCACGGTGTTCGCGTTCTCGTTCGCATGCACGAAGGCGTCCCTTGCCAAGCTTCTTCAATATTTTCAGTAACGGCTGCCACTGAGCTGGGGTCGGAATCGGTGCAGGTCGGGCCTGGCCGAAGATCCGCCCGCGCTGGGGCCGCAAAACAGGCAGGGAGCCCTCTAATCGTAAATCTTCTGTGGACGTCTCTGTCCCACTCCGTGTGCGCACCATAGTAAGCGTGTAGCGTTCAATAGTTTTAAAAGGCTCTCACGATTCCGAAAACTGGCGTATATGTCGCAATCACCCAAAAATCTCAAAATCGTCCCAGGCTCTCACGATCTCAGTACCGAAACAATCCCACTTCTGACACCAGTGTAACGTTTGGCCGTTACCACCAGGGTTCGTCGGTACGAAATCAGACGAGACAAGGGAAAATATGGGGAAATGCGGTTTATTGAGACACGTGTTTACAGCATCAGATCTCCTGAGAGACTGTTGTTAGTTAAAAAGTAGAGGCTGGTTGTCGTGGCAACCAGCCTGCACCTCTTTCGTGTTATGTAAAAGGTGTAAGGCTGCAGCAGCCTTCGTAACAATATCATACCTTAACGATAATACTATTGTTCCTACAAGAGTTACCTCTTCTTCCTTGTTTAGAAATATAAACACTATATTTTGATACATAACTGTCATAACTCACTTCAAACATCTACCAAGTGATCTAGAGGAAGAGGCGCGAAGTACAATTAAACGATTAAACGAACTTACCTGTAAGTGAAGTTCTATCGTAATTGTATGAAGCGCCTCTTCCGAATAGATCACTTGGTAGTTCCCTGGAATTATGCTTATGGCGCCACATGTTTAAAGCTAAATTCAGACTTTTGGCGTATGACGTCACGCCTCTGATGCCCAACTGCATTTCTTCAAAGTGCTGTCATAACTATATTCGGGGCTGGCATTGAGAAGTAATACCAGCTTGGGTAAACTGGGTGGGACTGATCTATTCGGAAGAGGCGCTTCATACAATTACGATAGAACTTCACTTACAGGTAAGTTCGTTTAATCGTTTAATTTTGCCGAACACAGATAGTATGTGAACGCTCGAAAATTATCGAAATTTTCCATCTGGAAAACGGCTGAGAGGCGCGCCCTATTACTTGCACCTGTTACGCCTATGGGTACGACCTACCTGTGGAATAAATTTGGTTCGAATCGGTCACCCATGTAGTTGAGGTTCCCCTTGTACGATTCATTGAATCTTACCACCTGCAGAATATACGTGCTACAAAATGTTAAGTGTGCTGTTAAATATAGCGTGTCTAATGGCATAAGGTCGTAAGCGCCAAAAACGCGATTTTGGTAGCAAAAGGTCGTATAATTTTTTTTGTCACGTCATTCGCTCTGAACACGGCCAAAACGTATAGATCAATTGAAATTACGAGATCGAAAAATGTAAGTGCAAAAGGTCGTAAGTTTGGCGGATACGTCGTTCTTTCATTACAATTTTTAAGGAAAAATAACAAACAACGTAAAGGCAAAACGTCGTAAGCGCCATTTTTTTCATGATTTCTAATGATTTTTCCAAATAGTTGTAAAAACTCGTAAAACGCAAAGATAAATCGAAAGAACGAACATTTAAAAAAATTCGATAAAAAATATTGGTAGTTAAAAGCAGAAGGTCGTAAGCGTCATTTTGATTTTTTTTATATCTCACGATTTTTTTTAAATAGCTGTAAAAACTCGTGAAGCGCAAAGATAAATTGAAAAAACGACCATTTAAAAAATTGGATAAAAAATATTGGTAGTTAAAAGCAGAAGGCCGTAATCGCCCAACTTACGACCGTTTGCATTTACATTTTTCGATTTCGTAATTATAATTGATCTATACGTTTCGAACGTTTTCAGAGCGATTGGCGTGAAAAAAAAACGTTATACGACTTTATGCCATTATAAACAGCAAAACGTCGTATAATGGCGCTTACGTCCTTATGTCATTAGACACTACGCGATATTTCGTGACACAACACTTCAAAAATTGATTGCTTTCGATATATGATCACTTCCTCCTTGGTCGCCATGACCTAAGCATCTAGGATTGTCACTAAAAGGTATTTATTAAGCTTAGCTTAGCTAATCTCTTCGGAGTTTCTGTATAACAAAATAATAGTACTTCTATCGAACCTACGTAATTTGTATCTTTTATAAATATAAGAATTAAAATTGTTATAGCCTGAGGATGGCCGGCCGGCGCCGGTCGAAACGTCGCTTGTAATAAACAAATCTATCCGACCTAATCCGACGAGTTTTTCTTCGCTTTCGATATACGTCCAGTTGGAATTGAAATCAATAATTCAAATATTCTCAGTTTGAATTTGGATATTGTATCCTTGTTGTATCGAGAATATTTCACCCCTTGATGCAAAAATATTTCTACGTTTATCTACAGAACAGGTTTTTCTCACCTGTTGATGATGTGTGTGAATAATTGCAATGCTGACGTGGAAGCCATCGAACCACTTGTCTCTCAATTAGTTTTTTTTTTTTCGTTATTCTCACCTATATGTATGTATTTTCTAGCGTACCCGATTGAAATAAGTATAAGTGAGGTTTCATTGTATTGGAAAATAGAACGTTCGAGCATGTGCTATTGGTCTGTAACTTACCGCTAGCATCATCCACGGACAGCAATGAGGCGACAAGAAGACAGAAGATCTTGTTCATGTTGAAGGTAGCCACTTACTTCGTGTCTGGTTAGAATTCGTCCGATCCGTCGTATTTATACACAGCAGAGAGACCCCCTACCACGTCGATAACTCAATGTAGGCTTAAGACGTAAGGACGTAAGCGCCATTATACGACGTTTCGCTGTTTATAATGGCATTATATTGCGAGTTTCGTTCTCAAGATATAACTATGTAGTACCGCTAGTCCACACACGGTACCGCCACGATCTTCAAATAAAATAAAGAATGGCTTGTCCAGCCATCTACCTATCCTTCTTACCGATGCCCATCATAACGTTTTTTCGTGCACGAGACGCCACATCGCCAGATTAGTCAGTTTTTCTAAAAAGTACGTAAATAGTGAAGTAGGATGGGCAAAACTTCGAAAAAGAGGAGTCACAGGACGCGATCTCGGTCCAGATCGCCGTCTCGTCATAAGGAAAGAGATTATGACGAACTGTATCGCGAAATAAAGCGACTCAAGAAAGAGGTGCGTCAGAGTCGCCACTCCCGATCGGAAGATCGAGCGACTTCCAGCGACAGAGACGATAACCCCCAAGCCGCACAGTGGTCCCAAATCCCAAATCGCTTGACAAAAATCGAGAAATGAAGTTTCTATTTAAGGAATTCTAAGTATTCGGTCAGGTAGAGGGGTATTTCGGGGAACCCTTTCAAGGGTCGGTAGGTTGCAGGTGTTGCATTTAGCCGTTGGGATCTCATTCGTAACCGAGCGCGCGAGCAGGTAGCGTCGGTCGTGCGCTACGCTCTAAAACTTCGGCTGTGTTAAAAGTGAAATAACTTCGAGTAGAATTCAGCTATTGCAATTCTACAAAATGGAATCTTCTCCTGGAAGTAAGTACATTTTCTATATTAGTACAGTTTTTCATGTCAAACCCACACCGAGCAACAAAAAATGTAAACATCTACTGTGTATTCGCGTGCCTGCGGCGAAAAAAAAAAATGTTCACATCGACTAAAAGCTAATAATTCAATAGAATTCAGTAACCAGCCAAGTATCACATTATTCTTTAGAGTCTTGAGTATGATGTTACCAAATATTAGCTGCCTACGACTGCCTTTGTCGTTTTGGTGAATTTTTTTTTATAAATAGACGCTGGAATTGATCTCAGGCTCGGCGGGGCGGCACGGCGCGTGGCGCGCCGCACGAAGTCAAGGAATTATTTCTTCCAAATTTGTTGCCGAAAAATGTTGATCTCAATTTTATTATTGTATTGTTTACAGTGTTCTAGTATTATTATTAATTCTTTGAAATTATATATTGTTATTTCAATACTGAATTATTTTTTTCTAGGCTCTCAGACACACAGTGAAGTGCGGTACACCAGAGAAGAAATATTTCGCTTGGTTAGTGAGCATTTGAACGACAATGCAAACGAAGTTCATGAAGTCATCGAGAATCATTTATCTGCAAAACTATTCTCCTCGTACACGTTATCGAAGACTGAGAAGAAAACGATTCGTAAATTATTACACACCGAAAGAAATTTATTCTTAAAGTTAGTATAATACACTAAAACTTAGTATATTTCCATCTAAAATAGGCGGTGAGTATATTTTCTAATCTTAAGAGGAAAATAATTTAATGAGCACATACTAATGTGAATGCATACTAGTTTTAAGAATAATCCTCTAATCTAAGTTCAGTATGTCACATTCTAAAGGTTAGTATATACTCTAAACGTAAAAAAAGCATCCCAAAGGAGAAATCAGTGGAATTACAGAAAAATCGTTTTATTTTAATTTTGTATTCATATTTTACATTCATTATATAAAAAACGTATAACATTAATTTTGTCTGACCTAATCTTAGTCAAGTGATAGGGTAATGATAATGATCATGAAAATGATATTGATGATACTAGTGATCATTATCAACATAATGATAATAATAATGATAACAATGATAATGAAAATGACATTGATGATAATAATGATTATATTGATGATGATCATGAATATGATATTGATGATAATAATGATAATGATAATATTGATAATGATCATGAAAATGATATTGATGATAATAATGATCATTATCAACATAATGATAATAATGACGATAATGATAATGAAAATGACATTGATGATGACAATGACAATGACAATGACAATGTCTGAATGATAATAATAATGAGACCATTGATAATGATCATGAATATGACATTGATCATAATAATAATGATGATATTGATAATGATAATGAGTATGACATTGATGATAATAATGATAATATTAATAATGATCATGAATATGACATTGATGATAATAATGATAATATTGATAATGATCATGAATATGACATTGATGATCATAATGAATATTGATCATAATGATCATGAAAATGATATGGATGATAATAATGATCATTATCAACATAATGATAATAATAATGATGATAATGATAATGAAAATGACATTGATGCTAACAATGACAATGGCAATGTCTGAATGATAATAATAATGAGAATATTGATAATGATCATGAATATGACATTGATCATAATAATAATGATGATATTGATAATGATAATGAGTATGACATTGATGATAATAATGATAATATTGATAATGATCATGAATATGACATTGATGATAATAATGATAATATTGGTAATGATCATGAATATGACATTGATGATAATAATGATAATATTGATAATGATGATTATAATGAATATTGATCATAATGATCATGAATATGACATTGATTATAATAATAATGATGATATTGATAATGATAATGAGTATGACATTGATGATGATAATAATGATTACATTGATAATAATCATGAATATGACATTGATGATAATAATGATAATGATCATGAAAATGATATTGACATTGATATATGATGATAATGACAATGATAATGATAATGAAAATCATAATAACAATGATAATATTGAGATTCATCATGATCATGATAATGATAATCATGATAATGATCATGAAAATGATATTGATGACGATAATGATAATGATCATGAAAGTGATATTGATGATGATAATGATAATAAGAATGATTACTATGATGATGATCATGAAAATAATATTGATAATAATAATGCAGTAGGTGGAATTATTTCGAAGGTTGTGAGAACACGCGTACTCGTGATTTACTTTGCGGAAATAGACAAACTGATAATTTTAGGTCTATTTACGTTTCAATACTTAATTGACGTGCCCAGATCATTTTCATTTAGCCACTCAACGCCTGCGTCGATTTATTCGAAAAAAACTATAGAACTTAATTGCGAAATCAGTACACAACACTGCACAACACGATGGATGACACGATGCGGACGCAGCCATATTGCAATTTGGTGCGTTCCCCACCGCAGGGTGATCACGTGGTCACCTTACGATAGACGGCATACTAACTTTAAGAGGATATTCTTAATACTTCAGGATTCTAGGTGGAAATATACTAATCATTTAGAGGATTCGTTTAGTATGTACGATTAGTATGTTACTATACTAGAAATAAGAATAAATTTTTTTCGGTGCACGAAATGCGACATAGGTGGCAAAAAGCTAGCAGGACCGAGGCTGTGTTTCTGAAGAAAAATAGGGATTGGTTGAGCACATTCGTCGTCTTCGGGAACAATGAGGTCGGGAACTCTATAGAAAAAGAAGAATCACCTGCAGTTCGCGGTCGTGGACGCCCTACGAAAAGCTTTGAGAACTCGGGCGAACGGACTAAACGAAGAAAAATCGAAAATATACGTAATCAGTCCAGTACCGAAGAGCTTGCCCTTGCCACTGAGTTGAATCTTCGAGCTGAAGGAAAATTAGATGCCGCAAAAGTAATTCAAGATGTCATCGTGGGTAGTCCTACTAGAGCTTCGAAATACAGGCAATCTTTACGTACTGTTTCAGCAGATTGTTATTCCGATGATGCTGCTCTGTCTCTAATGATTGAGTATCATATGTCCAAACATACGTATCAGGGAATACGTTCCGGGGCGCTAGAACTTAACTCTAAAATATATCCATCTTACAAATGTGTGCTGCAGGCAAAAAAAAAATGTTATCCGTCTAAAGATGATATAAACATAACTGAAAGTAGGGCTGAAGTGAAGCTTCAAGCACTGTTAGATCACACAGCGAGTCGCATATTGTCAGTGCAAGAAGACGTTTTGACTTGCCTCTCATCCGATAAAATTTCTGAATTGAATTTGATTTGCAAATGGGGATGCGATGGAACATCCGGGCAAAGCAATTTTAAACAAAAATTTAGCAATGACGATAGAGATAAATCGGATGCGACAATTTTTTTTACTTCGCTTGTGCCACTGCAGCTCATGTTTATTGATGAGGTAAACAACAAAGATATTATTATTTGGCAAAATCCGCGACCCTCATCCCCCCGATTTTGTAGACCGATAAAAATTGAATTCTTGAAAGAGACTGCGGAAGGAACGCGAGCTGAAGTGAACGGTATCCAAGAACAAATAAACCAGCTCTAATCTTTTCATACAATTGTTAATGGAAGAGAAATGAATGTGACCTACAAATTGGCGCTAACAATGGTCGATGGAAAAGTTTGTAACTCAATCACATCTACTATATCTTCTCAACGATGCTATCTTTGCGGCAGTACATCAAAAGAGTTTAACAACATCGACAAGATGTTGAAGCAAAAGATAAACGAAGAGCATTTACAGTACGGAATATCTTCCCTGCACGCCTGGATTCGGTTTTTTGAGTGCCTTTTACATATTTCGTACAAATTAGAAATTGAAAAGTGGTCCTCGAATAAGAAAAGCATCGAGGATCGTAAAAAAAACTATACAAAAGGGTTTCCGGGAGAAATTGGGCCTTTTAATTGATCAGCCAAAACAAGGTTTTGGTAGCACGAACGACGGGAATACCGCTCGTCGTTTTTTTCAAAATTCAAGCGTTTCTGCATCTATTACGGGACTAGATGAGGACCTAATAAAAAGATTCCACGTAATCTTACAAGTGATATCGTGCGGTTTTGAGATAAATGTACAGAAGTTTGAAGAATATGCTGTTGCTACAGCCCGTAGATTCGTGCTATTATATGGTTGGTATTATATGCCCACTACTGTACACAAACTGTTAATTCACGGGGCAAAAATACTACAATTGTCGATGCTGCCAATAGGGCAGATGTCAGAAGAAGCCCAGGAAGCTTGTAATAAATACATAAAATCATTCCGACAAGATTTTGCAAGAAAATGTAGTAGGAAGGAAAATATGGAAGATGTTTTCTCGCGGCTTTTGGTTTCGTCCGACCCTGTCATTTCCAGTTTAGGTAAGCTGCCAGCAAAGGCAACCAAATCCTTATCGCGCGAAGCAGTTGCGTTGTTGAAGTCAGCGAGTATTCACAATAATGAAGAAGTTTCATCTAGTGACTATAGCGATAGTGATGACGAAAGCTATGCTGCGACTACAGATAGCGATTAATTTTACCAACTTAAAAAAGATGTTTTTTATTAACTGTTTGTATTTAATGTAATTTTTCATTACATGAGTGAATAAACTCGGAATTGTTATTGTTTATTTCAATACTTTACCTATCTACTATATCCCACATATCCAGCATATTCTGTTCTTTAAAAAGAGATTCGTGTTCAGCGATCTGGAAAACCCCCGAATACCGAATTCCGTGAAGATTGGTTGAATTTTTAAAAAAATTTTCCGCCGTTTTTGGGCCGCCATCTTGTTTTTTGAAAATTTGACTTCGGATTCGTGTTCAGTGACCTCGAAAACCCCCGAATACCGAATTCCGTAAAGATTGATTGAATTTTTAAGAAAATTTACCGCCGTTTTTGGGCCGCCATCTTGTTTTTTAAAAATTTGACTTCGGATTCGTGTTCAGTGACCTCGAAAACCCTCGAATACCGAATTTCGTGAAGATTGATTGAATTTTTAAGAAAATTTTCCGCCGTTTTTGGGCCGCCATCTTGTTTTTTGAAAATTTGACTTCAGATTCGTGTTCAGTGACCTCGAAAACCCCCGAATACCGAATTTTGTAGCGATTACACGATACCTTCTATTTTTGACCGAAGATTTGGGATTTGGGACCACTGTGAGCCGAGAGCTATTACCGAGGGGGTTTTTACGAAGACCAACATCGACGAAAGTCTCGTAAGCATTTAATATCAAAATTATGGTTCAGGCGGGCGATAGGCTCACACGAGGGGTGAGATATATCGTGCCTCCCAAGATGGCGGTGGGCCCTCACGAGGGGGGGGGGGACAGACCGTGCAGTTACTTGGTGCCTTGAACAGACGGTGGTCGCTCGACCATTTTTAATGTAGGAGTTTTGGGTCAGGTTCAGTCAATAACAACTCTGCATTTAATTTAACCAATAACAAAACTTATTTATTTGGAATAAATCTGAGGATTCAAACAAGAACATTTAATTCTGAGCAACGTGATAGAATAATCCAAACCTTTTGACGACCAGTGTCACCAACAGTCAGAAGGACAGTGGTGGGCCCTCACGAGGGGGGGGACAGGCCGTGCATTTTATTTCTGCTACGCCCGAGTGCAGAAGTCGTTATCGACTGTCGGTGACAGACCACATGTTATTACAGGTTCCTGCTCGACGATTTCAAGTGGCTCTGGATCATCGGACAAAGAAAACGACAACCAGTCCGAGCATATTGCTCAGGACGGTCCAGAAGAGCGTAATGATACTGCTCCGGAGGAAGCTCCCCTCGACGAAGAGGAGCTACAGCTCTTAGGAGAGAAGGCATCCGCTGGGGACACCGGTGAACTCGACCTGCACAGAGAGATCGGGGATCGATGGCAGGTCTGGTCTCAGAAGGGCCTAAAAAAAGACAAAAAACAGGAGCTACTCGAGGAGTACCCGCGCAAGGGTAAATTCCTCTTCGAAGCCCCTGCGTTAAACCCAGAAGTAGAGGCCATAATCAATGAATCGGTCAAGAAGCGGGACAAGTATTTTTGTATCGACCAAAATACAATCGGATCAGCCATATCCGCTTTGGGTACAGGTACCTCCTTACTGCTTCGCCATAAAACTGAAGAAAATTACAGAACCAGGGCACTCAAGTGTTGCTTGGATGCTGGAAAACTTCTCTCAGAGCTATACTACCAAGTAAGTAAGACCAGAAAGGCGTTCATCTATCCTGGTCTGGACAAAAAAGCCAAGGACATCCTCGAAAAGTCCAAGACTGACACATATCTGTTCGGTAACGAACTTTCGACGCGGCTGAAGACAGCTAAGTCGATGGAGAAAGTTGGACTAACGCTGAAGCCCCAAACAGCGGTAAAGAAGACGCCATTTAAGCCGTCTCCTTCGGGAAACTGGAAAGCCCCGTCTGGGAAGAACCAAGGCTACTCTCAGACGGGATACAAATCGAAAGGGTATCGCCACCGAGGATCGAAGCACGGCAGATACCAGCAGGATCGAGGACAAGCCAGTGCCCCGCGCCCACAGAGCCAGACTTGGCCAGGGGACAACAGGCAGCAAGCCTCGCAGAAGTAGAACAGGTGAGACAGGTTGCAGGGAGACTAAAGCAGTTCCTTAGCGCCTGGTCGGAGATCACCAGTGATCCTTTCATACTAAATTGCGTGAAAGGTTATAAAATCATTTTTGACGTCACACCAACTCAAACTCGACCGCCCCCTGAGCCCTCGTTAAGCGCCGTGCAAGAAATTGAATACGCTAAGGCCATCAATGGTCTAATTCAGTCAGGAGTGATTAGAAGATGCTCTTCTTGCCCAGGACAGTTTGTCTCGGGATATTTTTTAGTCCCAAAACCTAACGGCTCTATGAGATTTGTATTGAACTTGAAAAGATTGAACGACTTCAACGTCTGGGTACCTAGCCCCCCCACTACTTCAAAATTGAAAAAATACTGGTGAGAAATAACGAGCTAATTAGGAGCTATCCAAAAATCCAAATCCCAAATTTTGAGCTCCAACGGTTGAGCAGAGATTACCATTTTTTAGTGGGGGGGCCAGGAACGCATGGAGTAAGACCCCCCACCCCTCAGGAGAAGGGGTAGGGAAAAAAATTTGCACCCGATTTACGAGCTTTTTACGAGCTTTCGGAAAACCCAAGTCCCGATTTTAGAGCTACAACCCCTAACGAATTACAGCCCTTTTAGATCTGTTTTTTTTCTCAATTCCTTCTCATTCAATATTATTACTATATTGAATACCTATGATATCCAGAAACACGTGCAGTGCCAAAATATATCGAGGTCTGGATTTTCGAGCTGCAACCCCCGACGCCCCTCGCCCCCGTACGGGGTGCGGAGTCAGGAGAGAACTACCCCTGGAACTCGTACGATCGGAACCGGGTTCGCGGCTCATAATTCAGCTAATTACGAGCTGCCGAGATATCGAGGTCTCGATTTTCGAGCTGCAGCCCCCGACGCCCCTCGACCCCGTACGGGGTGCGGAGTCAGGAGAGAACTACCCCTGGAACTTGTACGATCGGAACCGGGTTCGCGGCTCATAATTCAGCTAATTACGAGCTGCCGAGATATCGAGGTCTCGATTTTCGAGCTGCAACCCCCGACGCCCCTCGCCCCCGTACGGGGTGCGGAGTCAGGAGAGAACTACCCCTGGAACTTGTACGATCGGAACCGGGTTCGCGGCTCATAATTCAGCTAATTACGAGCTGCCGAGATATCGAGGTCTCGATTTTCGAGCTGCAACCCCCGACGCCCCTCGTCCCCGTACGGGGTGCGGAGTCAGGAGAGAACTACCCCTGGAACTCGTACGATCGGAACCGGGTTCGCGGCTCATAATTCAGCTAATTACGAGCTGCCGAGATATCGAGGTCTCGATTTTCGAGCTGCAACCCCCGACGCCCCTCGCCCCCGTACGGGGTGCGGAGTCAGGAGAGAACTACCCCTGGAACTCGTACGATCGGAACCGGGTTCGCGGCTCATAATTCAGCTAATTACGAGCTGCCGAGATATCGAGGTCTCGATTTTCGAGCTGCAACCCCCGACGCCCCTCGTCCCCGTACGGGGTGCGGAGTCAGGAAGAACTACCCTGGAACTCGTACGATCGGAACCGGGTTCGCGGCTCATAATTAAGCTAATTACGAGCTGCCGAGATATCGAGGTCTCGATTTTCGAGCTGCAACCCCCGACGCCCCTCGCCCCGTACGGGGTACGGAGTCAGGAGAGAACTACCCCTGGAACTCGTACGATCGGAACCGGGTTCGCGGCTCATAATTCAGCTAATTCCGAGCTGCCGAGATATCGAGGTCTCGATTTTCGAGCTGCAACCCCCGACGCCCCTCGTCCCCGTACGGGGTGCGGAGTCAGGAGAGAACTACCCCCGGAACTCGTACGATCGGAACCGGGTTCGCGGCTCATAATTCAGCTTATTACGAGCTGCCGAGATATCGAGGTCTCGATTTTCGAGCTGCAACCCCCGACGCCCCTCGTTCCCGTACGGGGTGCGGAGTCAGGAGAGAACTACCCCCGGAACTAAAATTTTGGCGACTTACTTGGAAAAACCGGGCGAAAATAATCTGGAAGCTATTGCAAACATACTGGAAAACAACGCCACCATTGAGCTGTTCAAGATTCCAAGAGAATTGAAACTCTCGTTCATGAAACGGCCGTATAAGTTGAGAGGTGTGGTGCACTGGAAGCCTCCTGGTTGTGGAACTCGGAAGTCGGATCCTCAACGCAAGGCTATCGGACATTATTCGCCGATCTGCTTCCGACCAGATCTGTCATGGATTCAATACGACGATATCACGCTCGCAGCGAAAACTATACCGAACAATTTTAAGGCGAATATTCACGTTATAGTTTACAGTGTATAAACAATGACTTGACGTTACACAATACCTACTTTTGTAAACTTTTTTCCATTGTATTTGTTTGATTGTATATCTTATCTATACGATACCTATACTGTATTCTTTGTTTGACTTTTTTTTTTTTAATATTTTATTCCATTTTCATGGCATTTTTTTGTAAGCATTCAATGTTGCGATGCAGAACCATGGATGGGTTCTGCAATATTTCGTACTAATACATATTTGAAAAACAGATTTAATTCGTCTGCCTACACCCGTGCCTAATCGAGAATGTATTCAAATGATACGACGGTATGGGTATACTTTCGCCTCATTGGATTTTATTCAGACACTATTTTACACGGCATTATTTATGACAGCGTTATTGAACAATTACATATTAGCGAACACCATCGGTAGTAATCAGTGTTGGGTAAATTAATATTATTAATTATTAACATTGAAAATGAATCGAAATTCATCAACCATTACAATTGTTACGTATGTGTGTAATAAATTACATTTTCATTGCTAATTACTACTATAATTTGTAATTCAGAAGAAATCCATCACAAATTACAATCGTGATGAGTAATGGATTTCGAATGAATTGCTATATAATTACATTTGTAATGGGTAAAAGATTTCGGCTGAGTTACTCAATTACTTCGCGTTGTTTGACATATTTCGCGTGATTGATTCTTTTCTATTCGCTAATTACAGCTGTAATTTGTAGTGGAAATGTAACCGAATACACCATGTAATTTTCTCGAGAATATGCTGCTGCCAAATACTGATGATGATTCCTCCGCTTCTTAAAATACTGCTATTTTAACTATTCTCAACTTTTCTTGAAATCCGTAAAATCCCATAAAGTCTTTGAAGTTTTGAAGTTTCAGATAGGGTGGACGGGGGCGTCGGGGGTTGCAGCTCGAAAATCCAGACCTCGATATATTTTGGCACTGCACGTGTTTCTGGATATCATAGGTATTCAATATAGTAATAAGATTGAATGAGAAGGAATTGAGAAAAAAAACAGATCTAAAAGGGCTGTAATTCGTTAGGGGTTGTAGCTCTAAAATCGGGACTTGGGTTTTCCGAAAGCTCGTAAAAAGCTCGTAAATCGGGTGCAAATTTTTTTTTCCCTACCCCTTCTCCTGAGGGGTGGGGGGTCTTACTCCATGCGTTCCTGGCCCCCCACTAAAAAATGGTAATCTCTGCTCAACCGTTGGAGCTCAAAATTTGGGATTTGGATTTTTGGATAGCTCCTAATTAGCTCGTTATTTCTCACCAGTATTTTTTCAATTTTGAAGTAGGAGCCGCAAACCCGGTTCCGATCGTACAAGTTCCAGGGGTAGTTCTCTCCTGACTCCGCACCCCGTACGGGGACGAGGGGCGTCGGGGGTTGCAGCTCGAAAATCCAGACCTCGATATCTCGGCAGCTCGTAATTAGCTGAATTATGAGCCGCGAACCCGGTTCCGATCGTACAAGTTCCAGGGGTAGTTCTCTCCTGACTCCGCACCCCGTACGGGGACGAGGGGCGTCGGGGGTTGCAGCTCGAAAATCGAGACCTCGATATCTCGGCAGCTCGTAATTAGCTGAATTATGAGCCGCGAACCCGGTTCCGATCGTACGAGTTCCAGGGGTAGTTCTCTCCTGACTCCGCACCCCGTACGGGGGCGAGGGGCGTCGGGGGTTGCAGCTCGAAAATCCAGACCTCGATATATTTTGGCACTGCACGTGTTTCTGGATATCATAGGTATTCAATATAGTAATAATATTGAATGAGAAGGAATTGAGAAAAAAAAACAGATCTAAAAGGGCTGTAATTCGTTAGGGGTTGTAGCTCTAAAATCGGGACTTGGGTTTTCCGAAAGCTCGTAAAAAGCTCGTAAATCGGGTGCAAATTTTTTTCCCTACCCCTTCTCCTGAGGGGTGGGGGGTCTTACTCCATGCGTTCCTGGCCCCCCCACTAAAAAATGGTAATCTCTGCGAGTCGACACCGTTTCTACAGAATCGTTTCTACAGAGCATCGTTTCTACAGAGTTCGTTTCTACAGAGATCGTTTCTACAGAAGATATTGTCAACAATAGTATATTGTGCATCAAGTGCGGGAAGTTGGCGATTCCGGACGAGTGTGAGGTATGCCGGACGAGCCGAAGGCGAGTGTCGGCATTCACACGAGTTAGGAATCGCCAACCCGCACGAGATCCACATCCTGTTTTTTGTATAAAACCTGATATGGAAAGTCTGACTTCGCGGACTGTGGAGAATGTGCGAGATAGCTGATCCTCTTACCGACCGAGGACAGTGCTGGAATGTGGACATTCCGGCACTGCTCTCGGCCGGTAAGGGAATCAGCCATTTCGCGCACCCTCTACCGTGCGCGGAGTCGAACTTCCCATGCAGGTGTTACGAAAAGATCGTTTCTACAGAATTAGTATAGGCTCGTTTCTACAGAAATCCAGCTGAAAAGTCGTTTCTACAGACCAATTATTTAAGGATGCTCGTTTCTACAGAATTAAATACGAAAGATTTTTTATTTTTTATAAAATATATTCTTCGTTTTTGATAAAATTTGAAGTTATTAATCATATTTAAACCTCAACTCTTTAATAATGTCTCGCCGAAAGCATGATGATCAATCTTCACGAAAAATTCCGGCTAAAGTACCAAAATTGACAGTTCATACTGAAGAGATTCTTCCTTTTACTACTTCGGAATTTCTACAAAACGTAGTCTTCAACGATAAATTTGTGTAAGTGAAACATGAATGCAAGGCATTAGTATTACGCTGAGTATTACATTGATTTGCGTGAGTAATTCACAAATACAAAAAATGTTTCAGGTCGATCGTTGGTTACGTTCAAAATGTGAACGAAATCAAAAAATTCAAAAGTAAAGACAACAAAGATTTATTATTATTGAAATTTTTGATGAATAACAATGAAGGGTCAAAAATTTCTTGCGTTGCATGGAACGAGAACTGCAAGCCAATTCGCCGAGACGGTTAAAGTAAATCAAGTAAGCAAATAATAATCAGTCGTTTGGCATAAGTATAAACACCATTTTTCGTCAAATTCCAAACAGAACGTCTATCAACACGTTATGGTTCTATTTATGTGCTACGCAAAACTACAATCAATCTGTAATCAATCTGTATAATGTTGATATATTACAGATTCTTCTGATTCAAAATTCGACAGCGAAGGAAAAGTCGAGTTTTAATGATGGAAACATGCCATATGAAATTTTGATCAAACAATCTACCAAAATTACAATATTAGGAATACACGTTTTTGGACAAGAGAATCTGTGCGAGATTGACAAATTTCTTGATATGGCAGAAAAGTGCGGGTGCTGGATAAGTGAGAGATCAGACTTTATATGTCATAACATATCTATTTTGAAAGAATAATAAACCCTTTCCGAAAAATATTTAGAAATCAAAGGATACTTGAGGGACGAGTTTGTAAAAAAACATAATAACGCGACTGAGTATACAGGTACCATAACTGACGGTAAATTCAAAGTAGAAGTCCTTTTGAATATGGTGACTCAATTTCCGTACAAACAAGGGCAAAAATTGGAAATAGTCGCACAAATTCAGGCATATGGTATGAGCAATTTTACGATATAATTACCCAAATGAAAGTTAGACCGAATATATCTCATTACATTTTGGTTTCTAGAAAATGAAATCATCTACTTAGAAGTAAATAATGTGGATGACATAGAGCTTGCGGACGAGACAGAAATGCCATTGCGAGATTTATTATTAATAAGAGAAATCATAACCAAAAAACCCGCCTGAAGGACTTGTTCCATGCATCGTTTATCATCAAGATAGAAATCATAACCAAAAACCACCTGAATCTTCGGAAGGACTTGTTGTTTCATGAATCGTTTATTATTTTGTAAATTATTATACATTATATATCTTTTTATCATACATTATACATTATATATTTATTATACAGTGTACCAATAAACGAATATGGATATGTTCCGAGTTACAACGTTTAAGTTCTGCTAATAAAGTTGTTAATAATCAGAATGAAGTTATATTCAGTAGAAATCACTAATTCTCTCGAACGATCGATCTTTGTCTCAATCTTCTCAGTTTTCGATAACGTCTAGATATGGCAGATAATATTGATCTTCCAAGTGTAAGAAGTGTAAGAAAATTTGTAAATAGCTTCGATTGGGATACTGTTTCGGGAATGGAGGAAACACTGTTCGGTTCTTGGTATGAGCAGGAATGGTCAATGGCTCGGTGTGGCATCGCCCGTTATATTGAAGTCTGGCACGGAGAGTCGGTCAAGATTGCTTGTAAAAAGTGTTTTGCTAACCTGTAAGTCATTTTATTTCGCACGTTGATTCTTTATTTAGTTGCGTATTTGGTGACGCGGATGTTTAAAAGACATTATATTAGAAAATTGTGTCCGCAGCATTCATGAAGACGCCGTAGGTTATGCCAAGCAAGAACATGTCGTATTTCCAAAAGCTGTACTCTCTTCGTTGTGTTTTTACTGTGGGGGAAATACTGTAGAAGATGTACTTGATGTGCGGGCCTGTCGAGGGTGTTTAACCGTGAAGTATCGACAAGCAGAGACCGTGTGGGCCCGCTTTAGAGTACGTTTGTTACAAGGCAATCAAGCCAACGTGTGATCACATGAAAAGATTATAATTGTAGATTAATCTAGAATGGTCAATCAAAATAATAAAACTATAGTAAAAATGTAAAAGTTTTATTTTAATATTATACTTTTGTTACACATTTTTCATTTATTCTCGTCAATAATGTTGAAGGCAATCAAAATGTGAATTGGACGATGGTAGGACAAGTATAACGTAACGTGTAACGCTCAATATTTACTTTTCACAACAAAATAATGTGTTTGTCACTGTATCTTATTTTGTGGTGTTGTAATTCAAATTAGATATTAATCGTAGTTTTAGTAGTTGGTAAACCTTGGTTATTGGTAGTTGACCGGAAACAAACTTATTTGAATGCAAATTACAATTTTATTATGAAAGTATACTTTCACTAAACTTTACAAAATTTCACTTAATGGTTGATCGAAATACGAAGTGGACTATGGTACGACCAGTAACTAGCATAAAGTTCTACGTGTGTTTGCATTGGTCCATGTGAAAATACTGCGTCCAATACCGTGTCACCTTTTGTTGTACTATGATTCAAGTCGGATATTGGACGTAGTTTTAATTTGTCCCACAAATAATCAACTAAGTATTTACCATTTTTGCTGCGCATGTTAATATTAAAATCGCCGCATAGTATAAACGTATAGGTGCAGTCAGTGCCAAAGTTATGTGATGTGTGTATATGTATTTAAATTTTTCTGTAACGTGTCGCAAATTTCATGAACATTGGTGCCAATTCTGCAGTAAATCACAGCAACGGTTATTATTAAATGGTTTTTTGTTCGAAACAATGTTTGGCTGATATCAATGTTTTTTGATTTCGTGTTATTTTCAAGATTTTGAACGTTGGTAATTAGACGATCATTTTTTGCGTAAATAATGGTACCACCGGAATGTTCATTTATCCGAGAATTGCAAAGAGAACATGCTACGTAATTATTGATTGTTGGGGGTGTATCCAAGCTTTTTAACCAGACTTCTGACAGCGCTAGTACATTGCATTCTAGGAAGAGTGGGTCGGCTGCAATATCATACATATGAGCAGGTAGACTTTGGACGTTGTGGTACATGATCATGAACTGTGATTTGTTTTGTTGTAATCTTTCTGTCATGGTGACGTATTGATGTTTGGCTGCTCGTGCTAGTTCCTTACGTAAGTTAATATCTGCCTTGCGGCCGTCTGCCAAGAAGAATGTTGGTGTGGGACTAGTAATATAGAGGCCGTTTATCGTTCGACTGCGTGAAAGTGCCACGTAGGTTAGTTGTCGAGAATCTTTCTCCGAGTAGTGATAAGCTACTTGATCGAATGAAGAACCTTGGGATTTGTGCACAGTAATTGCGGCTGATGGAACTGTCGGAAATTGATCGCGTATAACTCCACCTTGTTTGCTTGTGGTTGTCATTATGCGTGTTCGTTTCCGTTGTATTGGAACCCATGATCTAGAATATTGTTTTTCCGAAGCGTATACTCGCACTTTCCTTCGAGCCTCAACGCCAATTGCTGCTGAATCGAACTTCATCCACAACCGTTTCGGTATTGGTGTCTCTAGCTCAGTCGTCATTTCGTATTCTTGAAGGATTCCGAACGCTCCGTTCACCAATCCATCAGAGGTGTCGATATTGGATGTGAGCATATAGGGTGTGTTTTTCTTTAGTTTTAGGATACTAGGTAAACCTTGGTTTTCGGTGGATGAACGATAGCGTATTGCTCGCAACATAACGTTTCCCGCAACTACAGATACGTCTCCTTCCAATGTATCGATGGCATGAAATACGATCGGTGCATCCTGCAATTTGTGATCGTTGTATGCGTCGACCAATTTGTTTGTGGAAAATACACGAATTGCATCGTTGGGTATGTGATCCGTGTGTACAGTCACTGGGTCAGACGTGACGATGAAACGGCTTTCGATAATATCTTTTTCTTCATCACTCAGAGGGTCACCGTTTCCAATTTTTGTCAGTATGGTCGAAAAGACGTTGTCGGACTGTCTCATTACTTCAGTTAGCTCAAACCGCTGAAATTCGAGCCAGAGTAATGGTCCAAAAGTATCGCGACTTCGGTATATAGGTAAGTCTTGCACCGGTGGCAATTGGTGAAGATCACCGCATAATATGACATCTATACCTCCGAAACTTTGGTCCGGTGTTCCCTTAGCTTGTCGTAAGCGTTGGTCCACCATTGTTAATATACGGTGTGATATCATGCTCACCTCATCTATTATTACAGCCTGAGTATGCCTGTAGGCATTTACGACTTCCTGTCTTGCTTGTCCACTTGGAGTGGTGTTAGAATTATGTATTGAAAGCTTAAATGCCGAATGAACTGTCACTCCGTAGATGTTGAACGCAGCTTTTCCAGTAGATGCACAAACTATTACAGTGATTGCGCTACTTTCAGGACATGGGTACAGTTTTTGATAAACTTCTATGAGCATGTGAATAGTGAACGATTTACCTGAGCCTGCGGGTCCAGTGAAGAACATACGTAGCGGTGTATCGTTATTGGTGAATTTTCGATACATAATTTCGTACAGCAGAGCTCTTTGTCTGAAATTGACTATTCGCATTTGGGACATGAATTTTTCGTGCGTCATGCTAGTTTTGCGCTTCAACAATCGAATCATGGTGTTCTGCTGTAAATATTCTGGATCAAAGTCCGGTGCAACGTTATCAATGCTTACTTCACCGAACACCTCCCCTGGATCATACCCCAACTCGGCATATTTGGCTTTGTTTACAGAACTCGATATTAATTCCTCGTTAGGTGTTTCTTCTTGCTCGTACCAAGCTTTTTGTTCTTCCATCACTTGTTCCAGGTCTAATCGGTATTCGAATTCTAATCGAGCTGTGTTAATTTGTTCCATATTTTCTCGATGTACTTCCAGCCAACGATTATTTTTCAGGATTTCAAAATCTTCGTTACGCCAGGGATGATGTAGGGTAACTAATTCGCGTAAATGTTGGTCATATTCGTCGCACTTCCTGTAGCCTCGATATCGCAAAATTTTGTTGAATCGTCGTTTTCTGTACTGAGGTGGTTTAGACTTTGGTATTGGTTTGTACCCCGCGGCAAATTGTGCTAGTGTTACCGATTCCATATCCGCCGATCTCACGGAGTATTTTTCAAATATATTTTTTTGCCAAAGATCGGTGTCATTGTCCTCAAGTTCACGGAGGTCGGCCACTGCACGGTGTGCCCGAATTCGCTCGTGTGGCAACATTGTACAAACGAATACACAATTTCGAGAACCGCGGGTGATTGGAAATCGTAGCAAAGACCAAGCCGCTTCCTGTGCAGAAATTTCTACAACCTTCAGCAAATTCGTACTGTAACTGGCCATAAGCTTGCGCGAACTGATGTCAATCCGAGCTTCTACAACCTCGCTGTTGGTTTCTGGTTGTATTTCTTCACCCCCAATCAAATTACGGAACTTGCGATGTAGTAAGCTCATGCCCCGATTAGCTTTGTTGATGTAGTCGACTATATAGGCAGCACAAGCATATTCTTCGAGAATATACTGTATATCGTTATTGGATGCCATCATTTGGAGTAATGCTGGATTATAACTGTTCACGTATATATTTTTTATGTCACGGCGATGCATTACCAACGGTCTTTTCAGTGTGCTACGTATAGCCAGTTCGTATTCCTCCAGGCCTGTGCAACCAGAGGAATCCATCAGCAATTCAAGGGTCTTGTGCTCTCCAGATATCAATTGATCGTACAATACGCTGTTCAATTTTTGTAAACGCTCACGCTCATTAGTAATTGCCTTGTCGGTATTTGGTAGTACTTTTTCCAAAGGTCGCATGACCTTAGTTTTGATCATTGGCCAAAAAGGAATGTTGAATCGACATTTCTTCTTATTGTTATTTTTGTAGCATGTGAACGTGTGTCGATGAATTTGACGGGTAGGCACGTAATCGTGGTTTTCGTTGCATGCTACATATTGCTCTACAAATGCCGCAATCTCATCATCAGATGAATCAGTCGTTGGAGCATTCTCACACCAAACCATCATGTGGGCATGAGGACTACCTCTCTGTTGGAACTCGATACGATAGAAGTAGTCTTTTACGGTATTGGATCCAAAGACACCAACTGTTTTTAGAGTCATTAAGTTCATCATGACGTCAAGTTTTCGCTTAAACCAAACGGCACAGGTTACAGGATCGTCCCGAACTAATGCATATTTCACATTAGAAGGTAATGCTTGGGCTTCTTCCACGGATATAGCGTCACCACGCAAAATCTTTGTCAAATTTTGCAACAAATCAGGCCACATAACTTCTGCAGCAGTTAGAGTAATAAAAAAACGTTGGCTTACCAAGTTGACGCAACATAGCATGTACGTCACGCTTCCGTTCCTGCATGTAGGCCGGCATTGTGTTAATACTCTTGGTAAACGCTAAATTTTTTTCCGTAAATTCCGAAATGAAGTTTTTATCAAGCAACTGCACAGCTGTGATGGGTTCATTATTGTCACTCCTTGTGCGCTTGAACGCCGTGGTCAAACTTTCGCTCATTCGTAGACGCAGCACTTTCATCATTATATACAACAGGTGGTCAGGACGAACACCTCGACGATCGCTGCGTCTAATTTCACTGCTGGCAATCTCGAATGCTTTAGGTAGTTTTCGATTCAAAAAAGTTCGTTTTTGTCCCAAGTAGATTCCTGGAAATGATAGTTCTTCGGCATCTTCATCGAACGCTAATCCAGCGGGCCTTTCCCGTTGTGCCGGTGCTATTGCAAGAGCCATGTCTTCATTCCACATCATAGTTGTTTGTTGATGTGACTGTTCGACGTGATAGTCTAACTGATTTTCTTGTGGCGGTTCGTCTAATTCAAAGTCTTGCATCGCATCAGGTGGTTCATCGCTATCTTCAGAGACGACTGATATTTCAGGTTGGTGTATTTTGAGATCTTTGCATCGTTGACCTCGTCTAAGATCTTCCAATGTTAGAGGAACTCCCAACAAAGCGTCTTCATTTAGTTTGACATGATGATTTTCGTAAAGCGGTTGTTTGACGAGAAATGTACACCACTTGAGTAAATCGCTACGTGTAACCAACCCACTCATGTATGTTGACTTGTGCACAAGCTTTCGTTTAAGGTGTATATTGACTACTTGATCGTCGCTTAATGGTCGTGGTATTACGCGTACCATATTGTTAACGTTAACAGGTACATTGATGATAGAACCCACAGAACCAAATTGTCCCAGAAGTGGGCGCTGCAAATTTCTGATCTGCATGAACGGTAAGCGAGGAGAAACCATTCGTTCAAGCATCGGATTCATGGGTGGTAGATGGTCGGGCATCGGAGGATATTTGAATCCATTCATTACAGCCATTGGAGGAATTTCTAATTTTTCCAAATAAGATTTACAGTGACTGCAGGCGTGAGTTATTGATTGTTGTTGTTGTTCCTCGCTAAACTCTGTAGCAGCTCTATTGATTGGCTTGAGTTCACTTTGAAACCACATACGATCGCACGAATGGCAAACCGATCCAAACCTATCGGACATACGCGAATCATAAATTTTTTTCAATACAGTTGGTAACGTATAATATTTTGGTGATTCCACGTCTTCCTCGTTTTGATCTGCTACGGAATTTGTTACTCTTTGAGGTAACGCAGCACGACGAACAATTTCCACTCTCGTTAACTGAACCTCCGCAATATGATCGGTACTGATTTCGTTACGCTTGCGTTTCCGATATTCCCTCATACGATAAGCAGTTGTTGTGCTAGCAGGCGTTGGTGTTGCTACAATACTATTTCCTTCGTCATGCTTTCGATTGCGATATTCTCTCATGCGCTCGGCTGGTGATTTGACCTGGGATGTTGATGGTATCGCTTCGAGGTCGTCTAGTCGTTCGGCTACGCTGTCCACAACCAATACAGTTTCATATTTTCCGGCACGCTTACGCTTTCGATATTCTACCATGCGTTCGGCTGGTGACTTCACTTGGGATGTTGATGGTACTGCTTCGTTATTAAGCGAGTCAGCAATGCTGTCCTTAACAAATGCTGATTTATATTTTTCGTCACGCTTACGCTTTCGGTACGCCACCATTCGCTCGGCTGTAGGTGATTTGATTTGGGATGTTGGTAATCCTCGCTCAGCAACGCTGTCCTCAATGAATGCCGTTTCACATTTTCCGTTACGCTTACGCTTTCGATATTTCGCCATGCGCTCGGCTGGTGACTTAACTTGAGATGCTGTTCGTGTTCCGTTGTCACAAGGTCTCGTTACAATGCTACTTTGAACAGTTGTGCAACAGTGTTGAGTTACCAAGGTATTTCCAATAGTTACCGACGCATTCAAACTGCCCTCGCGTTCATGATTGTCCCAAAAGGTAGAGTTCAAGCATTTAATTATGTCATAATGACCTTTATCGATAACCCCAGATAATAAGAGTATTAATTTGTTGTGACAATTTGGTCCGAATTCTCGCGGAGTTTGACTGTTTCGAACGTAAACCAAGACATGAACATTATATATGTTTACAAATGATTGCAACTCTACCTCCCCCCCATAAACACCGTTTTCCGACATATATAATCTATATGAACCACTATCTACGATCTTTTTCCCATACGACTCGTCACCGCAGATAAAAGGTTCATATCATATATTGGCCAATTTTTGATGACATTAGTAACAATCGTTAATCTAACTGATCGGTGTTTCTCCTGGTCGTTATGTAGAAAATACGCAAATGATCGGAAAAGGCAATTACCATCTCCAATGATTTGTACTTGAATACAATTATCAATTTGATTATTTTCCATTATATTTATAACTTAGCTGAAAAATATCTAGCTGTCTCCAATT
>JAEUYN010002358.1:0-22460 GCA_018257835.1 Euura lappo | reverse complement strand
CCTTAAGGGCATGCTGGACTCAGTATTTCCGTATTTAAAAAATAATGACGCCTGATATGAACGGGGGGGTGTTTAATGGGTTCCTTAGACGATTTGTAATCAAATTGATAGCTGCATGAACGTGTATCTCACCAAAATCGAGTAAAATAAGGCTTTTTTGTTTCGCGAAGCGTGGGGACCGTCACTTGTTTTCACTGATATCACCGACTACGCATCACAAGGGTGGAAATGAACCATTGAGCGCCCTCAGGAATATAATTCCACTCACATATATCGCAAAACTTGTTCATTTCACTCAACGATGAAGACGAAAAATTGTTTCCAAAAAAAGACTGTAATTTTTCTCGGTATAAAGCACTGGCCGCGGCCATGTTGGATCGTTTCGCGTTGCGTGTCGGGCCGAGCAGCGCTCCCTTGAGACGCGCGGGCGCAACGGGAACCAAGCTTACAGTTGTTGCCAACCTTCGTCTCGCGGTCCTGCGTTTCACGAACCGCCGTTCCTTGTTCAGCGCTGTGACCGCTGAGCGGGAATTCAAACCGAAATAATTCGGAATAATAATAGTTATAACAAATGTAGGTATGATATGTATAAGTTGAAAAAATTTGTAAATTAGTCTAATTGTAAGTAGTAATGTATTAGATGAAGTTATGGAGACGGAAACCATGTAACCCCGAGGGGAACATTAAATAAACATACATAAACATACATAAACATACATAAACATACATAATAATTATAATAATGCATTGTTATTATTATTATTATTATTATTATTATTATTATTATTATTATTATTATTATTATTTTTATTATTATTACTATTATTATTATTATTATTACACCCCGAAATAATAATATAATAATCACAATTATTATTATGATAATGATTATTATTATAAATTATTATTATTATCATTGAAAAAAAATTACTCGAAAGTGGTGAAATTTGTAAATGAAACTGAAAACGTATGCGCCGTTTTTTTTTCTTTTTCTACAAAAACTCTAAAAATCCTGTGAAACGCATAAAAAAGTCTGATTTCAGAGTTCTTTATGCGAAATTTTCAAAATTAAAATGAAAAAAAAAAACATTGACAGGGCAACGGTATAAAGTCGTATAGTCTTAGTACGCCATTTTTTTTTACAAATACTCTTGTCCTGTGCAACGCATAGAAAAATTGAAATTCCGATTGTAAACAACATTTTCGAGATGAAAAAAAATAAATAAAAATACAACTCTATACCTCTGCCTCGTCTAGTTTTTTTATGATGAGACTTGAAAATTTCTCAAAAGATACGTTTTCATTTCCATTTACAAATTTCACCACTTGCGAGTAAATTTTTGGCAATGATAATAATAATAATTATCATATCGTTATTATCATCATAATAATTATTATTACCATCATCGTCATCGTCATCGTCATCGCCGTCATCGTCATCATCATCATCATTATTAATATTATTATTATTATAATTATTATTATTATTATTACGGAAAAAATTGAAATTCCGATTTTCACAACATTTTCAAGATAAAAAAAAATTGAATAATAAATGGCATATACGACTCTATACCTCTGCCTTGTCTAGTTTTTTCATGCTGGAACTTGAAAATCTCTCAAAAGAATCGGAATTTTGATTATTCTGTGCGTTTCACAGGATTTCAGTGTTGGTAGAAAAAAAAAAAATGGCGCATACGTTTCCATTTTCATTCACAAATTTCACCACTTTCGAGTAAATTTTTTTCAATGATAATAATAATAATTATTATTATAATAATTGTTATGATTATTATTTCGGAAATTGTAATTATAATGATAATAATAGTAATAATACGATAATAATAGTAATAATAATCATAATAATAATAATAATAATAATAATAATAATAATAATAATAATAATAATAATAATAATAATAATCACAATGCATTGTTATAACTATTATGTATGTTTATGTATGTTTATGTATGTTTATGTATGTTTATTTAATGTTCCCCTCGGGGTTACATGGTTTCTGTCTCCATAACTTCATCTAATACATTACTACTTACAATTAGACTAATTTACAAATTTTTACAACTTATACATATCATACATTTGTTATAACTATCATTATTCCGAATTATTTCCGTTTGAATTCCCGCTCAGCTGTCATAGCGCTGAACAAGGAAGGGCGGTTCGTGAAACGCAGGACCGCGAGACGAAGGTTGGCAACAACTGTAAGCTTGGTTCCCGTGGCGCCCGCGCGTCTCAAGGGAGCGCTGCTCGGCCCGACACGCAACGCGAAACGATCCAACATGGCCGCGGCCAGTGCTTTATACCGAGAAAAATTACAGTCTTTTTTTGGAAACAATTTTTCGTCTTCATCGTTGAGTGAAATGAACAAGTTTTGCGATATATGTGAGTGGAATTATATTCCTGAGGGCGCTCAATGGTTCGTTTCCAGCCTTGTGATGCGTAGTCGGTGATATCAGTGAAAACAAGTGACGGTCCCCACGCTTCGCGAAACAAAAAAGCCTTATTTTACTCGATTTTGGTGAGATACACGTTCATGCAGCTACCAATTTGATTACAAATCGTCTAAGGAACCCATTAAACACCTCCCCGTTCATATCAGGCGTCATTATTTTTTAAATACGGAAATACTGAGTCCAGCATGCCCTTAAAGAACACCAAAGATGCGTCAAGCTAAAACACCACACCATCTCAGCTCTGGCGGAACACAAAATGGAAACGGGTCATGAAATCCTGTTTGACCAGACCACATCTCTGGCAAACTCGAAACAGTACTTCCCTCGGAAATACAGAGAAGCTGCACTCGAAATTCGAAAACATCCCAACAACATCAATAGGGATAAAGGATATCAGACCCACCCAATTTGGGACGCGATCCTCCCGGTTTTTTAATTGATTGGCCAATCAATTAAAAACACCTGATTGGTCAACTCCACCCAACTGGAACGTCACGCTCCGATGACTCCAGCTCCGGATAAATAGGGACACCCTGTCTGGGGGTAACCAGTATCAGGTTACCTCTCGCGAGATGGTATTATTGGCGCACAAACTAATGACACACAGTAGTCATGGCGCACCGAAATTTGACACACGGTGCAATGACACACTGAAAAATGACGCACGGAAAATTGACACACCAATCCAAGTGGCGCACGCTACTTTGACACACGAGACATATGACACACAAAACTTGAAGTCAAATTTCAGACTTAATTTTCCCGATGCGTGACATTTCGGCGCACGAGAAAAGTGTCGCACGACATTTCGGCACACGAGAAAAGTGACGCACGACATTTGGGCACACGAGAAAAGTGACATACGACATTTCGGCACACGGTTCAAACATCCCACAAAATACTCGCACATAGAAGGTGTCTGAGACAGTAAAAATTTGGCTGGTCTAACTTTTTCTAACCCTTCTTAGAACACCGTCTGTGTTGTATCATGTGTGTGTGTGTTGTATGATTTGCTGGCCTAACTTTTTCTAACCTTCAGTGGCTAGCCTAACCTACTCTAACCCTTCTTAGAACACTGTCTGCGTTGTATCATGTGTGTGTGTGTTGTATGATTGGCTGGCCTAACTTTTTCTAACCTTCAGTGGCTAGCCTAACCTTCTCTAACCCTTCTCAGAACACCGTCTGCGTTGTATCATGTGTGTGTGTGTGTGTGTGTGTGTTATGTGATTGCTGGCCAAACTTTTGTCGGTGTATATAGGCACTTCGTTTAAAAAAAAAAAAAAAATTCCATAAAAATCAATGTTCTTCGAAAATTTGTTAAAAATTTTGGAGGAAAGGGCACTGTGGCGGACTTCTATACAGACAATAATATTTGCTCGCGTTTGCATCGTGCGCCGTTTGTACCGTGTGCCGAAATGTCGTATGTCACTTTTCTCGTGTGCCGAAATGTCGTGCGTCACTTTTCTCGTGTGCCGAAATGTCGTGCGTCACATTTCTCGTGCGCCGAAATGTCACGCATCGGGAAAATTAAGTCTGAAATTTGACTTCAAGTTTTGTGTGTCATATGTCTCGTGTGTCAAAGTAGCGTGCGCCACTTGGATTGGTGTGTCAATTTTCCGTGCGTCATTTTTCAGTGTGCCATTGCACCGTGTGTCAAATTTCGGTGCGCCATGACTACTGTGCGTCATTAGTTTGTGCGCCAGTGGGCCATTCCCCCTCTCGCCCTGATGAAGTAAACTGCAATGTTTACGAAACGTCGGCAACAAACCGTTCATCAACGCGGCTCCAACCCGGAAGCCAAGACTCATCCAGAATCTACCCGCGGAAGCCTCAAAGACCTTAGTATAATAGTAATCAATTTCAGTATGGTAATTATAATTATAAAGATCAAATTTATTAGGTACATAAATAGTAATGTTGATAATAATAACAATAATAAAAGTCTCTCCTGAATTATCTGTAAATACATGGGTCTGTTCTGACTAATCTTGACACACCTACGGACCTCGAAATGTCAAATTGAATAGCTGATTTAGTGGACTTATAGTTATGAATTTTCTTAAATTTATAGAAATGTGAGGTACTACATCATCGACAGAATTGTAGTAATTTCCGTGAGAATTTGAATAATTAACGGTTGGACAAAAAAATATGAAACAAAAAATCTGAAGTCCATTTGAGAGTGAGGGCGATTGTAGCAAAAATCATGAACCGGATCAGAAGTGGCGGAGGGAGATCAAGTTGGTCAAGTTAGCGTACCGGCCATGATAAAACCAAGATGTTAATAATAAAATATTCTACAGCACAATATTTCTTGAACCATGAAAATTTCTCGTATCGATTTGTAAGCATCTATCGAATTTTATTTTAGGATAATGAATAAACACGAAGTAAAATAATAATGAGCGTCGCCCGACCGGTATATGGGAGTTATCGTGGATTGTACGAACGTGAAGTTCGGCATTCAATCTTAACAATTAGCAGAATCGAATGTAATTCTAGATCATGAAATGTATGGAAAAAATATGAGGAAAAATACGCACATTCAAATCTTTGGCGTGGGGCTGCCATAACTACCAGTTTCTTTTTGATTTCCCTACAAAAATTGCGATGCGGTATGGACGCCGTGAAGAAACAAATGCTCAACTGTAAACAATCAAAAAACAAAAGCCGCGCCAAAGCGAAACGCGCACAAGCATAATAAACAAATGCCGTCGTTATTATATGTAAACAAAAAACTATAGTTATCAGTATCGATCTCAATTTCTGCAATTTAAAAATCAAAAACCATTTTATCAAGCATTTTATTCAGCAAAGCATTCAAAATAATATTATTATAATAACGCTACTGACAAAAATACGTATTCATAACTTCGTTCAACATATTCCAATTTTAATTATTATTATTAAAATATGCGTTTTAGCCTTAACCTAACTATTTTGTAGGTTAGATAGTAGATACACGTGTTGCAATATTCACTTCCTAAAGGTAATTTAGGGAAGGTAATTTAGGAAGTGAATATTCACTTCCTAAAGGTAATTTAGGAAAGGTAATTCAGGAAGTGAATATATTGCAACACGTGTATCTACTATCTAACCTCCAAATTCCTTTCAGACCTCTCGACATGTCCTGTTTGATCGCCGATTCTTTCATCTTGTATTTCTAGCTGTGAAACACTTTTCTGGATCAATTGGGATTTCTCGGACAAACCCTTTTCGAGCCGTGAATAAAAATAACAAAATCGAAAAAAAAAATGTTAACCAAATCCTGCCTGCAACGTTTTCGGAAGACGGAGGTCGTTTACATAACCTGAAAGATATACATATAAATTCTGTTCTTTTTACAAACAGAAGATAAAAAATCAGCAATAGAATCGGAAATGTCAAGCTTTGGAGGGGTGCCCAGTTAAGGTACTCATATTTCCGTGAAATGTTGTCTTAATTATATTGTATTATATCTATTAGATATTCATCTGTAAAAAATCGCGAGATTTTTATTCTTCATTTCTCTGTTCCAGCGTGAATAATCGCAGAAATAAGTCTCGCAAATCTAGCCCTGCACGTTCAGGGCGCGGAACCCGACGTGGAGGTAGTGGCCGATTCGGCTCGCCAAGTAAAACCAACGGCTCGTACGAAAAACATAACCTCGCCAGAAAACAGTTACTTCACGGGCATGCCACATAATATACTATTCTTCGTCGGTTAGTGGTGCCGTGAAAGATGTAATAATACTTATAGGGTGCCGCCTGCACGGGTAAGCACTGTCTCCAATAATGAAATACCCTTCTGGAGGGTACAAGCTTTGCTGGAATAGCGAACTGTTTCGAAAAACTCGAGCATCATGCACCGATCCCGGCAACCCGCTGACGATATCTATGAACGTACCAGAGGCATCAACCAAGCCCTGCAGGTGAATGGAATAAAACTGTTTCCGATTATAATATTGGTCGTGAAGACGGACAGGACACATAATTCTGATGTGGCACCCATCAATGGTTCCCACACATTGCCGGAACACCGCACTGCGTGCCTTTCTTGAAAAGGCCATGCCGATGTCAGGAAGTCTATCCTCTGACGGTAGCCGTACGATTTCGGGTAAAAGTCGAAGAATTGTGTCCAAAATCTTGTGCACGACTCGGCAAACAGTAGATCGCGGAATATCAAAAGTTGCTGACACCACTCTGTACGCAACGCCAGTAGCAAGCCAGTACAGGAACAGGACTACCTGAAACGCACATGATCATTTATTAGGCTCAAATTCATAGATACATATTTACTTCAATTAGCATTATTATTATAATTGGTATTATTATTATTATTATTATTATTATCATAATTATTATTGTTGTTTTTGTTGTTGTGGTTATTATTATTATTATTATTATTATTATTATTATTATTATTATATTTTATAGGAAATACCATGCTTTTTGTGAACAGCAGACCAGTTCAAACGCAAACATGCTCAAGCGCCTGGGCGGCTGACTCAGAATTAAGTATAGTATATGGGAAAGGTCTTACAATACTCACTTCGACTTCAATACACCAGCCATGTAGTTTTTGATTGCGTCTCACTATCGTAACGATTCTTCTGAAACTGTCTGGATTGACCCGTAAATGTTTTTTAGTCGAAATCTGGTCACCTCTCAAAAACGTTCCAATCACCCGTTGGTTGTAGGCAGGAGGGGTGATGCAATACGGACCTCTCTGCAAATACGACCAAAGAATAGATATTAATACATGTATCAAGTCATCTTGAAACATGTGAGGTCTTCAAACGAAATCAAAACTCTTGGGAATTAATCTTTAAAAAAAGGGGTAATTTAAAAATGTTGGTTATAATTTGTGTCTGAATAAGTCTCTCAGTTTATATTTTCATTTCGGACAGTATTATGTATCCACGACTAGATAATATAGGGCTCCGGAATCCCTGTGACCACACAGTTAGTACGCTTGGCGACACCAAACAAGCAAGACCAAACGTAAACGAGCCTAATGCTCAGCTATTGTACAAGCATTGTAACTCTGCCTGCCTCTTTATTGAAAATACACGTCTAATCAAGTTTCAAGCACGAATCCACGCCTAACTCAATCTCCCAGTCATCTTCCTTCCACTTAAATAAGTTAATTACCGGCATCAGCCGCGAATGAAAAGTAAAATCATTCGACGCAAAAACACTATAAAATAACAATTATGGTAAAACCGATGAACCCTGCACTGTAACCATCACGAATTTTACGATGTCTAAACTTACCTGATTATTTCTCTGCTGCAACAATTGTAATGCCAACAAAAAAAGGCCGTTTGATCTTCTAGCCCGGTTCGCCTCCACGTCACGGTTCCGACGAAATATTCGCCACATCACCAACCACACGGCGATAAATTCTTCGTCCGTTATCATTGAAAAACGCTGATTTTCTCCAGAACAAATAAACTCACCAACGGAAGGAACGAATGAACACGAATAACAAAAAAACTAACAAACAGTATAATGAAAACGATGGAATGCAATATAACGTTATAATAATTGTGTAATGTATTGTAAATAATAAAATGAAATTTAGTGTAGATTATGGCGATGTAATATTTCGTTTCGGTTTTAACACGCTTGTTGTTTCAAGAAACAAAACACGAAGCGTCAGGATTGATTCAACAATGAAAAACAAATGTTGCGCCAAGGCGCGGCGCGCATGCGCACGGCCACCTAGTTCAGTGCATCTCCGCTAGATTTCGTTCGAGTGCTCGACCATTGGCGTAGGCACGAGCGCAAAAATAGGCTAAGTGTAAGTGTAAGTGGATATCCTTACAAATTGGGACACAGCCTCAGGAAATGCTACCTGGGTAATAGGTATGATAACCTATATTCAAAGCATGAATCTTGGATTATTTACAGGTTACAGCCCGTCAATAAATCTTGACCCTCCGCTACTAATGAAATATTTGTTGCTGTATTGCGTAGCGTTTAGAGGTTAAATGCACGGTTGCGTGAGTAAACCGTTCCGTTGCTATTGAAATCCTATGTTCACGTGGACAGGAATTATGAAGAGCGGAACGAGCGGGAGCCAATCAGAATGAGTGTTTTTGAAATTCCCGGTAGAAAGAAACACTCTTATGCGCCATTGAGCGTTCCGTCCCTGTGAATTCCGGCAAATTTCGGTCCATGTGAACGTAGGAAAATATTCTCATCGGAACGAAGAATGACCGGAACGTCTCTGATTGGCTCTTCCAAAACTCCCTAGATTCCGATTCCGTTCTGTGAATGCAGCCTGCATTGATATTATTATTATCAATAAATTTTACCATAACAATGGTAGCAGCATGTTCCAATGAACATACTCGAAACTTAATCAATGATCGGGCTCGCAAAAGCGCTTCTATCTGGTACAATAGGTCGATTATAAAATTGAGCAAAGATCTGAGAATCTTTCGACCAACCAGCGATACTCTTAATTACACTGATATCAATGCCTTTCTTTAGGGCCGCAGATGTAGCCGCATGACGTGTACTATGAGCCGTGAAATCTTTGCTCACTCCACAACGCACTAGAAAAGCCCGAATCCATCTACTAATAGTTTGAGGATTTGCGGCTCTAAAAGGTTTCCGAGTCGTAATCAACAAGTTATCAATATTATTACGGAGTGGTTCAGTAATCACCAAGTAACGCTCTAAGGTACTTGCAATACATAATTTAGGTTTATCTCTGAACAGAGGTAACACTAAAAGGGGCTGAAACGCACCCGGACGAGACGTCTTAATTAGGTCTGAAATTCGAATTTCATAACTCCCATTATTTTTTGAAATGTTGCTCAATTTCATCAAAGACAGCGTCTGCACCCTGTGTGCCGTGCCTAAAGCTAACAAAACGACCAATTTATTTGTCAATTCGACTAAATTCAACGAATCTAGTGGGTGAAGCTTAGAAATTGAATCTAAAACTGGATGAATGTCCCATGTTTTGTCGTACTTAGGCTTCACCGGCCTGGACCTGAATACTCCTTTAAAAAACCTTGATATTAAAGGGCTTTTTGAAATACAATCACCTGCAGATAACAACGAAATAGCTGCTCTACACGTGTTCAACGTCCCATAAGACGCGCCAGATTGAAATATGTTTGTTAACCACATTAAAATCTTATTTTCACCAGCTTCATACGGATTACAGCCAACCGACGAACAACTAGCCCGTTTTAGCCAAAAAGCTCATCGCTTTTTTGCGTAAGGCACGATCGTACAGTGCTAGTTTGTTTTGTAATAGTGTTCAAAATCCCCCAAGAATTTCAAAATTTTGATTCGAAGCCAATAGACCGTATTCCAAGGACCGCTCTCGTAACTTCAAAATTGACGAAGCTGGCGACCGCGGTTTTTAAACCGCAAGTCGGATCGAGTCTACAATGAAATTTGCATATCTTCGGAGTAAAAAAAGTATCCCCTGCCAATTTCATCAAAATCGGTTCAGCGGTCTGGCTGATAGCGTGTTTACAAGCAACTTCAACGATTTGACATCGAGACGCAGGTGCCGGAAAAATGATCAAAAATTCTCAAAATTTTGATTCGTCATCACGAGGCTGTATTCCAAAGCTCGCTGTTGTATCTTCAAAATTGACAAAGTTAGCGAACGCCATTTCTGGACCGGAAGTCGGATCGGGTACACAATGAAATTCTGACATCTTCAGGGCGAAAGGAGTATCCTCTGCAAATTTCATCAGCATCGGTTTAGCGGTGTGGAAAATGGCGGGTTTACAAGCAACTTCAACGATTTGACACTAAGACGCAGGTGCCGGAAAAATCCTCAAAAATTCTCAAAATTTTGATTCGTGATCACGAGGCTGTATTCCAAAGCTCGCTGTTGTATCTTCAAAATTGACAAAGTTAGCGAACGCCATTTCTGGACCGGAAGTCGGATCTGGTACACAATGAAATTCTGATATCTTCAGGGAGAAAGGAGTATCCTCTTCAAATTTCATCAGCATCGGTTTAGCGGTGTGGAAAATGGCGGGTTTACAAGCAACTTCAACGATTTGACACTAAGACGCAGGTGCCGGAAAAATCCTCAAAAATTCTCAAAATTTTTATTCGTGACCACGAGGCTGTATTCCAAAGCTCGCTGTCGTATCTTCAAAATTGACAAAGTTAGCGAACGCCATTTCTGGACCGGACGTCGGATCTGGTACACAATGAAATTCTGACATCTTCAGGGCGAAAGGAGTATCCTCTGCAAATTTCATCAGCATCGGTTTAGCGGTGTGGAAAATGGCGGGTTTACAAGCAACTTCAACGATTTGACACTAAGACGCAGGTGCCGGAAAAATCCTCAAAAATTCTCAAAATTTTGATTTGTGATCACGAGGCTGTATTCCAAAGCTCGCTGTCGTATCTTCAAATTTGACAAAGTTAGCGAACGCCATTTCTGGACCGGAAGTCGGATCTGGTACACAATGAAATTCTGACATTTTCAGGGCGAAAGGAGTATCCTCTGCAAATTTCATCAGCATCGGTTTAGCGGTGTGGAAAATGGCGGGTTTACAAGCAACTTCAACGATTGGACACTAAGACGCAGGTGCCGGAAAAATCCTCAAAAATTCTCAAAATTTTGATTCGTGATCACGAGGCTGTATTCCAAAGCTCGCTGTCGTATCTTCAAAATTGACAAAGTTAGCGTACGCCATTTCTGGACCGGAAGTCGGATCTGGTACACAATGAAATTCTGACATCTTCAGGGCGAAAGGAGTATCCTCTGCAAATTTCATCAGCATCGGTTTAGCGGTGTGGAAAATTGGCGGGTTTACAAGCAACTTCAACGATTGGACACTAAGACGCAGGTGCCGGAAAAATCCTCAAAAATTCTCAAAATTTTGAATCGTGATCACGAGGCTGTATTCTAAAGCTCGTTGTTGTATCTTCAAAATTGACAAAGTTAGCGAACGCCATTTCTGGACCGGAAGTCGGATCTGGTACACAATGAAATTCTGACATCTTCAGGGCAAAAGGAGTATCCTCTGCAAATTTCATCAGAATCGGTTCAGGGGTGTGGATGATAGCAGGTTTACAAGAAATGGGGTCACATACACCACTCTTGAAAATGCTCGAAAACGACTACCCGGGTGCCAAAACGTGCTCCCTACATGATTTCAGATTTTTTACTCGATCCGACGTTTTTAGCGATGGCGAATGTATAAGGCACTCCGTTTTCTACGATCGTGCCTAATAAACTAACCAATCCTTGATTGGTTTACTATATTGCTTCACAGTTGCCACAGACAAAGAAGCAATCAAAAGATCTATGGACTCTTCTGGAATGTTTTTCCGTTTAAAACCTTCGCTGATAATTTGCCGACAATTAATGTCAACTTGTTGGCGAGAGGGTGACGAATCAGTCTACAAGGTGAAAGAAGTAATTGAGAAGATGGTTTGAAAACCATGGGTGGTTCCACTAAGAGGGAAGTAAATAGGGGGTACCAAGGCTGCGTGTGCCAGTCTGGTACCACCACCACACCCTGTGCTTGATCCGATATAATCTTTCTAATTACTCGTAAAATCATTGCAAACGGCGGAAAGGCATAGAAATTCAAATCCTTCCAATCAAGAGTAAAAGCATCAATCACACAAGCCTCTGGATCTCGATGCCAGGAACAAAATTTTGAACACTTCGCGTTATTTCGTGATGCGAATAAATCAATTTGGAAACTACCCCAATAACTAACGATTTGATCGAAAGCTTCAGATGAAAGTTCCCACTCAGTGTCGATGTTTTTGACTCTAGAACCTTTATCGGCTTCCGTGTTTTCTTTCGAACGAATGTACGATGCATGGATCCACAAACGCCTCGCTTCGCACCACTGCCAAATTTGACGTGAAATTTGATTTAATTTTGGATACTGAACACCGCCCATGCGGTTGATATACGAAATTGCAGTTGTGTTGTCTATCCTCAATAAAACTTCGCAATTGCTCAATCTTCCGATAAAACATTTCAATGCCAAAAAAGCTGCCAATAATTCTAAATAATTAATATGGAAGATACGTTCAGGGTTTGTCCAAAACCCATGAGCGAGCTCATTATCACAATATGCACCCCACCCTGAAGTGGACGCATCTGAAAAAATTTCTTTTTTGAAAATAAGAGACTTGATCAACATATTAGTTTGACTGATATTCCTCTCCCACCATAGAAAATCGCCTTGAATATCTCTGGAGATAGACATTTTTGCATCGTAATTGTCGTGATTTTCAAGTAACGCTAAATATCTTTGTCGCTCAAAATTTTTGGAATATACCCGACCATATTCCACTGCTGGACAACAAGCGGTTATGTTGCCCACAAATTGCGCAAACTCTCTGATTTTGCAGACACTCTTAACTTTAAACTCTTTGATAAGAGCAAGCATTTTCTCCCGTTTTCTCTTCGGGAGCTCCAAGGTTAGTGTTTTTGAATCTAATAAAAAACCCAAAAACTCGCAGCGATTATTAGGCACCAAAATACTTTTTTCGTGATTTATTAGAAATCCTAAAGATTCCAGGAGTTCCACCGTTCGTAAAATATTTTTACTACAGGATTCATAATCTGAACCATAACACAACCAATCGTCTAGGTAAACGACCAAAATCCTACCTTCCTCTCTTAAACAATGAGCCACTGGCTTCATGATTTTGGTAAAAATCAACGGCGCCGTACACAATCCAAACGGAAGACAAACAAACTCATACAACTGACCCTTCCAAAGGAACCTCAAATATTTTCTACTATCCGGATGTATAGAAATCAGAAAATATGCATCTTGGAGGTCTAGCTTCGCCATAAAGGAATTCCGAGACAAAAGATTAATTGCTGTACGAATGTCTTCCATTTTGAAGTGCTCAGCGAACAAAAACTCATTGAGCTTTTTCAAATTCAAAACAAATCGTTTTGACCCGTTGGGTTTAGCGACTAAAAAATAACTGGAGATAAATTGATCACAACACGGCAAGCAACTAGAAATCGCGCCTAACCTAACCAACCGATTAATAGCCTCCTCATAATCAGACTCCATAGACTTGTCAGAAGTCATGACCGACTGAGGAACGAACAACTGGTGGGGCGGTGTAATAAATTTTAATTTATAACCCTTAATTACGTCCAAAACAAATTTGTCTGAAGTAATATCGAACCAAGCACTCAGAAAAGAACTTAAACGTCCTGCCAATTTGCTCACCGTTACTGTTTTTGGGGTGGATTCGATGCACTGTCCCGAGCACGAAACTGACCCTGATTTTTTTGATTGCGAAAGCCCTGGTTCTTCGGTTGGAATTGCGGCCGGTAATTGTTTCTTGATTTGTTGCCCGTCTGAGGATAATTTGAATTTCCGGCAGACGGGCCTCGCCAGTTTCCCGCTGAAGAGGCTCGCACAAAAGTCTTTTTGACTGGAGCTAAAGGCTTTAATGCCAAACTAGTCTTCTCCATCGACTTAGCATTTCGTAATTTGTCCGACAGATCAGCTCCAAACAAATATTCATCCGGCTTCGCTTGCTCAAGCACCGTTTTGGCTTTCTTATCCAAACCTGGATATATATACGCCCTACGCGCCTTTGTTGCCTGTAGGTGAGCCTCAGACAAAAGTTTCATCGCGTCCAATTGGGATTTGATTAACAAATCTCTATCGTTTTTAACCAGGTCTTTTTTAACCAGCAACAACGAAAGCCCTACCCCGATAGCCGAAATAGCTGAACCAACTAGATTTTGGTCAGCGGCGAAAAATTTATCTCGCTTTTTAACAGCGTCACTAACTGTAGATTCTACCTCCGGATTGAGGATAGGAGCTTCCAAAAGCACACTACCTTTGCGTGGATAGGTGCTGGATAAATGCATTTTTTCCTCTTTTTTCAATCCGTCGTGCATCCAAAGCGAAACACGGGAAGAAAGCTCGGGGTGGAACGCAATAGAGCCTTCTGTAGGTACAGCACTCTCCCCCAAAAGTTCAGCTGTCTCCTCGTCAAGCACAGCAACTTCAGGCGCCTCGATATCAGCTGATTCGACGTGCGCCTCGGGGTCATCGGCCTCACGGCCTACCGAATTGTCACCTGACAAAACAAGTGAGGAATGGTTTGATCCTGTGACAAATGCAAGGAAATGTGCGTCTGTGTTACAACGACACCGAACACTACCACCAGCCTCATCGCACGGTCTGTCCCACCTCTCGTGAGGGCTCACCGCCGAAATCGCACGGTCTGTCCCACCTCTCGTGAGGGCCCACCGCCGAAATTGTGAATTAACACAAATAATTGCATGGTATGTCCCACCTCTCGTGAGGGCCCACCATCAACATGCGTGATATATCTCACCTCACGTGTGAGCTTATCACCATAAAACTTTGTGCTTGCAACACCCAAACTCAAATAAAAATTAAATTCAATTTTACTCACAGAAAAAATCGCCCGCAGCCACAGAAGAATCACTATGATAAACCTGGTCGTCATGGCAACGACGATGGAATCTATCACCAACAACCGCCATGCTTCGCTCCGAGGAAAAACTGGAAGAGCTGCTCGGAGAACTGCGACGACGATGTTTCAATTTCTTAATTTTTCTGTATAAGTCGTCGATTTGATCACGACGAATACGTTTTGATTTTTTCCCCATCGGAAAACTATGAAAACCAACACTTTTCACACGAAAAAAATCGTCCAAACTTTCTGACGAAAAAGAAGATGTGGCTTCTTCACGCACGAAAAACGTTATGAAGAAACAGGGCACGCCGGCGTAGGGGGTCTCTTTTGTTTTTAGTTGAAGATCGTGGCATTATCATGTGTGGAGTAGCGGTACTACATAGTTATCATGAGAACGAGACTCGAATATAATTGTTCAAATTTCTCATTGTAGTTAGTGACTATAATGATTCTTGAGTTTTTTTTTATGGCAGCACAATGATTTTTGCAATATCTCATTCACATGAGTGTCATTTCACGGTATCGAAACTGAAAAACGATAGAAATATTTGATTTCTATTTTTGTCATGTAATATTGATATTTTTACTTCAAAATATTACAGTTACCATAAACTTGCCAAATACGTGCATTCGAAAACTAGTCGCTATCTGATAAGAGCAGATTTAGAAAAAAATTCTTAGAATAAGTTGACTTGTAATTTAGGCTCGTTACCGAAAACCACAGTCGTATACACAGGTCCGGCAACTCCCATGGTGGGGGTGGGTCCCTTAATGAAGTCAAGTGTGTTTTCGCCTGCTGCCACGGCTGCTGAGGCGCTCCGGAAGCCTAGTACAGGGTTGGAGTGTAAACAATGTTCATAACCTATTTTCTGTACATAACGAATGTAACACTCTTCCTGGTTTGTTATTAACAAATTCAATTGCGTAACTTGAAGAACTGAATCCATAACAATACTTCTCTGATAAATAATATGAGATATTTGACCCTGAAAAAATGATATGAAATAAACAATTGAAGCAGATTTCGTTAGATTTTCGTTCGTTTCTCTCGAATTTCGAATACAAATCGCTGTGTTGTGGGATATTGTTTGGATTAGAACGCAGAGTAAGAATTGTTAGTGTATTTACTCAAGATTGGTATAATTAAAATTATATAATTGAATATTTATTTCATGCGATGAATGTGAAGTTTAATAAGCATTACCAATTGATAAATAATAAAGTCAGGATATACCAATTTCAGAGTGATACACACAACGTACTGTATCAACCTGCCCCTCCGAAATGTATCAACTTGTCCCCGGCGACGCTGTTGGCGTCGCTCAGGAGTCCAGAAAACAAAGAGTAGCCTATATACCTGCTTAAAATGTCTGATACGTTCGGATAGATTCGGACAGCTTTCTGGATAGCAATTCCGGACAGAGCCAAAGCGGATTGTGTCCGTTTGTATCTTTATCGTATCCGAACAAATATTTGTATGTGGATTGTGTACTCGTGTGGGCCTCTCCGGAATTGTACTCTGATTCAGAAAATCGTCACACCGGCAACCATGCGCTTGTATCTGCATCGTTTTCGTCAAAATAATTCTATTTGGATTACGTACGGGTCATTCCGGGTTCTATTCGGACTCATAAAGTGGTCACGCCGGCAACCGTCGGTTTGCATCTGCATTGTATTCGGCAAAAAAAACAATGTGGTTTATGTACGAGCCATTTCGTTTTCTATCCGAATTCATAAAGTCGTCACGTCGGCAACCATCGGTTTGTATCTGCATCGTGTCCGGCAAAAACATTCCAGTGAATTTCGTATGGGCTATTCCGGGTTCTATTCGGACTTATAAAGTGGTCACGCCGGCAACCATCGGTTTGCATCTGCATTGTATTCGGCAAAAAAAAACAATGTGGTTTATGTACGAGCCATTTCGTTTTCTATCCGAATTCAGAAAGTCGTCACGTCGGCAACCATCGGTTTGTATCTGCATCGTGTCCGGCAAAAACATTCCAGTGAATTTCGTACGAGCTATTCCGGGATCTATTCGGATTTATGAAGAGGTTACGTCGGCAACCATCGGTTAGTAGCTTCATCGTATCCGGAAAAAACATTCCAGTGAATTTCTTTCGTACGAGCTATTCCGCGATCTATTCGATTTGAGTCAGTCCACGTCAGACCGGACAAAAGCTTTCTGACACTAGGTCTCAGATTTTGAAATCAATTTTTTTACACGTTCTTTGCAACAAATGAATGCAGCAAACAATTTTTATTTTATTTTTATCGCCCCTAGTTTAGAAGTTACACGGGGTTGAAAATCATAAAAAACTGCCAAAAATCGAAAACACGCTCTCCTTCAACTGCCCATATCTCCGGTTCTATCTATCCTACAGACTTCTTCAAGATGGAATTTTGTAGCTCTTGAATGGCACTTTCTGGACATATTTATTGTATTCCAGAGCCATCAACAATTCCATTTGTTATAAACAATTATATTATTCAAACGTAGTTTTCGAGGCTTTCGCACGCTCTGAAAATTTTGAAAAAAATACCAGCGTATTCCTTGGTCAATTTCCTATAGGAAACCTCAACTTTTAGAATGGGGCATGCATGGGCACTGTGTCAAAACAATAGATTTATAAGTGACGGCGCGCGCGACCGCGCTAATCGACACGGGCCGTGACGCGGAGCTAGAGTAAGGAGCATTTATAGAGAGTGTGGGGCGCATATAATATTTATACATATACAATAACGTTTCAATTTATACTTGTTTATTAAATATCAAAGTAATATCAAGTCAGTAATATAACTAAAACTATTATATAATTATTAACTGGTAACTATAACTAAAACTATAATTAACGTTTACTTAGAAACAAGGGCCTCGACGGATCCTTCTGCATTAGAGTATCTCTTGGCTATCAATTTCTTTTTCGTTACTGGCCTAATACAATGAAATGTTAGTGTGCCACGGACCAACTTTGCTTTTTCGAAACGAGCTTTCAATGCAGTTGTTTCGTTTGTATAATCACTGTGCGTGAAAAATTCTACTGTGATATTCTTAATGTTTGGATTATTTTGTGCCCAGGAAAAAAATTTCTGTGGAGTGTTGATTGGTTCCTGTAAATTTGGCTCTAGACTGGCTCTACTTGCTAGTCTTTTCAGGGCTCCTCCTATACCATCACAAGGTCCCTTTCCATGTGAAGTGGCAAAGAAATTCCATTCGGCACTAACCCCAAAGTCTTTTTCGTGAAGGCAGACGTCCAAAAAGTTTTTTTTTTTGTTTTTATATTGCGCGCTGGCACCATCGGAGAAGTAAATGATCTTATTCAATCCTGGTACAAAACTTGATAATCAGAGACCGGATGTTAATCGAACACACTCCGGAACGATACTGACATGAATTGTACGTCGACAGCACTGTACAATTGCAAAGAAACCATGGAGAGGGATTCCAAGGGTTGGGTAGGACCCTTTCTTAGAGGCTATACCTGAATATCAGAACAATGGATGACGTGCAAATGGGTACTAGAATGTACTTCCCAGAAAACCGTTGGGATTTCTATACCGCCGACTTTTCAGAACCCGAAAGAAATTTCGTACTACAGTTATTAACATTCGTAAAGTCTATCCAAGCACGTAGAACCATGAGTCAATCATAGATACATACTCAATAAATTGGTTGCCTTTCATAACCTGAGTTTGAATCAACCTGAACCGCACCAAACAGTGCGCGTCGCGCCCGCCTCTGGCGTCGCCGAATCAATCGCTGTTTTGACACAGTGCCCATGCATGCCCCATTCTAAAAGTTGAGGTTTCCTATAGGAAATTGACCAAGAAATACGCTGGTATTTTTTTTCAAAATTTTCAGAGCGTGCGAAAGCCTCGAAAACTACGTTTGAATAATATAATTGTTTATAACAAATGAAATTGTTGATGGCTCTGGAATACAATAAATATGTCCAGAAAGTGCCATTCAAGAGCTACAAAATGCCGTCTTGAAGAAGTCTGTAGGATAAATAGAACGGGAGATATGGGCAGTTGAAGGAGAGCGTGTTTTCGATTTTTGGCAGTTTTTTATGATTTTCAACCCCGTGTAACTTCTAAACTAGGGGCGATAAAAATAAAATCAAAATTGTTTGCTGCATTCATTTGTTGCAAAGAAGGTGTAAAAAAAATTGATTTCAAAATCTGAGACCTAGTGGTCAGAAATCACCCGTTTTTGTCCGGTCTGACGTGGACTGACTCATAGATAGATCATCGACACTGGACCGACAATTAGAAAGATTCTTCAAGCAAGAAGAGATAGGAGACAAACAGCAAACCAACGACGAAGCAGCGTGTGAGGAACAATTCAAGAGTACACACGAAAGTGAGAAGGAGTAAGAACAGATAAGTCGTTAGGATCAGTGGACAAAGGAGTTAAAGGCCTCGAGTTCAAAATTGATTCAATTCCAGTTAGTAAAGTATAGCACTCTTCAAAAGTCATGATGACCATTTTTGTTACTATTTTCAAATGTCGTTTTGTCGCTTTAACAGCGGCCTCCCACAATCCGCCAAACCGGGGTGCTCTTGGAGGGATGAAATTCTAAGTCATCCTCTGTTGTGCAAGTTTGTTGCAAATTTCGTTTTCCTTTTGAGCTAGAAATTCATAGATTTCATGAAGTTCCCGATTGGCTCCGTTGAAATTCGTTCCGTTGTCCGAGTAAAGTTGATTGCAGAGTCCTCTTCTCGATGTAAAGCGTGCAAGAGCTGCTATAAAGGCTTCTGTAGTCAAATCGCTCACCAACTCCAGATGCACATGTTATGACCCACGGGGTGTGTGTCTTTAAACTGAGAGTAAATCCAGATAGGAATTTTATAATCTAACCCCGGATGTCAATTTATTTTTAATCGTTTAAAACCTCCTCTTAGTCGCGTAAATGGGTTCGAGGAGGGCTGGATAGACTAGAAGGCTTGAATGCGTTGTGTAAATGGTAATGAAGATCGCACTTACTTGTAGTATAGTTGTTTAGCGAAGGAGTCGTAGGCGAGTAAGAAGACGAGTGTAGATGTACGAAGGCGAGAAAGTGAATTAGGGTCGAATAGATAGAACACTGATTTATTTAGTTAAAGAAAGTAAATTGTTAACTTTTATGAGTAACTAGAATTTAAATGATAGATTCTGAAGTATTGTTTTATAAAATAGAAGCTAAATTTTTCTAAGTTTTAAATTGAGTGAGAAACTGAATTGCGTTATGTAGCCGGTCAAGAGAGTTCTTGTTCAAAGTAGCGGTTATGATTCAAGTGAAGTAAAAACCCTTCGGGGTTGTATTCATGCATGCGTAGGGTCTGCCCCTTCCACCTAGGCAAGGGGCGTATGCTGCCCACGAGCCTACGTGATTTTTCTTATCTAGCAGATTTTCTTGGGAAAATGTCACAACTCTTGACTGGCCGCGACCCGTTTTTTCTAATGCTCATTAATACCAGGATGCGGTTTTAGCCGCCCAGTGGTTCGATGGGAGGCGTAGTCCTGCATCCGTTGATACGGTTGCACATTCAGTTGCTCAATCCTAGAACTATTATAATAAAATCTAATAATTACTAGTCTCCTCTGGTCCCGGGGATATAACACACAGCTTTGGTGCTGAAGCAAGTGAATACTGCAACGCCCTACACAAAATGTCGGATAGGTTCCGCATAGGTACCGGAACCTACCCGATTGTATCCGGATGTATATCCGGCTTTTGATTCCGGTTTTCGTCCGGTCCTATGCGGGTCCGATCTGCAATGTGCAAATATTTTTTAGCCGATTTATATCCGGTCATATTCGAAACAGCTTCGGAACACTTCATCTGGTCTAACCCGTTTTCATTTACGGTTTTTGATTCCTGTTTCCGTCCGGTCCTATGCGGGTCGTATCCGCAATATGCAAAAAATTTTTGGCTAACATGTATCCGGACCAATATCCGAGGCTATCCGGAAATCCCACCCCGACATAAGGGGTTTCGTTATTTATTTATTTATTTATTTATTTTTTACCATCAGATATGGCTAAGCCATGTTCCAATTTATTTTTTTTTTACCCAAAAATTCATAGACTTAGCGGCCTATGTACCAAGGGGGCGGGGTGGAAAAGGGGGGAGGGGGGGGGGTTCCGTTAGATTCAGCTCCACCATAGAGCAATGAAAAAGCCTTGACTTCTAGAAACCATGTTATTCGCACAGTAACCGTCACACAGTGGCGCATTTTCACGAATTCGTGGCCAAAAATGAAAATAAAAATTTTCCCATGCAGGTATAACGACCACAGGGATTGGTTAAGAACTAAATTCTGCGTCATGACCTGACTGTCCCGACCCTTTGTTCCTCATAGTCCCGTAGATATTTCAGTTCAAAGTCGACCTTTGGCGGTGACGGTCGTACACGTCAGCCGCGCTGTGTTATTAACCGCAAGTTTGAACATTTATAGAGTTGTTATACAAAGTGATAATCAATTTCTGCAAAATGGATGCCCTTCCTCAAGGTATGTAGAAAATTTTGCCTACTTAACAATTAAAAAATATTATTTGTTGTTCATGTTATCGTAGTTTAACGATAGTCGTGTAAAGTGCCTTTGTTCCGAAGTAAATATTGACTTTGCATAGACTTTTAGTATCCACTCACAAGCGATCACACGTTGGTTTTTGTCTTAAATCGTAGCTTAGAATCTCACCTTTCGAATGGCGTGTATATGAAAGTGCGCAAACGTGCGCGGCGTGGTCCAGAGCGATTTTTGTGAGCTTACGCGTGATCCGAGAAGGCCCCCAGCGCTCGTTCGGCGCGGGCGCAGGTGCGTGGTTAGCCGAGCTGGGCCAGTAGATCGCCTACCTGAGCTGCAGCTGCTTGACCCTACGACGAAGATCTTATAAAAAGATTTCATGTTATTCTACAAGTTATCTCGAGTGGGTACGAAATCAACGTCGACAACTTTAAAGAATATGCTTTGGAAACTGCGAGACTGTACGTGCGTGATTATTCATGGTATTACATGCCAACAACCGTGCACAAAATATTAATTCATGGTCCTTTGATAATAGCTTCGGCTCTTTTACCTATTGGACAATTATCAGAGGAGGCTCAGGAAGCCAGAAATAAGGATGTTAAGAAATTTCGAGACGGATTTTCTCGTAAATCATCGCGTGAAAATACCATGCAGGATGTTTTGAATTGGCTGCTAGTGTCATCTGACCCATTCATCACAAACCTCAGGCAACTACCGCCAAAGAAATATAAACAAATGTCCCCAGAAGCTATTGCGCTACTAGCTGGAACGAATACGCCTGAGGCTCAACAAAATCTTTATCCGGATTCGGATTAAAATATTTTTTGTAATTTTTTTAAATAAATACTTTATTCACCATATCACTAGGGGACAATTGCTTTTTCATGAATTTCCCAATATATTTTTAATGTATCATAGCAGCCGCTTTTTTTTATTTTTTTTTTTGAGTTTAGATATTGGATTCGTAATCAGCGACCCCAAAAACGTTAGTATACCAAATTTGGCAAAGTTCCGATAATCCCTTGATTAATGGCCACGAATTCGTGAAAATGC
>JAEUYN010002357.1:0-31156 GCA_018257835.1 Euura lappo | reverse complement strand
AAAGCTATGATCGGACCAATTTTCCTGCGAATTTGTTTTCATACTACCATACCCGATACAATCACTCATCCTTGTCCTTCCAATTTAAGGAATCTTGGTTTTTGAGGATCCTCCCGGATGCAGTTTCCTTGTTTTCCTTTTCCCGTCCCCGATGTTTCCTGACAACGCGTGACGCTGGTGTTTTTGATGAACAACTTTCGTATACAAGGGCTGACTTTCCGGATGTGATCCAGTTTTCAGTTGTTTTGGCTGACTACTTTGGGAAGGATTGGATGGAGTGATTCGGATTTTCAATGAAGCGATTCTGGATCTTCAACGAAGACGCCAATGTGGCGAGGAAGAAATATTGTACACTTTTAATTTGGGTTTTGGTTAATTGCACTATCCACTTTTTGGTTTTCTGGGGTTTTCCAAAAAGTAGTAAATAGGCGAATGCCGGATAGTTCTTGGAAGAACACCAGTTTTGTGGAGCCTCAGCTCTAGTAGTTGTATATCGATTTGTTAATTTTGGTCGATCGTTCTTCCAAGAGTCGGGACGACTCTTCTTCTGAGGGGGGGGGTAGTGTTACGGGGACACCCGTTAGAATTTAAAGATCAGATGTTTGCTGTCACTTTGACAGCTGGAGTTTTTAGTGGGCTGGGTAAACAGCTGATAATTTGTTATTAAGAGAAGAGCATAAGAATTATTATTGTAAAAGCAGTCTTGTCTCAGACTTGAATGAGCATACACGTTTGAATAAACTTGAAGCTTGTTTGAACATATTTGTGAAGAGTTTTGTACTTCTTGTCTCACAGTTATTGAGTAGTTATTGAGAGACCTCTTGGTTTGATAAGCAGAGGGTTTAGCCCCTTTGTAACACTATATAGGCCCAATTTTGACATCCAAAGTTGGCCCTTGTTTGACTACCAGTTTTGGTCCAAGTTTAAGAACCCGTGCAGGGCCAAGTGGAAAAAGCGTTACATTTCGACACTGGCCCATTACGGACAACCAAACTTGGGCCTAGAGTATATCAAGGAAAAATAACTAGGCCCCGGTCAGAGCCCGGATAAAATTTCTACACGGGAAGCGCACTTTTTATTTTTTTTATTTCTCACGATTTTTTTTTAAATAGCTGTAAAAACTCGTAAAACGCAAAGATAAATTGAAAGAACGACTATTTAAAAAAATTCGATAAATAATATCGGTAGTTAAAAGCAGAAGGTCGTAAGCGCACTTTTTATTTTTTTTTCATTCTTCATGATTTTTTGAAATAGTTGTAGAAACTCGCAAAACGCCAAGATAAATTGAAAGAACGACCATTTAAAAAAATTCGATAAAAAATATTGGTAGTTAAAGCAGAAAATCGTATCCGCCCAACTTATGACCTTTTGCACTTACATTTTTCGATCTCGTAATTTCAATTGATACGTTTCGAACGTTTTCAGAGCGAGTGGCGTGAAGAAAAAATTTTTTACGACTTCATGCCATTATAAACAGCAAAACGTCGTATAATGGCGCTTACGTCCTTATGTCATTATAGACACGCGATATTTCGTGACACAACACTTCAAAAGTTGATTGCTCTTGATATACATGAGTTCGATGAATGGTCGATTTTCCACTTCGGTACCATTTTACGGTTTTAAATTTTACTTTCTGTGATACGAAAATGTAGGCATAACAAAATAAGTATGCTGTTAAATATTTCGATATACAATACTTGAAAAATTGATTCTTTTCGATATACGTCCAGTTGGAATTGAAATCAATGATTCAAATATTCTCAGATTGAATATTGTATCCTTGTTGTATCGAGAATATTTTACTCCTTGATGCAAAAATATTTCTACGTTTATCTACAGAACAGGTTTTTTTCACCTGTTGATGATGTGTGTGAAATTGCAATGCTGACGTGGAAGCTATCGAACCACTTGACTCTCAATTAGTTTTTTTTACGTTATTCTCACTTATATGTATGTATTTTCTAGCGTACCCGATTGAAATAAGTATAAGTGAGGTTTCATTGTGTTGGAAAATAGAACGTTCAAGCATGTGCTATTGGTCTGTAACTTACCGCTGGCAACACCCACGCACAGCAATGAGGCGACAAGAAGACAGACGATCTTGTTCATGTTGAAGGTAGTCACTTACTTCGTTAGAAATGATCCGTCGTATTTATACACAGCAGGAGACCCCCTACCACGTCGATAACTTACCGTAGGCGATGAACAAATCATTAGTAACGTATGTCGCGTGTCCAATGACATAAGGACGTAAGCGCCATTATACGACGTTTTGCTGTTTATACTGGCATAAAGTCGCATGCATGAAAAAGTTTTTTCTTTCGCCGTGCGGCGCGTGTATATTCTGGCACTTTTCTGACGTTTACGTCGTCAATGCACGAACCGTAGCCGAGGCAGAGGTGTAGCGAAGCGCCATAGGCGCTGAGCGAAGCCGGAGCCGAGACGGAGGTGAGTGCTGAATACAGCGCACGGGTCTAACCGCCTCATTTTGCCCTCGTATCGAACAGTATTTTTTATCACAAATGAATGAAAAAGTTTCTTTTTTCACGCCAATCGCTCTGAAAACGTTCTAAAGATATCAATTGAAATTACGAGATCGAAAAATGTAAGTGCAAAAGGTCGTGAGTTGGGCGGATACGTCCTTCTGCTTTTAACGGCGATTTCTTTTATCGAATTTTTCGAAACGACGTTGATTTCGATTTTTCTTTGCGGTTTACGAGTTTTTATAGCTATTTGGAAAAATCATGAAAAATGAAAAAAAAAAAAATCTTGCGCTTGCGACCTTCTGCTTTTAACTACCAATATTTGTTATCGAATTTTTTTAAATGGTCGTTCTTTCAATTTATCTTTGCGTTTTACGAGTCTTTACAGCTATTTGAAAAAATCATGAAGAATGAAAAAAAATAAAAAGCGCGCTTACGACCTGCTGCTTTTAACTACCAATATTTTTTATCGAATTTTTTTAAATGGTCGATCTTTCAATTTATCTTTGCGTTTTACGAGTTTTTACAACTATTTAGAAAAATCATTAAAAATCATGAAAAAAAATGGCGCTTACGACGTTTTGCCTTTACGTTGTTTTTTATTTTTCCTTAAAAATTGTAATGAAAGAACGACGTATCCGCCAAACTTATGACCTTTTGCACTTACATTTTTCGATCTCGTAATTTCAATTGGTCTATACGTTTTGGCCGTTTTCCGAGCGAATGGCGTGAAAAACAAGCGGGTTTGGGCTGACTATGAGCCAGCCTTCGAACTTCCCGTTATTTATTTTATTCTCAGCTATTTTGAAATTTGTAAATCTGACCTCAGATTCTTGATCAGCGGTTCACAAAACCTTCGAGTACAAATTTCCGTAAGATTTCGAATGTTTTTAGTATTTTTCCCAGCAAATCGGACTCGCCATTTTGAATTTCGCTAATCTGACTTCAGATTCGTGATCAGTGACCCAAAAAACCTACGAGTACCAAGTTTCATCCAAATCCAAATGTTTTTAGTTTTTTTGCAGCACATCGAATACGCCAAATGAAAATTTTGCAAAAATGACTTCAGATTCGTGATCAGCGATCAAAAAAACCATATGGTACCAAATTTCACTGAAATCCGTTGATTCGTTCTCAAGATATCGTCATTTTTGTTGCGTTTTTTAGAATTTTGTTATTTGAATACTTCAAAAAGTACTAATCCGATCAAAGCCAAAATCTAATCAGTTCTAAGTTGAGAAAAGCCCCGTCGATTGAGCCCTATCTGATCAAAATCCGCGAACTCGTTCTCGAGATATCGCGCGGACAAAAATGTGGTCACATACACACACACATACACACACACACACACACACATGTGGTCACACACACACACACATACACACACACACACACCCAGACGTCAAACTGAAAATAGTCGGAGGTGATTCTTTGGACCTCGAAATGTGGAGATTTAGTAAAAACTCGACTTTTCATTTTCGGGGTGATCACAATAACTTCCTTTTTTCTCTGAAAACAGAGAAACGGGAAGTTAAAAATATACGACCTTATACCATTAGACACGCGATGTAACAAAGTTTGCACAAGTTTTCCTAAATATCTTTCAGCACACGAGATTATGGTAATATTTGCTCAGATGATGTTACGATGAATTCACACATTACGTCATTCGAATTAACGGTTGATAAGAATTATTTAATCGACTTGGAAAACGTTGAGACGTGGTTAGAAAAAGTGAAGTAAGTTTTCGACCATATTTGCTACGGAGTTTTTGTTTCATCAAGAGACTCGGTAGAGTCTCGCGCTATTTCTATGTCCTCTTCTTCACCAGAGGATCCTGAGATCTTAAACGCATTTCTAAAGATTACTCCGCCTTATGTTCTGGAGGAAGGTAATTTTGAAGATAACGGAGTCATCGAGTCGCTATTCGAGGCTCCCATCTCTCAAAGGGAGCTTTTGAATTCGCTGGCTAAATCTAGAAGTAAAGCTGCTCCTGGCTTGGATCTGATCACGAACGTCATGCTTAAATACACCACTCCTGCTTTCAGAAGGGTTCTGCTTGAGATTCTGAATGCGATTATGGAAGTTTGCAACATACCGGAGGATTGGAAAAGGTACCTGGTTTGTTTAATTCCCAAACCAGGTGGGAAGGGTGTGAGACCCATCGCGATTTCGTCATCTATGTTAAAAGTCTTGGAAAGAATCATCAATTTCAGGCTGCAATGGTGGTGCGAAAACAATTTGGTTTTTCCTCCAAATTTCTTCGGTTTTAGGCCTGGTCGGTCGTGTTTGGATAATGTGGCGGTGTTGGTAACGGATATAAATATCTCCTTTGTTCGTAAGGAGTTTTTGGTTGCAGCTTTCATCGACATAGAAGGTGCATACGATAATGTACTTCCTTCGATTTTAATTCAAGAATTACTTGATTTGGGGATTCCCTACAAGACCGTTATGGTTATTAAGGAGATTATATGGCTCAGAGAAGTTACGTGCAGACATAATGCAAATGTGGTGGAGATGAGGACAGCGGATAAGGGTTTGCCACAAGGATCTATTTTGAGTCCTGTCCTATTTAACATATATATGAGAAATGTGATGTTCCGCATACAGGACAAGACTAGGATCCTGTATTACGCGGGTGATTTGGCAATTTACAGCTACTCTTCTAATTTAGAGGAGGCACTCTCGCGGAGGTGGAGGGGGGTTCATTGACAATGCTGGATAAATGGCTATTGGGTAGGGGTTTGAAGATCTCGGCGAATAAAACCCAACTTTGTGTTTTTACTAAAAGGCGTCTGGGCAATAATCCGATTAAGATTAGTTTAAACGATGTCTCTATTGTAAACTGTTTCTCGGTTAGGTTCCTTGGGGTTTATTTGGACACACGTTGCAATTGGAAGGAGTATATTAAGTTCACAAAAAACGAGGCGGAAAGGGCTGTTACTATTATGAAAGCGGTGTCTGGTTTTCATTGGAGGGTTCATCCCTCCAATCTAATGTGCATATTCAAAGGACTAGTGAGAGCAATTCTGGATTGGGGCTCTTATTTCTATGAGGATGCGGCGGCTGGTTCTCTGGACTCTCTGGAGAGGGTCCAGTTCGCTGCCCTGAGGGTAAGTTTGGGATGTCTTAGGACTACTCCAACGAACGTGCTTTTACACCTAGCCGGGGTTCCTCCCTTGAGGTGTAGGAGGCTGTTTCTCGCTAACAAGTATATTTCTAGATTGGCATCTCAATCTAGTAATATGTTAACACCCAAGTTCCAATTATTGAAGTAAACTTTTGAACGGACCGATCGAGATATGGATAATCTTCATTTCTTGTTCAGATGTTGGTTTAAGCTTAGAGATTTTCTCACTCAGATCGGGTCCCAGAGACTTCCGGTTGGTCTGTCTATTGGATACTTTGAGAGCCTGGTGGAGGTTGATGTTGATTGTGCTAAGGGCAAAATATTAAAGGCGGCGGATTCCCCAAATTTCGTCTGTGACAAATTGATCCTGGAGGACTTTTCCGACTTTGTTCGTATTTTTACTGACGGATCGAGGTTATTGGATCCTCCCAGGGCTTCTTCGGCCTTGGTAGTCCGGGGTTGTTTGGAGGAATTCTCCAGGGGTTGGAGAGTAAATGATCATTCATCTATCTTCTCTGCGGAGGCAGATGCAATACTTAAATCCGTGGAATTAATTAAAAGTAGAGAGTGGTCTAAGTCGGTTATTTTTTCGGATTCGCTTAGCGTTCTTACAGCTCTCAGGAGTTTTAAACACAAATCTGACATCCCGTGTGGAAATCGAACTGGGGAACTGGTTGGGGGCTAGCCAGGAAGCCCTGGTTTTAGTCGGGGGCTGGTCGGGACGTCTGCCCAGGACCCGACCAGAATCGTCACGCACGGCTGGCCAAGTCCTGGCCAGGCTTCCCTTTTTCCAAGAAAAATCCTTGATAATTATACCAAAAACAACTTGTCTGACTTTCCTATGCTAAATTGGGGTTCTAGGCGTAAATTAATTGGAATATAGGCAAAAAAAAGTAAAAAGAAAAAAAAATTGATTTAAGACGGGTTCGATACACTCGACAGTTAGGGATGGGTCACCCATCCAAGTGCTGACCGTGGCGATTAGTGCTTAACTTCGGTGATCGACTAATGACCGGTATCCATCCGAATCCAATCATTCCTTATTACTACAGAACTTGTTAAGGTACTTGATTTATTTCAGATGATGTTATAATTTTGTATACAGTGTGATTCAGTGACAAATTTTGTACATGTGTTGTTAACATGTGTACTCACAGAAAATCGAGAAATCGGATTCAAATTTTGGAATTTTTTCTCTTGAAAAAGGTCATAATTCAGGAATTCAAAAAATGAAGAGGCAAATCTGATCTCTACATGACAAGGAGAGTCATGTCCGACTAGGAACTTGAATACAAGAATGTGGAAAAATTGCAGAACCAGTACCCGACCAGCGCCCGGTCAGGAACCTTCTTGTCACGGGGTCAACCCGGGCGATTTCCACAGCTCGAGCTGTAAGAGTGTAGAATTTAGTACATTGTGTATCAAGGGCGCAAAGAACTATTTTTCGAGTGTGGAATTTGCGGCAAGAGCCGAAGGCGAGTCACACTCACACTCGCCAAAATAGCCTTGTGCCCGACGTGATGCACACGATTTTTTTCTCAACACCTGGTCCTCAAAAATGCCTCTTTTCAGAGCGATTGAGCGGGCGCAAAACGGCACTTTGCGCCCGTCGGCCGAACAGATCTGTTTTGCGCCCGCTCAAGAGGTATGAAACTGACATTTTGCGACCGGATGTGAGATAATAACTTTGAGGTTATGTGCCACAAAGCTATGCTATTGCTCAAACCATGTTAGTCTCGGCTGAGTGACTTCTCGGCTTCTAGATAGATCGTGACCAATTTGAGAATTTTTGCCGTAAAGTTTTTTGACGCATGATGATGCCCCATAAAACAATGAGATAATTCAGACCGTCTTAGCGCCTGTCCAGTCCCCGGCCAAGCTCTTGAATATTAAACTCAATTAAATTGCGAAATCAGCTCCTGGACAGCACCCGGCCAGTACTTGCCATAACCAGCGTAAGCATTGTGACAAAGTTTTCCCCCAACTAGCGCCCGGCTAGGACCCGACTGAGCACTTGGACAAAAATGTTGCCCGACCAGCGCCCGGCCAGAAACTTCCTTGTAACAGGGCCAACCAGGGCAATTTCCACACGGGATTAATCCACTTATATTGGAAATTAAGAAGATTGTCTTTGAAATATTAAGGAAGGGTTATGTGTTGAAGTTGGTCTGCCCTGCATAAAATATCCGATGAATTCCGTATACCGTGAGTAAACGAGGAAAGGTAACGCTTCGGGGGTGCCACCTGAAACTCGCTCGGCAGAAGTCCCTAGCCCTAAGTTGGTATCCCTAGCGTTCGGTGTTCGACGTGGTTCGACCATACCCTGTTCAAGCTAATAACCTCATGCGGTTCAAACTCGAGAATAGCGCGCGTAACATTTGAAGGATAAACGCATTTTGTTAGACGGAACGAAACGGAAGGACAAGAACAACGAATTCTGCTCGTGCAGGAATTATTTTGCGAATATTAACCAACAATGTAATTTTGATATTAGGCGCTCTATTAAAAAAAATTAGTGAATCGTAATAATATTTGTTGCCTCGTCGTGCTTGACGATACAATCAAGGCGCAGCGGAGCAGGTCTCCGGAGTCAAGTTCCTCAATAAGCCCCGACGATAAAATCAAGGCGCAGCGGAGCAGGTCTCCGGAGTCAAGTTCCTCAATAAGCCTCGACGATACAATCAAGGCCCAGCGGAGCAGGCTTCCAGAGTCAAGTTCCTCAATAAGCCCCGACGATAATATCAAGGCGCAGCGGAGCATGTCTCCGGAGTCAAGTTCCTCAATAAGCCTCGACGATAAAATCAAGGCGCAGCGGAGCAGGCTTCCGGAGTCAAGTTCCTCAATAAGCCCCGACGATAAAATCAAGGCGCAGCGGAGCAGGTCTCCGGAGTCAAGTTCCTCAATAAGCCTCGACGATACAATCAAGGCCCAGCGGAGCAGGCTTCCAGAGTCAAGTTCCTCAATAAGCCCCGACGATAATATCAAGGCGCAGCGGAGCATGTCTCCGGAGTGAAGTTCCTCAATAAGCCTCGACGATAAAATCAAGGCGCAGCGGAGCAGGCTTCCGGAGTCAAGTTCCTCAATAAGCCCCGACGATAAAATCAAGGCGCAGCGGAGCAGGACTCCGGAGTCAAGTTCCTCAATAAGCCTCGAAGATACAATCAAGGCCCAGCGGAGCAGGCTTCCGGAGTCAAGTTCCTCAATAAGCCCCGACGATAATATCAAGGCGCAGCGGAGCAGGTCTCCGGAGTCAAGTTCCTCAATAAGCCTCGACGATAAAATCAAGGCGCAGCGGAGCAGGCTTCCGGAATCAAGTTCCTCAATAAGCCCCGACGATAAAATCAAGGCGCAGCGGAGCAGGTCTCCGGAGTCAAGTTCCTCAATAAGCCCCGACGATAAAATCAAGGCGCAGCGGAGCAGGTCTCCGGAGTGAAGTTCCTCAATAAGCCTCGACGATAAAATCAAGGCGCAGCGGAGCAGGCTTCCGGAGTCAAGTTCCTCAATAAGCCCTGACGATAAAATCAAGGCGCAGCGGAGCAGGTCTCCGGAGTCAAGTTCCTCAATAAGCCTCGACGATACAATCAAGGCGCAGCGGAGCAGGTCTCCGGAGTCAAGTCCCTCGATGAGCCTCGACGATACAAAAACATCTGGGAAATTGCTTGATTCATAATAAATTGATCATTCAAACCTGACATTACCTAATAAAATTTGTTGATCAATTGACAAAATTAATTTCCTTGAATAGAGCGCCTAATATCAAAATTACATTGTTGGTTAATATTCGCATAATGATTCCTGCACGAGCAGAATTCGTTGTTCTTGTTCTTCCGTGCCGCTCCGTTTAACAAAATGCGTTTAACCTTCAAATTTTACGCGCGCTATTCTCGAGTTTGAACCGCATGAGGTTATTAGCTTGAACAGGGTATGGTCGAACCACGTCGCACACCGAACGCTAGGGATACCAACTTAGGGCTAGGGACTTTTGCCGAGCGAGTTTCAGTTGGCACCCCCGAAGCGTTACCTTTCCTCGTTTACTCACGGTATAATTTTATACGTTATTTATCCGTATTTATCTGCATTGTATCTGGACGAAGGAAATTGTATGCGGATGACATACCGTGCCTTTTCGTGGAAGGCGAACGCTTCGGGGGTGCCACCTGAAACTCGCTCGGCAAAAGTCCCTAGCCCTAAGTTGGTATCCCTAGCGTTCGGTGTTCGACGTGGTTCGACCATACCCTGTTCAAGCTAACTTGATTCGGTGCGAACTCGAGAATAGCGCGCGTGAAATTTGAAGGTTAAACGCATTTTGTTAAAGGAAGCGGAACGGAAGAACAAGAACAACGAATTCTGCTCGTGCAGGAATTATTCTGCGAATATTAACCAACAATGTAATTTTGATATTAGGCGCTCTATTCAAGAAAATTAGTGAATCGTCTTAATAAATGGAGTGGCGGGAAAATTGGATCAGGTAAGAAAGTTGATTTAGTCAATTGATCAACAAATTTTATTAAGTAATGTCAGGTTCGACTAGTAATCAATTTATTATGAATCAAGCAATTTTCCAGATGTTTTTGTATCGTCGAGGCTCATCGAGGGACTCAACTCCAGCAAGCTGCTCCGCTGCGCCTTGATTGTATCGTCGAGGTTCACCGAGGGACTCTACTCCAGCAAGCTGCTCCGCTGCGGCTTCATTGTATCGTCGAGGCTCATTGAGGAACTTGACTCCGGAGACCTGCTCCGCTGCGCCTTGATTGTATCGTCGAGTCTTATTGAGGAACTTGACTCCGGAAGCCTGCTCCGCTGCGCCTTGATTGTATCGTCCAGGCTTATTGAGGAACTTGACTCCGGAAGCCTGCTCCGCTGCGCCTTGATTGTATTGTCCAGGCTTATTGAGGAACTTGACTCCGGAAGCCTGCTCCGCTGCGCCTTGATTGTATCGTCGAGTCTTATTGAGGAACTTGACTCCGGAAGCCTGCTCCGCTGCGCCTTGATTGTATCGTCGAGGCTTATTGAGGAACTTGACTCCGGAAGCCTGCTCCGCTGCGCCTTGATTGTATCGTCCAGGCTTATTGAGGTACTTGATTCCGGAGACCTGCTTCGCCGCGGCTGATTGTATCGTCGAGGCTTATTGAGGAACTTGACTCCGGAAGCCTGCTCCGCTGCGCCTTGATTGTATCGTCCAGGCTTATTGAGGAACTTGACTCCGGAGACCTGTTTCGCTGCGGCTGATTGTATCGTTGAGGCTTATTGACGAACTTGACTCCGGAGGCCTGTTTCGCTGCGGCTGATTGTATCGTCGAGACTTATTGAGGAACTTGACTCCGGAGACCTGTTTCGCTGCGGCTGATTGTATCGTTGAGGCTTATTGAGGAACTTGACTCCGGAAGCCTGTTTCGCTGCGGCTGATTGTATCGTCGAGGCTTATTGAGGAACTTGACTCCGGAGACCTGCTTCGCCGCGGCTGATTGTATCGTCGAGGCTTATTGAGGAACTTGACTCCAGAAACCTGCTTCGCTGCGGCTTGATTGTATCGTCGAGCACGTTGAGGCATCAAATATTAACACGATTTACTAATTTTCTTGAATAGAGCACCTAATAAAAAAAAACTACATTGTTGGTTAATATTCGCAAAATAATTCCTGCACGAGCAGAATTCGTTGTTCTTGTCCTTCCGTTTCGTTCCGTTTAACAAAATGCGTTTAACCTTCAAATTTTACGCGCGCTATTCTCGAATTCGAACCGAGAATCAAGTTAGCTTGAACAGGGTATGGTCGAACCACGTCGAACACCGAACGCTAGGGATACCAACTTAGGGCTAGGGACTTTTGCCGAGCGAGTTTCAGGTGGCACCCCCGAAGCGTTCGCCTTCCACGAAAAGGCACGGTATGGATTTGTAGGGAGCGTATCCGGGTTGGGAAATTCGCAACTACGGTCTTTATCCGGTTGTATCCACATTCTACACGTAGTGTATGGGCCGTATACGCACGTGTCCGGTTCCGTTCCGGGCAGCTATTATCGCGACCTCCGCAGACTATCCGTCTGTATCCGGACTGTATCAACATCCGAAACTCTGTACAGAAGATATACGCACGTATCCGGTTTTCGTTCGGGCAACGATTATCGCGACCTCCGCAGTCTATACGTCTGTATCCGTCTTCGAAAAGCTGACGAAATTTATACGCGTGTATCTGGTTTCGTTCCGGGCAGCTATTGTCGCGACCTTCGTAGACTATCCGCCTGTATCCGGACTGTATCAACATCCGAAACTCTGTACGGAAGATATACGCCCGTATCCGGTTTTCGTTCGGGCAACGATTATCGCGACCTCCGCAGTCTATCCGTCTGTATCCGGACTGTAACTATATCACGGAGGCCGAACGGAATTTATTCGTACGTATCCGGTTTTCTTTTGGGCAGCGATTATCGCGACCTCTGCAGTCTATACGTCTTCGTCCGAACTCTATCGTACTCGACTCGTACAACGAGTCCTTTTTTTCGCTAGCGCTAATTATGAGCATGGCAATCTATCTGCCGCGAAGCGGATCGTATCCGGAAGACAATTGAAAACGCCCGGAATCCGGGTGTGTCCATCAGGCTACCCCAACAACTAAGTGCCGACCATGGTGACGTATCCGGACCCGTCTGTCTCGTCTGAAACGACAACCTCCCACTATCGGTATCTACTTGCCGCCATCCGGATCCGACACGGCAGTCGAGCCCGATCGTCCCCGACCCAGTTCTGTCCGGATTCCGTCCGGATCCGTTTGCCTCGACATTGGATTTGATCATTTATCCTCAGTAACAGATGCATGGCATATTCAACTCCACCCTGTCCGAACTTCGTGCGTAACCATTGGGCTGCCCCATACTGTCACCTACTACCTGCCCCTTTCAGGGATCCGCTCGCCAAGTGAAGCTAACCGTATGCTTATGGCGCCATATACGTTTTCATGCCAGACAGGATTTTAATGGAAGCAATGGGTTCCAGACTTCGATATTCATGGTTCCTGATAGAATCCGTATGGAACTGAACGGAGGGCATGTACGGCTCCATACCAGATAGAATTCAGATCGAAGTAAAAGGGTTCCAGTTTTTTCAGGAAAGTAATTCCGGGTGAAATCCAGACAAACCCGGATAAGACCCTGATAGTATTTTGTGACCGATTGGAGTGCGGATAAAGACCGCTAGAAACCCAGTCACGCCTGTCCGGATTAAATCCGCTTACGCAGTTTAGATTATCGCCGCTAATCACCGCATCAGAGGCATTATTTTCGCGCGATCAAAGTACCACGGCTAAGGGATGGGAGCCAGACAAACCCGGATAAGACCCTGATAGTATTTTGTGACCGAATGGAGTGCGGATAGAAATACTTAGAAAGCCAGGCAGGCCTATCCGGATTTAATCCGTTTTCGCACTTCAGATTTTCGCCGCTCGGGGGCATCATTCTCTCGCGAGTGCAGTACCACGGTTGCGAAATAAGACGTCGCGATGCTCGAGCCTAAGTATACTTACCTGCCACCGACGGTTACTGTGCGAATAACACGGTTTCTGGAAGTCGTGGCTTTTTCATTGCTCTATGGTCGAGCTGAATCTAACTGAACTCCCCCCTTCGTCACTTTGCGGTATATAGACTGCCAAGTCTATAACGTGGTAAAAAAGAAAAGAAACCCAACCCTTTAACGAGGAGAAAAATAAATACCAAACCCCGATGTCGGGTGTCATAATTTCGAGAGACCGATAAAAAAACGCGCATTGTCCAGTTACAAACGGATGAAATTATGGGAGGATCGATGCCGTATAAGTCCAGTTAAAAACCGGGGTCAAAACCCTGGTGACTTCCGTATAGTTCCGAATGCGGTGAAGAAACTAGAACGCTATAGGCTCCGGATTCGACCGAATACACCCCGTTGACGAAAAACTTGAAAACTGCTGTATCAATTCCGTATGAGTCCGGATAAAAACCGGGGTCAAAACCCTGGTGACTTCCGTCTAAGTTCCGAATAGCGGAAATCCTATCGGATATTTTATGCAGGGTGGGTTCCTTCTTATGTGGGAATCCAGGGTAACGAAGAGGTTGATGCTGTCGCCCGTTCTTCATTGGTGGGGGCTTTGATCCAGCCTAGTCAGGTTGCTTGGTCTGATCTATCTTATATTTGGAAAAAAGAGTTGGTTAAGAACTCAAATGCTCATATTCAATCATTGGGTAAATCCAAGGGAATGAAATATTGCAATTTGGCAGGGCCATTCAAGCTGGTGGCTTGGTTCAGAAACGAACAAGCGAGTAGGAAAAAGATAACTCTGATAAATAAAATTAGGGCCAATCATGTATCTACTAAAGCTCATTTTTTCCGGATGAATATAAATTAGTAATGTAAATGTGAATGTGGATATCCTATTAAGTCTCTGGATCATGTTTTATTTGAATGCTCAGAGTTATCCAATCAAAGGTGTAGATTGAAGGAATTTTTAGTTAGAAATAAGATTAATCTTGGTTTTTCAATTCAAGAAATTTTCCTTACTAGCCCAATTAAGGTTCAATTGTATATTTGTGACTTTATTAGGCTGAATGGTATTAGTGCATAGCTAGGAATATTATAAGTTATATGTATAGGTTAGGATGGTTTAATTATAAGATCAAGAGACTCGGTAGAGTCTCGCGCCAAGTACATTAAAAAAAAATTTTTAAACGCCGCGCGTAGACTCACCGAGTTCAAGAGACTCGGTAGAGTCTCGCGCCAAGTACATTAAAAAAAAATTTTTAAACGCCGCGCGTAGACTCACCGAGTCTATTTACCCGAACGGGAGCTATTCGCGGTGGTGGGGGTAATCAGAATCTCTGTTTTCTTCCATTTAGCGACCTCCATGGGTCTGGAGAATTATTATATTAGATTGTCGGTACGAAAAGCTTTCATTTGAGCCCTATTTCGATTGAATCCGTGCACGTAAAGATAAGATATGAGTAATTGAAAGATCTGACAGGTCCGTTTCACTCGATCCTTTTTCGTCGTCGTCGTCTCCTCCGGACTTTGCCACGGCCTATGAGTATAAAAATCAGAGAAGAGCGGCGGTATCTAGTTCCTTTTTCGTCGTCGTCGTCTCCTCCGGACTTTGCCACGGCCTATGAGTATAAAAATCAGAGAAGAGCGGCGGTATCTAGTAGATAGACTACGCAGAGAGCAGACGAGAAGAGAGAGTACCCTCAGTCAGTGGCTAGGTGGCGCCGTTGTCGAGATTGAATTCGGCAAATTTTTCCGCCTCTTTCTTTTATTATCCGATTGATGAGTCTTGCGCGAAGTATTTTCATTCATATATATCGACCACTCGATAGTCGGGACTCGGGACAACAGCGATCCGAGTACATTAGGCGTATTCGCGTTGGGATCAAAGTGATTTTCATCATAATGATGTGCCAATCAGATGTCGAATAGCAACGCACTGAAGTTAGGCGCTATGATCTGATTGGCTAGATTGTCTCATCATTATGATGAAAATCACTTCTAGCCCCAACGCGAATGCGCCTCTGGCATTGGCCGCCGGAATCACGAGTTAGATCGAATCGAGAATGTAGACAAGCCGCCATCTTTAAATGTAACAGATCGAGAATCGATTGACCGAAACTGCTAGCTATAGCGTGTTCGCGTCGGCTGCTTCGGTTTGACATTTCATTCCACTCGTTATCACTACGTGATATTGAGATACATGATGTGATGTGAGAGTCATTACCGACAAAGTGAAACAAGATGGGCTTTGAAGTTTATGTATTCAGCTCGACATCGTATGGAAATCGCGAGCCTGTTTCATGGAAAAATCAAGTTATGAGGTTATCAGAGTCAATCAATTAGATCAATCACAAAGCCTTGGGTATATTGGTCGTTTATACATTGATTATATGTTCATGATCCAGGTGCTAAATATCAAGAGACTTTGTAGAGTATCGAGGCAAGTACATTACGAACAAAAAAAATTGTGTGAGTTCCGGAGGGACTATTTCGTGGACGAGCTATTGATATATCGACGCATCCTGAGAAAGCAGATGAATCTCAGCGGGAAGTCTAGAGCAGACGAGTTGAAATATGCTTTGAGACAAGTATATAGGTCCGTAACACTTCATACAGAGTTTTCTGAGTTACGTGTGAGTTCTGGACTGTCCGCCGAATACGTCCATCCATTCTGACCTTGACGATATGATCAATTGTTTGATCGCTTTGATTATAGTTATCGCACGCCTACTTATAGCTCTATGGAAGAAATGTGTACGTTGCGGTATACTCAGGGAGTTTGCTTCGATGACTCAGCTTTTAATTTTCACATCACGGCATACTTATTAGACTACTGGAGTTACGCGACTTGAAATCATCGGGTTCTAACTTCTAAGAATACCTTGGTGGACCGGATGGAACAGACGAATCTTGCCATGCAATTTATAACAGAAGCACTATCCCGGAAGACTTTATTGAGTGAATACCAATGATTATTTATACACTGATTTTCAGACTTTCTTACTGTGAACATTTTTTAAGATTTAATTTGTAATGAGCAGTGACTATAACCCTACCTGTAAGTAAGTAACTCCGCTGTGGCCGCTCCCAAGCCCGGATGAGAAGGGAGGAGGGCCGCGCACAGGGTTCCACGTTGCGAATATTTACTATGAATGATTTTGACGCTTCAATTTATGCAACCCAATAAGGGTTAATATTTCACGTCTGCTCCTAAGCAAAAGTCAGAGTTACAGAAATCAACTGGACATACATTTACGCGTTCTCATCAACATTTCCGACAATATTTAGCGTTTTACGGCGTTTTATTAACAGAAAATTCAAGATTTTTCACCGTCTATCCAATGGGATATACTCAATAGAAATAATCGGTCAGAAAAATACTGACAACCGAGCGAGCATAGCGAGTGAGGATCTACGAAGACCCCATCGAGCAAGCACAGCGAGCTAGCGCAGTTAGCAGGAAGTAAAAAAAATATACAAAAAGTAGTGATATCCCCCAAAAAGCACCTCTGGTGCAAAAACCTTTCGCCAAGTACATTAATTTGGTCCACCCACAAAATTTACCAACCAAATTCTGTCACACAAAATCTGTCTTTAAAAATACCCACCAACAAAAATTCGTCTTCCGCAAAAAGTCTTCTTCCAAAAATTCGTTTTCAACAAAAGTCGTCCTTCAAAAAAATCTCTGTAAAAGGATTGATATCAAATACAAGTACCAAGTACAAAAAAAAAAAGAAAAATCAAACCATATACCGTTGTGCTCGTTCGCTCGCTACGCTCGCTCACTCGATTGGGTTTTCATAATTTGTGAGGAGAAAAATTGGGAGCATGAGTTTCAAGAAGAGAAAATTTTCGAAAGAAAAAATTGAGGGAGTGGTACTTGGCGGGCCTTCATAGCGAGATAAAAAAATGTGACTTGTAGACCTCAGTGGTCACTCTTCCACTCACTCACACCTGGCCCGCAAGTACCACTCCCTCAATTTTTTCTTTCGAAAATTTTCTCTTCTTGAAACTCATGCTCCCAATTTTTCTCCTCACAAATTATGAAAACCCAATCGAGTGAGCGAGCGTAGCGAGCGAACGAGCACAACGGTATATGGTTTGATTTTTCTTTTTTTTTTGTACTTGGTACTTGTATTTGATATCAATCCTTTTACAGAGATTTTTTTGAAGGACGACTTTTGTTGAAAACGAATTTTTGGAAGAAGACTTTTTGCGGAAGACGAATTTTTGTTGGTGGGTATTTTTAAAGACAGATTTTGTGTGAAAGAATTTGGTTGGTAAATTTTGTGGGTAGTATTTAATATATGTGGTTGTGTTGTCTTATCCAATCCTTTACCTCCAGTCAGTCATCACACGGAGCGCATCTTTCGAAGCGTGTTCATAGGAGAGAACTGGGTCTCGTGGCTCCATACAACTGATGACTTTTCGGATTCTGTGGTCACTTGGAAGCGGAAGAGAAACAAGGATTAAGAAGTCGGCTTTAAGGAACCTCAACCAAAGTGTGTGTGGGACAGATCATAAGTTTAAACAGTTTAAACAGTTTAAATAGTTTATCCGAGTTCAAATACTGGATATAACCTCTCTCTCAGTTATATAAAATGAAATAAATATAATCAATTTTAACTTGAATACCGCTAAAATAAATAAAGAACTATTTAACCTAAAAGTGTATGTTGGCACTTGCCCCGGCTTATGCCTTAAGGGGACGAAGCCATTAAGGATAAAGAAGAAGATGAAGAAGACTATCCAGTCATAGGTATAGAGACCAGTGGAAGAGACCGTGGCGAGAGGCGAGCGATCAGCGAGTGTCGACGCGCGTCGTTACAAAAAGAAAAAGAATTTTTGACATTCTATATTTTGAGATTCTTTAATTTTATTATATGACCACTGCGTGCGATAAATAATTAGAATCAAGTGCTAGAGATTTAATGGAAATTTGTTCGATTGAATATAATTCTGCTAATCAAACGGATTATCATAAAAATACATATCAAATTACCTCAACGAAAATTTCGATGAAATTTTTTTTACACAGTCCTAACTACCATTATTCAAAAACTGCTGGAAGGATTTTTTTATACACCTGTTTCTGACATTGTCGGAATTTAAAAACCTATTTTCGCCCAAAAATTTCACCCGAGTCTCCCCTCAACGAAGGCTTCTCGCGAACAATCAAAGCGTCGGGCGCCAGGTACCGAATATACCGCCGTACGATGAATAAAGACTCACCGAAAGGATACTCACCACAGATATTCAGATAGAGTATCGCTCGCGGCGAAGCTGCAGTTTCCTGAAATCGTACGGTAGAGTGGCGGGGTTCACCAGAAAATGATAACGAGGAAAGGGTGTAGTTTAAACGTTAGGCGGAGCCTACTATATTGAAAATAAAGCAATCCTGTCTAGTACAGTATACAAAAATAGTACATACAAGGAATAGACCAGAATTCGTAACAAAGATCACATAAAATATTGAATAAATGAATACATGAATGAATAAATAAAAGATAAGGTAACAAATCGTAGGCAAAACGTACAGGATAAAGAACATGGTGGCCACTCGTCAGGGAAAACAGGGAAATCAGGGAAAAGTCAGGGAATTCGAAAAATGGTCAGGGAAGTCAGGGAAATGTCAGGGAATCCGAAGAACAGTCAGGGAAAAGCAAAGGAATTTCATGGTCATACGAAACAAGACAGAATAAAAGATCCCCAGTGACATTTATGCAATCAAAAGTATTCTCAAAAATCATTTTCTTTCACCGTGGATTTAGAGCATTATTATTACATACGTGAATAACCACTAATTCGTCCAAATTTCAGTCAGGGAAAAATTATATTTAGGTCAGGGAAAGTCAGGGAAATGTCAGGGAATTTTTTTTCCGCAAAAAAGTGGCCACCATGAAGAAATAACTTTAGGACGGAAAGTCGCAGACTCGATATAAAAAAATAATGAACCCAGTGGTAATTTAAGCGTCACAAAGCGACGTCTCTGTTACTCATGAGCAAAGGTGCGAACAATCCGTGTTCGATACGACAGAAAATATGAATAATCGGTAATGAAATTATCTGTACGGTCGATTAGACGATGGCCAAAGCGAATAAAAGAGATATTTCCAGAGAAAAAGACTTAAAAGTTACAGAATAAAAGATATATGCGAAATACAAATCGTGAGAGTCACCGCTGCGATAAGTTCGTAGAAAATACTGAAATTCTATGTAGGGGAAGGTGGGGCACATTCGGACGGTTTTTTTCAAAGCCAATTATCAACCTCAAGGACAGGTTATTTCGTTTCATTTATGGTATGGATCTATAATTGAGTTCATTAACTACTAACCTGAACTGCATACAAGACCGTTGTTACTGATACAAGACCGTGCTACGCATTTTCCCAAAATGCTGCATTCGTCCGAAAGTGCCCCACGGTGGGGCACATTCGGACATGCATGGGGCACATTCGGACACCGTTATTTAACTCTTGTTTGTGATGTTTGATACATGAATTATCGTGAATTCTTGAGGTGACAATCATAAATAACCCACTTACGATTCAAATTTTGTTCATCTGACGTTGGACAATGGTTCAGATGACGAAAAAAATTCAGACTTGTTATGCATGGCTAATAGTTGTGTTCTATTTCCAAAAATGATGACAAACATAAAAGTTTATCGATATCGTGCAATATTGAGGGATTATACAACCGATTTCAATCGTATTTCACTTATCCGACGAACTTCCTATCCAAATATACAGCGCCGTGAAGCATGTCCGAATGTGCCCCACCCTCCCAGAAGTACGAAAAAATTCAAAACAAAGCATCTGCACGGTATATCGCTAAATGTTTCACGCATTGAATGTTGCCTAAAATGATACGTCTATTTATGTGTAGGAATGACTTTTCATAATACGCAGTGGTTATAAAGTTACAGCCTTACGAATCAATATCGAAAAGTCCAGCCGGTGAGCGTCAAATGTTCAATTTTTTTATTGTCAGCGAACAACTTTGTACGGGCACACCAAACTCTGGATAATGTTTCCCTTTGACGTTTGCAATGTACATAAAAAATTACGTTGCCCTAAGTATTCTGCAAATTGGAAAAGTCGTGCTGTCCGAATCTGCCCCACGTCCGAATGTGCCCCACCTTCCCCTACAGAAGATTATGCAAAAACGCAGTATTGACTCAAACGATAGGCAAAGAACTAATTGTTCGGTAGAAAAATGAATAAACAACTAATTGTAAGATTCCCGAATACTAATACTGACAATAAGAGCTGCTTCTACGCTCGAGAATAATTCAAGGAAACTCGATCTACGATAGCATGCATAAATTAATAATGTACCACACAACATAATAAAGGAATCAAAATATCTGCGGTGAATGAAATGTAACCGAAGTTACAGATTTCAGGAAAAAATAATCTAAGAAATATCACGAAAATGAGCTCAGTCGAGAGGTTGTTCGATAAATAACGTAGTTAAACGTAAACGTAGCAAAACAGAAGAACAACAGATAAATTGTAACGGAATGTGAAAAATTGGAACGTTAAATGATAGAACAACCTCAGAACTTTACAATAGGCGAAAAGCCTTCGCTTAAACGAAGGTGAAAAGAAATACAATGACTCAAAGACTGAGGCTTTACAAAAGTTGACTTTAAATTAATTCCTAGCGACGCTGGAGACATCCAAATCCGAAGACAGCGGAGCGTAGAAGAGAGTCTCGTTGATGTTGCCAATGTATAGCCGGGTGGCTATTCCGTTGCTCGTCCTCAGCATGAAGTTTGAGATCAAGTGTCACCCTACTTATTAATTTCCATAGATTCGGCAGTCGTCGGTTCCCGTGACGTCATGAGTTTTTGCTACTCTCGCGCTGCTGCTCTCTATAGGCTCTAAGGATAGTTGCTGCCTATGCCTCAAGACTTCTCGGAGGGAATCCATGTGACCTTCCCATAACCGAGATCCTGGCTGGAGTGCAGGGCATCCCAGAAACATCGTCACCCCCGTCGGTCCTGCTGGACGACTTCCCCCCACTCATTCATTTCCATAGATTTGGCAATCGTCGGTTGCTGCCTATGCCTTGAGACTTCTCGGAGGGAATCCACGTGACCACCCATGAGCCGAGATGCTGGCTGGAGTGCGGGGCATCAGTCTTGCTGGACGTCTTCCAGTCTGGATCATGAGTGAGCCCTCAATGTTAGGAGACGTCTCATCTAGGATTCCCCCTTGACGACAATGTGGCAACTGAAACAGTAGATAAGAAGGGTCTGCAGGCTTCGCAGCCTCGGTCTCCGAGCTAGGAAGTCAGTGGTGTTCCTCCGCTCAACCCATAGCACCGGCCTCAGGAGATCCTCTGCGGCAGCGGCAGTCACTGCATCGAAGAAATCAGATCAGCTGGCGGGAGGATTTACGTCCGCTCGTCTCTATACGCCGGCAGCCAAACTCGCGTCGAGAATCGCTGTTTCTTGCTAGTCCGTAGGCTAGCTAGACTCGCAGGTTGGTGTGCGTGGAGCTCGTAACGTAGGGTGACCTGATCCAAGCGATCTTGAAGGAAGGTAGAGCTGCCGTAGATGGTATTCCTTGACCTACTTATGTGGAGTACATAAAAACACAAAAAGACTAAAACTAATCGGATCTACATATTTAAAAAACATTCGAATGTATGAAATCAGAATTATTACAACAAATTAATACTAGGTACATTATTCTATTTTTCTAGTTTTCCTTCAATAGTTTTGCAGTGTTAGAGATCTTTCTTAGAGATCTTACGGGAATATCTGAATATCCCCGTAAAATCTCTATGCCACTGTAACGATCGTGCTAAAACGTCACGTTACGAACCATTCATCTGGCACAAATTTACCTTTATATGTAAAAATACCTAGCTCATTAGTGCTTTTTTTAGCCCATGTGCAGACTATCTCAACAAGATCATTGTCATCTGTTTTTTGGCTTCTACTTCTTCTTCTTTCATTGACCCACATCGCAGGGTATTTCGAGAGATATGAGGGAAATTCAAGTTCGATTCGAGACGTAAAAAAAATTACATTAAATAATCAGTCATTTTGGCACATGACAGATTTCGGAGTAGAACTTTTTTTCCTTACAGTGAACTTCCACGAAACTTACACTACTGCCTTGAAGCACCATTAAAAATATTGTGTGTAAGTTTCATTTAAAATCTGTAAGAAATTCCGTGAAATAATTTACAATGAACAAATCCCCGAAAAATTTCTAGATTAGGTCATTATTCATCTATCATCAACGTAATTATAACATTGGCGCTTACGACGTTCTGTCTTTACATTTTTTTTTCGTTTTTTTTTTTTTTGTTATTGTCTCTAAAAAGTTGTAATGAAAGAACACCGTATCCGCTCAACAAACGACCTTTTGCGTTTACATTTTGAGACATCGTAATTTCAATTGATCTATACGTTTTCATAATTTTTCACAAAAAACACTAGAGGGTTGAATCGTGAAAAGCATACAGTTATTGCGCAAGAAATAATGGAACAAAAACTGGAGGTGAATTACATATTGGATTATTTTTAAGGAGGATATTTTTATTTTATGAAAGCATCGAATCTAAACAACACTCTATTTGTGCGATGAGCTAGTGACACACTAGGATTTTGAATTGGCAACAGCGTGACGGTATTTTGAAAGCACCCGTTAGCAATTAGATTACGACCACTGATAGACAGATAAAACGATAAAACAACGAACGATAAAGAAGAATAAGAATAAAAAGTATTTTTTCAACGTTTTCATCACCGTGCGCAGTGAGTACATCCACATAGAAAACCTTAAGGGGCCTAGTATGTCGCGAAAAGTGTTTCCAAGAAAATACCACGATCTTTTTTTTTCACGAATATCGTGAATTCTAGAAATTTGGAATAAGTCAGCGTTATTGTTTGCTGTGTAACCGCACATGACCTGGTGCCTGTAACACAGGATCTTTACGACAAAAAACACACAACACAGACACGCACACACATGGGAATGGGGGTGGAAAACAAACGATAAATTGAATACGAATTTTATGGCTACGATAGAACTCGGGGTTTGGAATTCTCTGTGTTTATCACGATAAAATCGCACAATTATTTCACCGATCGATCATCGTTACGCTCTCCAATATTCCGAACTTTCAAGTTTACGTTTTCAAATCTATCGTCTCTCTTCCGATGCACCGAGTCAATGGATGAATTGTCTTTTACAGCGGAGACCCGTCCGGGAATCGCCTGCCCTGGAGGAGCCGAATGACGCGTGAACGCGCATCCGCGGGCGTACGAGGAGGCGCGTCGGTTCGATCCCAGCCCAGGTTCAACTTTTTTTTCTTCTTCCATCGTAAAATATCATCATGTAAGAAATCATATGATAAATTATAAAATTAAGTATGCATTTTACACAAAAAAAGTAGACCCATGTAAGAAATCACATGATAAATCAGGTAATAAATGTGAACCTGAAATCTTTCATAACAGCATACGATTTACCACATGATTAATTACCTACTTTTTCATGACATTTATGACGTGAACTTTTTCAGTAGGGTCAATATTATAACAAGTGCCGGGAAAAGCATTTTTACTGTCCACCAAAAATAAAATAGGATAAAACGGCAATAAAACGACTGTGCAGATAAATAATCGAGTTTCAAACAGAATCGATTATATTCGATTAATCGGTAAAAACTAATCGATTATTTTTTGCCATTCTTACAAGGTGTAGGGAAAGGCGGGGAGAATTCAGGTTTCATTTTTGCTCAAAATCCACGGGCAATTTATTCAAAAGAAAAAGATGAAATTTTCCATAAAATAATTTAGCAAAAGCAAGAAACTGAACAATTTTTACTAAAGAAAATTGCGAAACAAGTTCTTGGGGGAAAAAAATGATTCTCTGCAATGGATTTGGACCCCATAAGAAATTACGTGAAAAAAAAGAGCTGACACAAGATTATCGCTGGTTTTATTAACTGTATAATTTTGTTGTTAACAGCTAAAAGACAATAGACTGATCTTTATTCTATCGGTTGAATTTACTCCCGAATAAATATAAAATATGAAACGAAATACGAAATAGTATTAGAAAAATATAATAACGATGCAAACTCTCTGTGACAAGGATACAGTGGAGAAAATAAAAAATAAAAATGAAGACAGTCTCTAGAAAACGTCGACAAAAAATCCTCCTACAAGATCGAAACGATCTAAAATCTCTACAGTGGTCGAAATTCCGAGGGATAAGTCAATTTCCTTGATTTTTTTTTCATAATTCGATTACCTTCTCTCACGTTCGACAAACTATGTTCAATCCATAATTACTAAGATCAGTTACTTCTCGCAGTTTGAGAGCAAGTAAAATATCACTGATTTTTTTTTTTTTAAAAGATGAACTCGGATTTGAACTGGTTTTATGATAAGTTTTTATCAATTATCAAACATGAATTTTAATTTTATACTACAACAGATCTTAGTTCCAAAATATGATTTTCAACGAAAAAATCCTGACCAGATAAACTGTTTCTTATTGAATGAATTCATTCATTCGAAAACCCAATTGGAAAAAGAATCAAGCGCAAGAAGTTTTTTTATCAGTCCTAATTACAAATTATCAGATGAGTATATTTTAAAAAAAAAATCATATAAACTTCCCTATTGCAAGGCTGGTAGCGATAGAGAGGCCCAAAATAAGCGATAAAAGTGAGTTTTTTACTCGAAAAAGTAACCAATAAGTGACTGAAAGTGACTGGGAAAAATCAATGATAACTCTATTTATCGTAATAGTAATTGGAGCGGAACACAATAATAATTTGAAGCGATTTTGCATGATATAAAACAGATTTGAGAAAAAAAAAATATTTTAATAGTGCGAAACTAAATTGCGACCAGAAAAGTGTTTCGCGTGATCAAATCTCGGAAAAAGTGACTTCGATTGAAAGGAGTAACTAATAATAGTAAAAAAAAGTGACTCGCTATCAGCCCTGCTATTGGAATAAAAAAATAAAAAATGAATAGCCATCACCAGTATACGCACCTCGTTTCCCCACTTATCGATAACTTATATAACGAAGAAAATACCCTGGGTGATGATGAGTCGAGAAAAAATATGAGAATTGATCTCCAAGATTTTTTCTATTTTTTTCCTTTACTTTGACAGGTCAAATTTTGATCTCAATCCAGTAAAGATTTGTGAAGCTTTCTTCAAACGAAAAATCACTCTCCTAAAATCAAATGACTGTAAGGAGTTTGAAGTAATATAAATGTGAAAAAAATTGATTAAAAAAAGAAATGATTGGATTTTTTTTTTACAATTATGGTCAGACCAAAATGTTGACTTTATTGATGAATCATGGAAATTTCTATTCAGAATTTTCAAATTAGGAGACAAAGTGATGAAGCATAATTTTATAGTATCAATGATAAACCACATATTCACTATTTCTAATTTAGAATTCCGAGAATTTGAATCGATTACAAAAAATTGTATCAACAATTCTTCGTGAAACCGTATAATTTTTATCAGAATTAAACAGAAACGTCACCAGGGCGCGACGGTATATCAGAAATTTACCAAATAATATCTCACAAGTACCATTTAGAGCCAGGGTGTTCAACACCGGCCATTTTGGGAGCTCAAAGCCCGGAAGCCGGAGTACATAATTGGGCGGGTCAGGTAAGCTTGTTACCTGGGTTGAGGAAAGGTCTGTCGATCCTATTATAACGGACAATAGGCATGAGCAATTGGGCATAGGAATATGGGACACGTTTTGGATAGCTGGCGATACGTTCGATATGTTTACATTTGACCAGGTTATATATTATTCTAAGAACCCATTGTTCTATGCGACCCCCCGTTCAGTCCAGGTAGTCCCGGATGGTCAGGTATTAATCCTTTCTAAGTGAACGGGTAATAAGCTTGGGAGCTCGAGCGCACGTATACCTGGCGGGAGTGAATTTGGCTCTGGGAGTCCCTGTTGAACACCCTGGATTTAGAGATTTGCAAACAATTTGTTGCGATACTATTCGATCAATTCTGAGGATAAGCTAAAAATACAGAGCAAGGGAGAAGAAAAAAATTATTGGCACAGCGGTCGGCGTCCTCTTCGTGTCGATGTCTTCGAGCGCAGCGTCCGTCATCTCCACGCCCGCGCCCCCACGCGAGCGCAGAAATGAAAAGACGCGTGTAGCCCATCCGAGCGATTGCAGATCAACGATTGAATACAGGCGCGTAGATTTTGATTAAACAAAAATTATTCCGTCAACAATGTACAAAGAATAATATTCTCAATCAAATTTGAATGATCGTCATAGGATCAATTCTAGATTAAACAAAAAACCTTGAAAAAAGAAACGGAAATCTATTCATAGATACTGCAATCGCCGGTGTCAGTTCTGAAATGAAAAATTACAACTATCGTGACTCTGTATCGTGAGAGGATAATAACTATCTTGAAATTTCTTATACGAACAAGAATGAAATTTACAAATCCTGGCGATTTGAATGAAATTAAAAAAACATACCGAGTTCTCAATATTGATACGGTTCTGTTAAATTTATGAACCTGATTTGGAGATTCGAAACATACTATGTTTATTTTTTAGTTTTCATCGACAAAGCGGTATTTCAGTCAATTATCAACACTCCATCCAATTAAAAGTTTAAAATTTTCATTTTTTGGTTGATTCTGCAATATCTTATGATCCGATTCGGCAATTACTCTAGCAGTGGAAACCAATTTTTAGATGAAATTATCATGAATTTTCATATCATATGATTATCCACCCCAATTTTCAGAACATTCTGTATATGAAATTTATTATATCTTGGCTATGAAATTTTCGAATGATTTTTAATTTCCAAAACTGTTATATGAATATTGAAATATTGAAAAAGTTGAATTTTAATATACAAAAAGTATACGTTAATTGCTTCGCATACATTTTCACGAAACTTGATACAGAAATTTATAACAGTGTATCTGTATATAGACCGTTCATAATCGTTGCGTGGCGTCACGCAAACTGAACATTGAACAATAGAGCCGACGTCAACCATAAATCCCTCAACCTTTCTGCTAATTTTCGCTATTGTCGACCAAATGTGTGGTCATAAAGTCAATAATTCCAATTCTTCTTACTCGACCCTGCCTTCGTAAATTTCTACAAATTTCTTCTCTATTGTTTCCAACATTTCCTGGAGTCCGTCATAAGCTATGTAACCCCGAGCACCTGCTACTTTTACGATGAACATCCCTTCCTCGAATTTATATACTTGTCCTTGAAATTACCCAATTACCCCCCCACTTGACTAACTCGACCAATCCCGATTCTCGTTACAAACTCCTGCACCCTCCACTTTTCCAAAATCTTTCAAATTCTTCCTTCTACTCGAACTTCCAATCGACAGTACGCATCGAAGTCTCAAACCGACAACAACAACTAACTGGACAGTCAGTCAATCAAAGAAAGTCAACAATTTCAAGAAACGATTCTGATATCTACTCCAATCGTTGCTCAGCCGTTTTTTTCGCGCAAATTTGAGAATCCGTTCGAGTCGTTATAATTAGTAATCGAGATTTTCTTCACTTGGTTCTTCACGAAAAACGGAGAAATGGCAAACGTGAAGGCAACGAATACTCTTCACAGTGGGATATTTCATCCCCTATTACGACAATGGCAATCACCAAACGTCGAAATTACAGCAAAGAATTTAATGTATCCCATTTTCATAGTAGACGATGCAGACGCCAAAGATCCTATCACAAGCATGCCCGGAGTTTATCGTTATGGGATAAACTCTCTGAGACCAATGCTAGAGCCATTGGTAGCGAAGGGCCTGCAATCAATCTTGTTGTTCGGTGTACCCAATCACTTGGTTAAGGATAAAATTGCCACCAATGCAGACACTCCCCAGAATCCGGTGATCCAGGCGCTGCCTTCGCTTCGGAAGTGGTTTCCCAATCTGCTTATAGCCTGCGATGTTTGTCTGTGTGCTTACACCGAACATGGACATTGCGGGATATTGCACGCGGATGGACACATCAACAATGAAGCCAGTATCAAACGCATCGGCGAGGTCGCCGTCAAATATGCCCAAGCTGGGGCACAAATAATAGCACCTTCGGATATGATGGATGGTCGAATAGGAGCGATAAAGAAGGCTCTTGCGGCTGCGGAGCTTACGAATCGAGTCGCAGTTTTGTCTTATGCTGTCAAATTTTCGTCAGGTTTTTACGGACCCTTCAGAGACGCGGCAAAATCCGCACCTCAATTTGGGGATAGAAAATGTTACCAGCTTCCACCAGGCAGTATTGGACTTGCAGCCAGAGCAGCTGCTAGAGACATAGAAGAAGGCGCCGACATGCTGATGGTGAAACCAGGTTTGGCTTACTTAGACGTAGTAAGTCGAACAAAAGACGCGCATCCAGAGTATCCGATGTTTGTTTACCAAGTGTCTGGAGAATATGCAATGCTGTATCACGGAGCAAAGAACGGAGCCATAAATTTAGAAACTGTACTGAACGAAATTTTGCTGTCGATGAGAAGAGCCGGCGCTGATTGTATCGTTACTTACTTCGCACCATTCATTCTAGACATGTTATCCCCGAAGAGTAAATACTAGCTCCTTTTGTCGACGTAACTTCATTCCAAAATTTTGTTTCTGACGATGCAATCATTGATGCACAGTATATCTGGTGGTCAGTGCGTTCAACATTCAATAACAATAATTCAATTCTGCAAACCTTGTGAATAATCAAACATCTCAACAAATTGTGAATATACATTTAATCGACTAAAATTTCATTCAAACAATCATTTATTCAATAAAAATACCATCACCACATCTAAAGTGTAGTGTGGGACACAACAATCATGTCGACAAACGGTTTGCCTCATGTCGCTGTTGGCCCTATAGTCAAGGGTTTTGGACGAGGATCCAGGGAGCTGGGGATTCCTACCGGTTAGTACCTATACAGTTGAGTTGGATCTGATTTGAATTTGAATATCCAATCGCGCCTCTGCTTTTATTTCCACGGTTGTGTTATTTGTACGTTTATAACTTCCACAGCCAACTTTTCACCCGAGATCGTGGAGAGTCTACCCGAGGAAATAAACACCGGAGTTTATTACGGTTGGGCCTCCGTCGGCGGCGGAGATGTTCATAAGATGGTCATGAGCATCGGGTGGAATCCGTTCTACCGGAACACCCGGAAATCAATGGCAAGTCTCGAGTCTGTTGTCAACAACGATAATAGCGATAAAATTAATAATAGCGATCTTTTATCATTTCTGCAGGAAACGCACATAATTCACGAGTTTTGTGGGGATCTGTACGACGCGGAGCTGAGGGTAGTTATGATTGGCTTCTTGAGGCCCGAAGCGAACTTTACCACCGTCGGTGAGCAAGGCTGTGTTCTATTTTCCCCAAAGTATCAAATTTTCCAATCTAGATCTCAGTTCAGTTGAATGTCTTTGCCAGTACTTTGATATTTCGTATCAAAACAGAATTTTTATGAAAATCAATTCCATTCGAAGTCTTACAGTACGAAATTCCAATGTTTCGGACTTTATTTGATCAGTAACTGTGAGTAATTGATTCCTTTCAGAGGATCTGATTGCGTGGATCAAAGGAGACATTGAGAACGCCAAGAAGCATCTCGACGACCCGGTCATGGCGGCTTACAAGCATCGCAGCTTTTTCACCGACAAAAATTCGAGTTGAAAGAAGAATTTCAAAGAAGAAACTTAATAAAGAAATTTCTAAAAAGTACAACAATGAAGAATAATTGAATCCACAAGAATTACCAATCAATTTAAAATAAACAATCTTGAGTTATAATAAAAAATCACAAGCACACACTCGCAACCTACCCGTCGACCCTGCCGATAAACTTGATTCGAGAGACGCAGTGATCCTATAACTATAAGAAAGATTATCACCGGGGAAAACAATCCTCACACTCACTCATACATCGTGGGTAAAACTTACTGTTTTTGTTCCTGTAAAAAAAAAATTGGAGGATGGAACAGACAGCGTTGAAACATCCTGATCTAATTTATCTTTTTTCTGAACGGATTAATCTCTGAGTTTGAATCTTAGCACTATCGTTCTAAGGATGCTTTTAAGACGCCTCGGATTCGAACCGAGGCAAAAACTAAACTTTTCCGAACAGTTAAAAAATGAAAACCTTGTCTTTCGACAAAGTCAAGCAAAACCTTTGACCTCGAGATACGATATCGGTGTTATCAGAATTTTCATTCATCTTTTAATACCGCACTCGAGGTCAAGTCACTACAGCGAGCCGCCATTTATTAATTTCTGTGTGCAATTTATTTAAAGAAAAAAAGAAAATGCCCTCGTCACTCTTAGGAATATCCACCGCTCAATCGGCAAGACTCTAAAGTATTCGGCAATAAATTATAAAACAGCGTCAAAATTCATTGAGATTGTGATATTCTCTCCGCGGATGCCGGTTCAGCAATGGATTTCCATCGCGATGCTCATCGGTCGTCGCAACAGACTGTTGAAATAGTGAGACGCTGTTCACTATTATCTGTTCGAGTTGGCAATCTATGTAATGCTATGTATTGATGCAAAGCTTTTGTTTATAAAAAGAAGAAGAAGAAGTCTATCGTTTTGCACGACGCGCGACCATGCTGTTAATAAACGATGTTTAAACGTTATCACGAGTTTTATTCAATCGACTAAATAAACCTCAACAGGTTATGGCCCAGAAATACAGCAGAAACTGGAGTTAATTGAATAATAATAATTTCCGTAAAAACCCGAGCCGCCGCGTCCGTGTTTGAAGTCGTGAAAATTTATAGCTATACTCAAACGGGTAGAGCAAAGCCGAGTATGCCAGTCTCGATCGTGTAAAGACTGAAGCATCGCAGCATAAATCGTAAGTCGGATTCGCGAAATTCGTAATCGTTTTGCTTCGTTTTTAAAAGTGAAGAGTCTAAATCTATAAAAAGCTAATGGAAAGTGACGATTAAAAACGAGATTAAAATCGAGAGCAGTGTCGCCGCACATC
>JAEUYN010002356.1:0-73590 GCA_018257835.1 Euura lappo | reverse complement strand
ATAACTGACGTTCGGATAATCGACGCTCTACTGTATCGCCGACAAATTACTATTTTTCGGTAGTAAAAGGACGTGTGGTCACACAATACAAAGAATTACAAATCCACCTTGTAAATTTCACTAATGGTGAATATTACTCTTCAAGAAGGGTATGGTTTACAACTTGAAGGCTAAAATTTACTATTTCCGATCGTATTAAGAAGCATAACACGATCGTATAATGTACAACTGCGGGGTCCGAATTCTTACCATCTCAGATAGTAAAATGAAGTTAGTTCACAGCGGCCGTGCATTCATTCGCAGGTGGCGCTGTTAGCGGTCCTATTTGCTGCTAATTTTTTATTTCGGTTCTGCTACACAGTTGGAAGGTATCTGTAATCCCACTGGTCCATATATGAAGTTTCATTCCGACAATTTAATAGGAACTATTTATAACTATCATAAATAGTAACAATATTATTTATTTTATTTTCTGTCAGACCACACAGGCACACAGGTATAAATAGTGTGACTTATGTCCCAAATAATATCAATTTGCATGTTTTGGGCTTTTGTATCCATCATAACACTCAAAGAACGTCGGAGTCGTCAGAGTGTTATAACGAAACAACATCTGCTTCCGTAGACCTTCGTCCGCCGTACGACGTTGAAGTCGAGAATGATTCTGGTTGTGTGGTGACACGTAAGTGTAGCCGACACGGTGCAAATTTCTTCGCGAGATCCAGAAACCACTGCCAACCATCTATCGGCGCGCTACGGTACCACGCAGCGGGTGACCGACCGCTAGGCCGCTAGTGTGTCCGCCATATTCGTATACCCGATACGTATTTTTACTATCTCAAGTTGTAAAAATTACCATCTCGCATGCGAGAAGATGTGTGATTGCCTTTCATAGTGTATCACGAGGCGGTGCGAAACGACTGTGTTACAGTCGCAGGTAGTAGAAATAACACGCTTTCATCTGGAAACTTACGAAATATGTTGTAATTTCTACAAGTAGCGATATTTACAATGCCGGGTTGTAATTTGAGTTCCGAGCGACATGTAACGTATCCCAGTTCTGCTAGAGACTATTGACTGTAAAATGACTACGTTTCCTGGTTTTTCGACTCCACGTCAACTTGCCATCAAAAGTAGTAATTTGTCGGGGATATGTGGTGAAATATGATACATGGTTTCTCTCAGTGTATTAGACTACCTGGCTACCGAAAGTGTGCCTCAAAAATCCGATCACCGCATTCTTGCACATAGAAAACTTTATATTCCTCTCATAAAAATTTAACGTGTTATAATTGTCAAATGACGGTACCGAAAATTCGAACACCGAGTACAGTCACTGAAAACTGAAAAAGATTCATGACGTGTTTTGAATTTTCAGAACAGATTGTGATTCTAATAGAACCATATCAATATTAAGATATAGTTATTGAAAATTTAGTATATCTTTGATCATTAGGACACAAATATGAAAATCCAAGATTTCCCATATTAATTTCACTTCGATTACCAGGATTCGTCAATTTCATTATCTTCTGTACAAGAAATTTCGAACCTTTTTTTAAACAGTGTACCTAACAAACGATTCCAAGAATCTTGACTAGGATCCTGCACCCATCGAATACAATGCGTTTGTCAATTAAATGGAAAAATGTCTTGATTTCACGCATCACCGGAGATTACGTCGACACAATGGAGATTGTTTAGAGATCCCTTTGTTGCCTCTGGCAAGGTGGGGACCACCGACCGATGCGGAGGCTTCGAACGAGTATCTCGCAGCTCACATACACGCGGCTATTTCCTTCGCATCTCTTATGACTACTTTTATACCACAGGTTAATGTCACGCCACGTCGATTGAGAATCGGTTTAAGAGAATTGAAAAAAATATAAGATAAAGGGACGAAAAGAAATACTGCCACGATTCACGAAACATGTGATAATAATAAGCTTCATTTTCATTTTTTGGGAACCTATACGGATCGTCTTTTGGGAATGTGTCATGGAACAGATTTTTTCCTATTACACCTTAGGATCGAAATGAACTAACTTTTGAAAAATCGGCATCAACCTCATTTGCTGCACTGGATCTGAAACAAACACAAAAGAAAAAGGATTTAGGGTTTGCTATGATTTTTTCCTTTTTGCAAACAGGTAATCTAATTTAGATGATAAATACTAATAGAAGTTAGGTTATTTAATGGCGCGCTGAAATCGTGAATTCTAATGTCACGGGTAATCATGAAGCATTCTAGCCATTTTGACCAATTTGATGACGAAATTAAAGAAGAGAAATATTGATTTAATGCCGCAGACCAGTTTTGCTCTCGGTTTCGATAGTTATGAAGCGTATAAAAATGAATTTTCCCGATTTTTTGTGTGGCAAACGCATTTATGGCAGTGTTCCTGTTTTCCACGAGTGAAGTATGTATGAGTCTCCCAAGTGAAGGATAAATCCTCTTATAAGCAGGTATATGGATCTGTACAATAAATCTTTCACGCTCAATCGCAGCAATTATATCATCGAAGCGAAACACGCAGCCAGGTAGGTTGTGTTTCATACCTCGTTATACAGTCAATTTATTTTTACCGTGAAGTTTTTACTCAGATTCACAATCTGAGTAATTATTCGAATTTTTTAATTGAAAAATCTTGATCCTAATTATGGGACGTGATATTTTACGCTACAAGGAATTCCTGTAAAAAATGAGCAAATAGGAGTAGAGAAAGGAAGAGGAACTGTCCATTTTTGCAGACCACCCCTAGATACGTTACTGGATGAAGGGTATACACGTGTTAAACGGGATAGCTTTCTTCTCCGCATGGAATGAGGAGGATATTTCAAGGGACGGACAACCGGCTCCAATCTGCTCAAATTAATGTTCCCTTTATCGGGCGAAGGTTTTATTTAATAACTGTTGGCCCCCTCACTTAATGGACTTTGAGAGGTTGGTATAATCAAATGGTATACCAAAAGAATAGAATTTCATCCCCATATTTCACGGCTCGAACGTTAGGTACTGCCTAAGAAATTATCAAACCCTCAAGCAGCGAAGCGAGCCCGTAGGAAGCGCCTTCAGAGGAATTCAGAACCGCGGGATCACCATGCAGCTAACTATTCTATAGCACGTCAAATCACCATTTTTTATGATAGTTATATATCCGCGTATGATATCTGTACAGTAAAATATACGAACGTATTTTTCTATTACTGATCTTTACTTCTGAAGTAACCCAATATACTACGATCGGTATTAAGAAGATATTATCCACACTTGGATATTGATAGTCGATATTGCATGTTCTGCTGCTACGGTATCTGCAAACAACATAAAGCCGTCGAAACAATTGGATACTGCAATGATATGTTGACTGTTGACTTATTTAGTGATGCAAGGTATCAAGTCAACAAACGTACGCAAAGATGATCGACGATGGCAAAGAACAAATACACTAGAATATATTGTGATCAAAAAGATCCACTCGACATACAAATTTGTCGTGTCAATTAATCGAGATGTCAATAATTTTTTACAAAATTAACAGAATACTTGAGTGGGTTTTCTGAAACGAAAATGTTTCTACAGTGCATAGTAAGAAGTAAGAAGTCGTCAAAAAATGTGACATTATTACATGTAAAGAAATATTCTGATGTTGACGTGACAAACATTGGAGTCTTTTGAAATCTTCCAAAACACTCGAAATTATGTGAAAATAATTGGTTTTTGGTCGGATTCACGTTCATTATCATCGCGTGAGTTGACTACCTACTCAAAATTGAGTGTTTCAAAGACATTAAGATAAGAATTGATACTAGTAGATAATTGGTGCCTTCGGATAGACGTCGGTCAATTATTATATCGGGATTGTTAGAGTTTTCAACTGGTTGTCTCGAAGAATGTGGTAATACGACGTCATGGATACCAGCTATCTCAGTAATGGCAAGGTGAAGTGGTTACAAAAATAATATAGAAACAAAAATATATGATTGAAAATGAAACAGAAATTAGGAATGGCCCACCGTCAGTTGCGTGCAGTTGCTCTCAATGCCTGAACCCCTGCTATCGGCAGAGCTTGCTCGTAGCTCGTAGCCATTGTACTTCCATAGCTCACCGAGTTGCCGCCTATAGCTGGAAATACAATACATAAATGAATTATCCCTTCCCCTTGAAATTTTCACCTCGAGGTTATTTCCTTGCCGTTTCTCTCCTCTCACTCGGTACTCGAAGGATTCTGGCGATATTATAATCGCGAGGGAGAGAGAAAGTGGCTATCGTTAGTTCGCTTACTTCTTCAAGGCTTGTTAAGATCTCGTTCTTCAGTCATGAACAGCGGCTTCTAAAGGCGGGAATAATGCTGTAGCCACTTAAATATTCCTCGAGCATCAAACCGGCAGGAAATGGAATTTAACGAACCAGGATTTCGCGCCGCGCACTTCTCTTATCCTCGCCCATATAGGTACTTCTTAATGTGCAGCATAAACGCTGTACATACTAAATGGAAAAAGATCTACCCTCCTTACTGCAGTGCCGTCAAATTACAATGACTAATAATTCATACCTTCCGGACGTGAACTGGCTTCACAAAGCACTCGAAGTGCAGAATAAAGAAGATCGACGTCCGCAAGAATTCGTCGGTATAAAATCGGAAATGTCCAACGGATTCGACGTCCTTAACATCCGACCGCAGGAGCTTGTATTTAAGAGCATGCTATAGTCAATCTTTACACTGAAAAAAAATTCTGTCTCCGACAGCAAGAATTCTGGTTGCCTTAGCTGTCACGCGGTTCGCGCGGATAGCAGCGCCACTTCCCAGCTACGGCAACCTAACCCTATTCTGTGTCTGCCGCGAGAGTAAGTATCGTGCATACAGCGAGAAATATAGCTGCGGTAGCCGTATCATCGCGCTCTCGGCAGAGTGTATCGCTCCCTCAGCGAGAAACAAACGTGTCACAGCTAAACCAAGGATAGTTCTCTATGCTGACCGAAAGTTTCCTGTCAGTGCCAAACGTGTCGCTACAGTAGCTGATCGTTCTCGGCGAAACTTCATTCCGCTGGAAACAGCAAACTTTTTTTCCAATGTAACAACCAAGTAGTCGCATCACTTATTTCTATATACTGATATCAAAGCTTACGCGTATAATACACCACAAAATCCTTGTTCCTAACTAAAATGGTAATGTCCGCGACCACCAGTTGGCCGCGGCAATTTTAATTTTAGGTAGAAGCAAGGACTATGTTGTTATTGTTGCGTGGAACGAAAATATTTTGGGATGTATGTGTTTAGAATTTCATGCGGAAGTTCGCTATCATCTTCGTTTTCGCGCCCGCTACGCTCAGGCTTTGTTTGATATCAGTGGAAATAAGTGCCGCGGCTACTTGGTTGGTAAAGATTGACTATAGCATGGTCTTAATAACAGTTCAGTTTGAATATAAAACGGGGTTTTTTCGACTGGGCGTGTTGCCGGTATAAGGAATGGCCGTATTACAGTTTAATTAATATTTCTAATGATTTACGTACGGAGCCGAAGCCCAGCCACGGTTTTGGACCTGTTTGTGCTCCGTGGCAAAAGGGCGGCGTCCGACGACCAAGAGAAGAAGAGAGGCAAGGTCCGAGTTGAGTCGGGAATAGAAAAGGAAAAAATAAAACAGGGAATCTAGAGATAGGGGGAGAGTAAGAGAGAGAAGGAAGATGAAAGGTATCCCGTCTACGCCGCCGCCGTAGTGTCTGGTCATCAACACCTGAGTCCCTGTTCTTCTTCGCCAAACGAAACCCTTGGGCTATATAACAGCTCGCCGTTTTCGGGCTGTATGAGATACTATGCTGTGCTATAACCTTGCACAGTCTTCTTCGGGTTGATGGATGAAATTCCCGACCGATTTGTAGCCTCGCGAAAAAACCGAACCAGAAAGAATTGCTGCTGGGCCTCAAACTCGCCTCACCCACCCAGTTCGAATGGCAAATTTAACACCTTTTCAAGACTACGATGCCGGGATAGTGACGCACTCTGGACAGATTTACCTGCAAGGCGGCACCGTAGCTGGGTCAGACGTCAGGATAAGCGGAACGACTGATCTATTATGTTTGGCAGACCCCGAATCAAAATATACGGAGGATTTTTCTGAACTAAGGAAATTGAAACTAATTTGAGTTACCTGTGAAGGAAGTCCTTGAAAACCCCGAATTCAAAGTACCATGGACTTTGGATTCAGCGCGGGAAGAACTGATGGCATTGCAATCTGGAGAATCCGGAGCAGCGGTTAATTTGGATAGAAATTTGTCGACACATCATTCAGTTATCAAGAAAATTTTTCCGAGGTGTTAACACTAGTAACGGTTTTTTATTTTTTATTTTGCATTGATGTATATAGTTGTATATTGGGGGTCGTATCTTCGAATCTAGTATTACCGGCACATAGTGTAAAACACTCGGTAAAACACATTACAATACATACGAATTTATCTTTTTCATAGTTGAATACAGATATGTAATTGAAATTGACCCAACATCAACACAGCACTCGAATAGATTTGCTAACATACTTTTTTTAATCGTGTACATCATCCACTCGTCCATCGCCATCACGGATACGAAGGTTCATAAATCTTGTTAAAATTCATTCATTTATTCATTCATTCATTCAAAGTCTTGACTATAAACAGGTGTGCAAATATGTATGTACGGAATAAGACTCCAGCGATCTCCTTACATCACGCGATGGTCGATACGGTATACGATCTCATATTTATATACTCAAAGTCAGCTATTCAGCTTGAAGAAAGATTCTGCGGTGAAAAATAATTAAACGCTTCTAATAATTATCGACAAGCCTTTTCTGAAACACAATAGTATATTGACATATTGTGCATCAAGTGCGGGAAGTTGGCGATGCCGAAGGCGAGTGTCGGCATTCACACTCGTCCGGAATCGCCAACCCGCACGAGATGCACACCCTGTTTTTTTGTAAAACCTGTAATCGGAAGTTCGACTTCGCGGACTGTGAAGTGCGAGATAGCTGATCCCCTTACGGGCCGAAGGCAGTGCGGGAAGTGAACATTCCGGCACTGTTAGGAGTGCTGGAATGTAGATTCCCGCACTGCTCTCGGCCTGTAAGGGAATCAGCTATCTCCCGCACTCTCCACAGTGTGCGGAGTCGAACTTCCCATGCAGGTGTTACGAAAATTATTAGACCGATACATTGAAATTCAAAGCTGATGATTTTTCCCTTTTTGAAAGGTATCCTCGATCTTTTAGAGCGTTAAACGCAGTTGTACAAAAAGTCTGAATTGTTGCTACCGGGTTTCCTGATGATGACTGAACATTCTCTAATTGCCAGATTCCCCGGACAGATCGGCACTGTGCTGAAAATCCCTCCGATTTCGAATACCATCAACGCAAAAATATGTAATTTTCGAATCGTTGCCACCATTCCTTGACGAAATGATTGTGTGTGTAAGTGCATGATATTGTCGGTGCACTCAACTGACGATTTCTCAAGAAACAACAACCTTACACTAGGAGACTGAACTCGACCCTTTCTCAAACTTGTTTTCTTCCTACGTAATCTTAATCGATTAAGAAAAGGGCCGCCTGATCGGTGTGACCTTTGCAGGATGAGCAGGATCAGGAGTAGCTAAACTGACATGAGGTAGTAAAAAGGATTCGTTATTATTCGAGTCGGCGGATGCGGAGCCCCGCGCGTTAATTTGCAGGATTGTCGAAGAAGTAATGGGTTTGGAGGTTCGGGCCCGGCCGGTGCACTACACTGCAGCGCGAGCCTAGGGCGCACCTGTGGGCCAGGTCCTACACTCACACATGTACACATACTTGCGCAGCGAGCCACGCTGTCTGGAGTTTAGTTTCCCGTCTTTGTCTACTCCGCGGTATGTAGGGCCCAAACACGGAGAGGACCCTTCGCCCTCTCATCTTCGGCTGAGAATCTCACCGCGAGCGGCCCGGTCGAAACAACACCGCACAAAGGCGGCCTCTATAAATCACTCTGGGGCCCCTGCGGGCCCGTGCCTCCGTAGGCCCAGGACCCCTCTCTCGGCCTCAACGCCCATCGCCAGCCGCGCAACGGACCCTTTCGCCCTCCCTTATGACTCTGCGACGAGATCTTTCCCTGTGTATATACGTGCTTCTTCGTTGATGAGATAGTGTGAGGCTGTCCAGGGACGACGCCCTATCACTCACCTCCTGCAACAAGTTGACTTTTTGCTGCGACCCCTCGGACCCTGCAGACCCCGGACCCCCGGACCGGGGAGTCAGGTGTGGAAATAGCTGGACTAAGAGAGACTCCTCGCCAGTTACCGGCTCGCTTAACAACGAATGCCGGTATGGGTATACCTATCTATGGATACTATTTTAGTTGATTATTATTCTATCACCCGATGATTCTTGGAAATTGGGACTGCACGGTTGTTTAGATGGATTATAGAGATCAGGAGGCGAAGGATGATAGTTTAGGAAATTGATTGCGGTATTCGATATGGTTTGGTATATGAATATGACTATAAATGTATTAAAACTATGAAAGTGACTGCAAAAGTTGGGGTGGAAGATTTTTAGCGACATTGGGAGATTTGTTCAGACGTAGATACATTGTAGCCAGGCGTGGAGTCGGGGGGAGGGGGTCATGGGTCATGACCCTACCCCCCTGCATCCAAAAAAGGACAGTGAAAAAAACGAAAATATAAATTTTCGATGACTACTAACACGACCGATACAACTTTTTCACCCCCGACCTCCCCCCGCGCCCCAATCAAAAGTCTAGATCCGTGCCTGGTTGTAACGATGGGATGATATTTGTTCGGTGAAATATGCAATATTGATCAGTCGGGGTCATGTAATTACGTACCTAGGCCAGTAAAGTAAGAAAAGTCTCAGATCACATGTAATTGTTGGCTGAGGCGAAGCCGAGGCTGACAAACATGTGATCTGAGGCTTTCTTATTTACTGGCCAAGGTGTGTATACTATTTTTCTGCTCGACGCAGCCGGAAAGCGGCAACTTCGTTTAGCGCAGCGGCCAGAAAGTTGCCACTTTCCGGCCGGAGGGCAGAAAATGTAATTTTTGCATGATTTCATTATGTTGCCATCCACATTTACTTGCGTCATTGTGAATGCAAGCTGAATCTAATCCCGTTAGGTTATCGAAAGGGGCCATTCATTAATTACGTAAGGATGATTTTGGCGATTTTTGACCCCCCTGCCCCCATGTAAGAGTACATAAGATTTCTCGAAAACCCCCTTCCCTTTTCTTACGTAAGATTCTATCTCGTTTTTTAGAATAATAAAATGTTGTTAGAAAAGGATCAGTTACATTAAACAATGCTATTGTGACTATTGTTTTTTTGATCATTCAATGCTATTGTTCCTTGAAAATAAAAGAATCATTTTTTATTTGAACAATGTCCTATAATTATTATTTATAACATTTAAAACGGATAAAAATGACCACATTCAAGGTTTTTTAATTTTAATAAACAATACAAATTTGTGAAATAAGATGTAAATGGAAGTGTAGGGGAGACCGGGGCTAGTTGTCACACTTTTTACTCTCTGATTTTTAGAATTTTTCCAAATTTTTTTATTGCAAATCTTGAGATGGGGTACTGTAAATGCATCCTTTGCGCACCTACAGAAAATTTTTGCTTATTCTAAAGCAAGTCTGAGTAGGTTTTTTCGAATTTTCAAAATAATTCGCGGAGTGTGACAACTTGCCCCGAGGCGGGGTAAGTTGTCACAGACCCCGGGGTAAGTTGTCCGGAGTATTTTAAATGGCGAAAACGGGTTTCATTGTATTGTCTCCTGGAAACCACGAAACAGTCAACCTAGACTCCAAACACCCCACAAACCATGCGAAATCCCACCCAGACTCCGAGAATCTTGAGAAAGTTGACCTCAACTCAAAAAACCATGGTCAAGTCGGAATGGGGTAAGTTTTTACACGTGACAACTTGCCCCAATAATTTTGTGACAACCTGATATCAAATATCAACAATATGTACATCAAATTAAAGCGTTAAGAATAAGCTTTCCGAATATCGTATAGCGAAATTTCTCAAGGCGGCCTAGAAAATGAGAAAAAACATATTAGAAGATAAAAAATAATTACTTATCAGGTCCGATTTCAGTTTATCGATCACTGCGAGGCCCAATATGATGCGATATTCAATTTAACTACATTAGTTTGTTTCATACATCGAACTACAACTTTGATCCATAGCACCGTTCGATCTGTTATCTAGCAGTGGAGATATGGACACTGTGACAACTAACCCGTGTGACAACTAGCCCCGGTCTCCCCTACATTATAGAATGAAGAGAACCATTCGGCATCCGAAATGGAACTAGATTTCTAATATTAAATTTCAACTTACAAGATATTACGTAAGAATGGGTTTCAACCCCCCCCCCACCAAGGTAAGGGCATGTACAGATTCGTTTAACCCCCCCTCCCCCCGGAACCCTTACGTAATTAATGAATGGCCCCAAACCAGTTCTCAGGATTGGAAATTGATTGTGTGCATAATGTTGCAAGGATGTCGAAAAATTTGCCACTGCAGCTGCATCCCTGTAAAAGTAACCGAGTGATCAGCCCATATTGCAGGAATTAATTAGCTGCAGTATTGTAGTGTGGTGGCATCATTGGAATTTACAATGCAGCATAAAGTGCACTTCGGAGTTTCAAAAATTCGAAACAATTACAGGCAATTCAATCACAGAGCTAAGCTACCAACTGTTGTATACCGACACAATAACATTTTTCAGGAAAGTCTGTACCAAAAAAAAAAAAGATCAGACAAAAGAACCATGAAATCATATTAAAAAAAATTGTAGGTCGCTATTGTACAATACGTATCGGTTTTTCACTCCTGGCCCTCGATGGGACCGCTTCGGCCTTTTTCCTGGACCACCCTACGAGGTCGGCGTAGTACGTATATCGAGGCGTCGCGGTGTTTTATGCCGAACAATGCGAGCCACAAAGCTTGTTTGTCGTTACTTCACCCACCTGGGGAACTGGAGATAGATACCCACCTCCTCGCAGTCCTATGTACGAAATCTAGCAACAGACGAGAACCGCCGGAGGTCCGATCAAGTCAAAGAAAAGAAAATACCCCCCCAAAAAAACTGACGTTCTTCCGTTGAGATATTTTCATGTAACCATGTCGAATAATTCATTCACTTGATTGTATCAAGACGATAAAACCGTCACCACCGAAGTTTTTTGTTTCAATTCGGTTCGAAATTCCGTTTGTATCAGTCACTACGTATAAGGCAGCCTCTATTAGCGGAGGTGCAATGGTTTCTCTTGTTCGGTGCGTTGGCGGTAATGATTCTGATTGGAAACGCTTATTGTTAGGCGGCCGCCCACCCGCCTGACAAGTCATCCCCATTGGCAACGAAACAACAACACCCCGGCAGAAATCCTGGTAGGTGTTATGTACAGCTAGAGTCGAAACGGTGAAATTTTTAATCGTTTTCGATACCTGTTCCATATTCCACATTTTCGGATATTTGTTTCGCTGATATAGAAACTTTTGAGAAGATAAATTGTCCACAAAATTAATCAGCAACCTTTAAGACAATAAAAAAAAAATAATAAAAATCAAATCCAATGTGTGTACATCGTATCGTTACTTTTTCAAAATCTTCTAGCCGTGAAAACTTGCCAAAGCATAAAAAAAAAATGAAAAGAAATATCACTGATGCTGAGTAATGCTTGTATTGACTGTCGAGTGTATCGAAGAGAATTGGACTACGCCCCCCGAGTGACTTGCTGCACGCTTTGGTTCTGTAGAGTGAAGGCCAAAAGTAAGTCAAGGGGATGGAGAACGGAGGATCGCGTTCTGCCGAATCACTAGCTTCGCCGACGTGACGCGACGGTTGGGTTTGTGATTTATTTTACGGCTGAGGTGTGTGGTATGAGGTTCTATACACACCCGCGCCTTAATCCCTACAAATTTTCACCTCTGGAACAAGCGAACCTTGAGGGCAACGCAATTTTCCGCCGGATCATTGAGGGATCGACTGCAGACTTCAGGCTTCAAGAGAATGAGATTAGTCTTTTCGGAAACAACCGAATCGGCCTATTGTCATATTCGATACAGAAAAAAAAAAAATGCCACAGGTCCTGCACACTTAGAAGGTTGGTTACATGCGGTCACTGTTGATATATTCCAGTATAACATTGCTTGTTTGATCTTCCCACACGAATCGTACATTCGGCACTCGGCTCAACTTGTGTCAAGTGAACGAGCATTACCAAGTACCTATCGTCGACTCGGTAAACATTTCCTTTTCCATGGCTTGAAGTGTCGTCTTCTACCTATTCGAACTTTAAGAGCATGCTGGAGTCAGGCTTTACCCACCGTACCCGGTTTTCACTTGTTTTCACTGATATCAAAGCCTACGCGTCACGAACGCGAAAAAGAATTAGTTAGCGGTATTCTATATTGAATTCCGAAGATTTATATTGCAAAACTTCTTTATTTCATGCACTGATAGAGAAATTCTATTGTATTCTGCATAAAATGATAATTGTCGATGTCAACTCGTGGACGCGGCTATATTGGGCGTTTATCATTTTATGCAGAATACAATAGAATTTCTCTATCAGTGCATGAAATAAAGAAGTTTTTCAATATAAATCTTCGGAATTCAATATAGAATACCGCTAACTAATTCTTTTTCGCGTTCGTGACGCGTAGGCTTTGATATCAGTGAAAACAAGTGAAAACCGGGTACGGTGGGTAAAGCCTGACTCCAGCATGCTCAGAGCATGCTACACTCATTTTTTACTCTTCTTACCGACCTTACCGGGTTTTCACTGATAGCAAAGCCTACGCGTCGCGAGCGCGGAAAAGGAACCAAGAGTGCAATTCTAAATGGAATTCCGAAGATATATATCGGAAAACTTCTTTGTTTCATGCAACAATGAAGACGTATTCTTGAAAACTGCACAAAATGGTAATTGTTTGTGCAGTTTTCAAGAATACGTCTTCATTGTTGCATGAAACAAAGAAGTTTTCCGATATATATCTTCGGAATTCCATTTAGAATTGCACTCTTGGTTCCTTTTCCGCGCTCGCGACGCGTAGGCTTTGCTATCAGTGAAAACCTGGTAAGGTCGGTAAAAAGAGTAAAAAATGAGTGTAGCATGCTCTTAAGTTGAATGACGATTCCGGTTCCCATAGGTACTACTTGCGGCTGAAATTGGCGTACACTCGGACCCCACTTATTTGACCACCACTTATTTGACCGATTCCGCCTCAGTTATTTGACTCCCTCTATCCCCACCACTGGGCTGCCTGAGTCTCTGGTTTTGGGGAAACCAGCGCATGTACGGGTGCGCAGCTGACGGCCGCCATTTAAAGACGATCATGAGTGGGGGCCCCTACTTCCGTGAAATAACTGAAGGTTCCAGGTCCCGAGTTGGTCAAATAAGTGGGGTCCGAGTGTATGCCGATTATTCACCAACAACACGAACCAACTTGATTCATATGTAATTAACAATTCGGGTACTCGTTTTAATATTCATTAGATTGTTTTATTTCAAATTCTCGGTGAACGATTTGTAGGGTCCAACAAACATTTTGAATGGCCACGAATAAATATTCATTTCCACACCGACAAAATCTGCACGATCAGCAATAACTATTGTCTTTAGTGAAGATATTCGAAGTTGTCGTAGTAATTTTCATTTACATAGCGAAAAATACTGTGTGACCGTATTAATACTGTGACGATACACATAACATAGTAGTCATTACAATTTACAATATGCTATGTATAGCCTATAGCGATTAGTAGCACATATCGACATATCTTTTCACAAATACTAAGCACAAAATTAAAAAATGTGAAAACGCAATAATCGACAAAAAAAAGCTCAAATAATGGGGGTAGGAGACTGAGACTTTGGCGAAATTTTGTTTTCTTGATAAAAAATGTTTGCCTAAATTGTTGTGTTGGAAAAAACAAATAAAAAATCACGAGCTTTTCAGGCTCAACCCGGCCTGAATAAGCCAAAGGGCCAATAAGTACGTTTTATGCAGAAAGTTGGTCAGCATGAAGCTCAGACTACGCATTTAATCCATTTCCTACCTGCAGCAACAAATCAGCTATAGACTGGGTATCGTCTACCGATTTTGCAATGTCGGAATGATCATTCCGCGTTATACCTGGTTTGAATAGGGGAGAGCGGGGTAATGCCGGACACTTTTACATTTTCCATTGCTAGACCAAAATAAATTTCTGAATAAAGAAAACAGAAATGTATTCCAAAAGTACGTACTTTAATCTTTAAAAAATTATAAATAAAAGGTTTTTAACATTCATGATCAAAGTAGTATGAATATTCGAAACACTTATTATCTGACGGGGTAATTTCGGACACACGAGCGTAATGTCGGACACACTCATGGGGTAATGCCGGCCGTATCCGTTAGTTCGAATTCTTCCGTTTCGAACACTGACGGAACTTGATCTCACATTTTCTCCATCTTACCATTGCTTGCAGGCACAGCGTTGAAGCCGATTCTCGTTCGAAGTCCAGGAATAATTCATCACAAAAAAAAAGAAGAAAAGAAACTAAGTGCTTTGCTCTATACTCCAAATAGTTCATTTGGTTTTCATGCGTTTTCGTTTTTGAAGCCGTTGTAATAGGTACTATTCTGTGGTAAGGATTAACTGGGGATACAATTTCAACGAATAACTCGATGTACGACATTTGTTGGTCATACTGGATACCATAAGGGTGATTGTGTCCGATATTACCCCTACGATACAATTTTTACAAAAGTTGAAAATAGAGCTTTTGATGGATAAAAATAAAATTTGACTTATATGGATTTTGAAAGGGTATAACAAGTACTTCGCGTCAATGCACTTAGATGTTACGCGTCCGGCACGATCTGATAGCTACACATTAGTATGTAGGGGAGACCGGGGCTAGTTGTCACACTTTTTACTCTCTGATTTTTAGAATTTTTCCAAATTTTTTTTTCGAAAATCTTGAGATGGGGTATTGTAGATGCATCCTTTGCGCACCTACAGAAAATTTTTGGTTATTCTAAAGCAAGTCTGAGTAGGTTTTTTCGAATCTTCAAAAAAATTCGCGGAGTGTGACAACTTGCACCGAGGCGGGGTAAGTTGTCACAGACCCCGGGGTAAGTTGTCCCGAGTATTTTAAATGGCGAAAACGGGTTTCATTGTATTGTCTCCTGGAAACCACGAAACAGTCAACCTAGACTCCGAACACCCCACAAACCATGCGAAATCCCACCCAGACTCCGAGAATCTTGAGAAAGTTGACCAGAACTCAAAAAACCATGGTCAAGTCGAAATGGGGTGAGCTTTTACACGTGACAACTTGCCCCAATAATTTTGTGACAACCTGCCCCAACCCGCTATTTTGTTTAAAAATTTGCACATCTTGCTGACCCGCCATTCAAATATCAACAATATGTACCTACAGCAAATGAAAGCGTTAAGAATAAGCTTTCCGAATATCGTATAGCGAAATTTCTCAAGGGGGCCTAGAAAATGAGAAAAAACATATTAGAAGATAAAAAATAATTACTTATCAGGTCCGATTTCAGTTTATCGATCACTGCGAGGCCCAATATGATGCGATATTCAATTTAACTACATTAGTTTGTTTCATACATCGAACTACAACTTTGATCCATAGCACCGTTCGATCTGTTATCTAGCAGTGGAGATATGGACACTGTGACAACTAACCCGTGTGACAACTAGCCCCGGTCTCCCCTACCTGTCGGAAATTAGATCAAAACTAGTGAAACCTGATATGCGTCAAACCAGAGCTTCCCTCGTGCTATGGTCTTTATCAGCCATTAGACCTTGATAAATGATGCACGTATCACGAGACCTGTGATTTTTAAGCTAATTTCCCAGCTGTAAAAAATGCTGTCTGGCATTACCCCGCTCTCCCCTAAGAGTCGGATGCATCGCTGTTTTTGACTGCGACAGTATCGCTCACAATAATCGCTCGTTAAGCTTCGTGAGCTTTTCTCATTGTGTTTTCCTAGAATTTTCAAGCTGATTACTACTTCTTTACTAGCAGATACTTCATTTTGATCGTTTTTTGTTTTCAAAAATTTAGTCAGACTATATTCAGACTATGTGACTACCTTTTCAAATTAATAACATCCTGTCCCGTTTTCAGAGAAAAAAAAAAATGAAATTCGGGCAACATGTTCCCTTCCCTTCATGAACACTCACTAAGAAACGATTTTTCGGAATTCGTCCCCCAAGCGGGTTAAAAGGGGTAAAACATGTTTTCGCGGATTCATCGATATCTCCTCGGCCCGATGAGATATTGACTTCGTCTTTGCTTCAAACGGTTGCTTATTCAAATACCTAAAAAATAGTTTGAACATTTTTTTAAATTCCACTCCTAAGGGCTGAAAGCGGGCGAAAGAGACTATTTTCCTGCCCTCGGGCGCAAAGTGCTGTTTTGCGCCCGCTCACTCTGTCTGAAAAGAGGCATTCCTGCAGACCAGGTGTTAAGGAAAAAATCGTGTGCATCACGGGCGCGAGGCTATTTTGACGAGTGTGATTGCAGCACACTCGCCTTCGACTCGTGCTGCAAAATTCACACTCGAAAAATAGTTCTTGGCGCCCTTGATACACAATGTACTATTCCAGTGCACGCATTGCTAGAAAAAAAGTGACAGGTTTGTGAAAACCTTGACCTGTCAACTTTGTCCGCACATTTTCAGTAACAAATAAAGGGTACCATTGAATTATTTCGATTACCTATTCGGTTTTCATACTTCTTTCAACATAATTATAAGGTGAACGATTCCGTCATCTTGACAATTGTAAAAGCTGGATTGAAAGAATATAGCGCGGGGCTATTCACTCAAACTTATAGTGCACAAGTGATGATTCCGCGATTTTGTCATTTCATGTGATTTTGTAGATGATTTCAGCTGATTTTCCATATGATTTAGAATTTTGGATGATTTCTGCTGACTTTCGAGTATTCCAAAGTGATTTTGTACGATTCCGAAGCGATTTTGTATATTTTTAAAGTGATTCTTTGTCTGTTTTCATTCCTCAACTGACTTCGGCGTAGGTGACTTTGGTAAGGTAAGGTAAGGGGTAAAAAAGCGCGAGTGGCGCGAGACAGTGCTTATGGCCTTCTATACCAATCGGGACTCTTTCACACGACATTATCTTATGTAGGATGCACCCAGTCAACTTTTGAATTAGATTGGAGGCCAATTGATTGGAATACCCTCAGCATTTCGGACAGGTGCGCTCGTAGAGTCATTTTACTAGTACATATTAGTGGTTTTGTTCATCTAAGAATGTTCACCTGTGAATTTCTCTTATTAATTCGTAGACATATTTTTTGTCGCTGATTCATGCGTGCTCCACATAGCTGACACCTTGAGCCTGCACCCAAAAATGATAAGGTGGAAATTCCCATATTGATGGAGCAATCGTCATGTGTATAATAATTAATAGCGGTATGGTGATACACTATGTAGGTACTAAAAACTATGGGCTCTGTGCGCTAAAGCGAACCGTGCCAGAAGTGATATGAAGAGTTGCCGGCTTTTTACAATGTAGGGAATAGATGGGGTATTCCACGCGAAACCGGATGGGTTTTGGCGGATGGTCGGCAAATTTTATGTCCGGCCAGAATCTCGTCTCATACTATCTTGCGGCGAGTTTTCCACAGTCTTGAGCTCCAAATAATTCTTGACTCGCCTTGAGTCGCGATTGTAGGAACTACCCTTAGGGTATACTCGATTCATGTGAAAATTTTACTGAACATAGTTCAAGGTGACGCAAAAGTGTAGTAAAACTTTAAGCTTGGACATTTTTCTTTGTTTGCTTCAATTAATTATTGGAAAAAAATATTTTTTACAATCAGTATAATCTGGTTTTGGTTTCAATTACTGTTCTCATACTTTTTCTGTATCATTATTTGGCGTCCTCAACCGATCTCGACGAAGCCCTTGAAACCAGAAGTTTGATTATCTCCCCCTAAAAAAGTTCAATAATTAATTGATGATGAACGAAAAAAACGTCCAACTGGAGATTTTACCACGACTTTTGTGACACCTTGAACTATATCCTCTCTAAAAAAGTTCATGTTCGCGCCCGAAGTCGGCGCTCTCGCATTTCGATGTCGATTTTCGATTTTCGATGCCGCCGTTTTATTCGCCCTGCGATTGGCTGTGCGGGTCGGACGTGCGTCTGAAATGAGCTGAAAGCTGCCAACTGTCACTGTGACCCTACGGCTGAACTGTCAGAACTGTCACTGCGGACCTAACCGATCAGAAAAATAAACTGCGATGTGATAAAGAAACTGCGAACCTTCAGTAATACGGATACGGGAAATCTGCGACGCTGACGATTAACCTCTCATACGAATTGAACAGGAATTGCCATGCGAAAAAGAAGCTGTGATTGTAAAATCTGTAACCTCTCATATGGATGAAACAGGACTGCGACGCTGACGATCAACCTCGCATATGAATCTAACAGGAATTTCGATGCGAGAAAGAAGATGCGATGGTAAAATCTGTAACCTCTTATATGGATCGAACAGGAATTACGTAAAATCTGCTGGAATCTAACAGGAATTACGATATAGGGAAAATAATCTGCGATGGTCAAATGCGACGTGACGATCAACCTCGCATATGAATCTAACAGGAATTGCGATGCGAGAAAGAATCTGCCATGGTAACCTGCGACTCATATGAATCTAACAGGAATTGCGATGCGAGAAAGAATCTGCCATGGTAACTGCGATGGCAAAATCTGCGACGCTGACGATTAACCTCTCATATAAATCTAACAGAAATTGCGATAGGAAAAAGTACCTGTGATGGTAATCTACGACGTGAAATCTGGTTAACCTTTCATATGAATCTAATAGGAATATTCCTATAGAAGAAAAAATCTGCGATGGTAATATCTGCGAAGCTTGATATTAACCTCTCATATGAATCTAACAGGGATTGCAATAGGAAAAAGAATCTGCAATTGCAAAATTTGCGACGCTGACGGTCAACATCTCATATGAATCTGAAAGGAATCGCGATGCGAAATAGAATCTGCGATGGTAAAATCTGCTACGCTGGAGATTAAGCTCTCATATGAATCTGACCTGACCTAACTGATGGCGTGAAATACTGCCAGCTGTCAGGACTAAGTCTGAAGTGGGATGATAGTGAGAACTGTTACGGCTTTTGTCAGGATGGTATTATTCGTCAGAGTTAGAACCGTCAGGGAGAAATATTTGAAAATTTGAATAAAATTATGAAAAAAATTACCTTCTCAGAAATCTAACATGACCTGACCCAACCTGAGCTGACCAATGGCGAAAATACTGCTAGCTGTCAGAACTGAGTCTGAAGTACAGTCTGAAGTCAATTGAGAACTGTCAGACTTCAAAGTTAGCTGAACACAGTAAATAAGAAAATGTGTAAAATAGGGCAATTAAGGTGAAATGAGGCGCGCGCGAAGCGCGCGCGTGCAATGCTAGTCCAATCTTAAAGGATCCGTGACCGCTCGAACTCGAAAACTCGCCGTGACCGCTCGAAACTCGAAAACTCGCACCCATTGTTGACGTTTTATTCGCGCGCCGATTGGGTGGTTCGTTTCGAGACTCGAGGTCGCGTCGAGATATTTCTGGTCGTTTCCCGCGCGTCATTTGTACTTTCGTTGACTCGCCTGTCATAATTTTGGTTGTCAACGGCGAAGCAAAGGGTTATACGAGGTTTCGTGTTCGGGATATTTCAATCAAAACTACACGACATTCGAATGGATAAGGATTCGATTCGCATCGATTTGTGTTCATGATCTTCGTCTTACGGTTTGGGTAGCTGAAATATATTGGCTTTCTTGATTTCAAGTCAACGAGGGAAGTTGGCTCTCGCGTACGACTGACAGATTCGACGGTTAAAATGGATTCGTTCGTGATTTTAAGGTTTGATTCTTCATCGCGCACGGGGAAAAAACGTTGGTTTCGTATCTTTATCAAAGCCTGAGACGTAAAATCGTGATCAGATTCTTAAGGACGGACAAATATCAACGTTGTGAAATGAGTAAATTTTCGACGAGTTTTAGGTTCGAATTGAAAATGATTTCCGAATCGTCGTTTGTGGTTCGTGGAAATGATGACCTAGAGAAAGGGCCAGAGGAAGCCAACAAGCAAGTCGTAACAGAAAAATAGTAGGGCTGTGCGAATATTCGATTTTCCGAATTATTCGTCACGAATCGAATAGTAAAATACATGTTGAAGATCGAATTGAGTTATCGAATTAAATTATTTTCTTGATTTAGGTTTGATTCTTCATCGAACACGGGGAAAAAGGTCGGTTTCGTATCGTTATCAAAGCCTGAGACGTAAATTCGTGATCAGATTCTTAAGGACGAACAAATATCAACGTTGTGAAATGAGTAAATTTTCGACGAGTTTTAGGTTCGAATTGAAAATGATTTCCGAATCGTCGTTTGTGGTTCGTGCAAATGACCTACAGAAATGGACAGAGGAAGCCAACGAATAAGTCGTAAAAGAAAAATAGTAGAGCTGTGCGAATGTTCGATTTTTCGAATTATTCGTTGCAGATCGAATAGTAAAATTCATGTTGAAGATCAAATTGAATTATTGGAAACTTTGAATGATTCGAATAGTTTGAATATGCGAATTATTTGATTTTATTGACGACTAATTCGAAGCTTCCGGAGAATGAGTCTGTTCCGGATTACGTGCGACTCCTTAGAGACAATGGTATAAATTTTTTTCGAATGATTTGGAGTTTCCGGGCTCTTCGTATTTCATTTTTATAATGGATACAAGAGGAATTCTTCATAATCATAATTTATAAACATTGGTGATAACGATTATGATGACGGATTCATCTCATAAATCTGAAACTCACGAAGAGAGTAACGAAATTCATCGAAACGTAATATTTTCAATTCTTTATTGTTCACTGGAGATTTCTGACATCGCCGAGCCAAACAATATGTTACGATTCTTTTCTCTCTATTAGCACTGAAAATTCTTCTATTTTCGGGGCAACAGTGAGGTATATTTACCTGAAAGACGATACAACCAGGAAACGTATCCCGCACCTAATCAACGATCTACTAGAAACCAGTCAAGAGATAAATCATCTTTGGTCTAAATTCGGATTTCGCAAAAATCTAACGCTTGCTCTTTCTCAACTGTTTTCGAACGTGCACATACGGTTAGGTGTCATGTCATGTTCATTGATGTGGGAGCCAGTTCATTTTCAAAAAGGACGAGGACGACAAGCTGCGTAGAAAGTCCGATCATTTATTCGAGAAATTGACCTTCGTTGCAGAATTTCTGCCGATAATAAATTTTTTTTCCTCGAAAATCTTTGCTGAGAAACATGAATTTTCGAAAAATATGATAGATACATCTTTTGAGGAGTCGTATAATTTCCATCATTTCAAGAATTCGAGAATTCGAGAAATCATGGGCCCGCGCGAAGCGCGGGCTTCGTATCGGCTAGTTTAGTAAAATTTTCAAGTGAATCGAGGAGACCCTAAGGGTAATTCCGCGAATCGCAACTCAAGGGCAGTCAAGATTCATTTCGGACCTAAGACGGTGGAAAACTAATCGCAAGATAGTAAGGAACGAGATTCTGGACAGGCATCATATTCGTCGATTATCGCACCAAACCTGCTCTGTTTCGCGTGGAGTAACCCTAAGAATACCAATGTGGGAATAATTGCTTTCTCATTATAAATTCTTTCAAAGTGTGATCTGATTGCTTCCGCCAAAAATAATCGAGGACGTTTCCGGAATTGGAAAGTGTGACAACTTCTGCAAATTTTGAGCTATGGCCGGCGTATCTAGTTTCTGCCGTTCCTGATGTCGACCGCATTTTGGCACCTATTTACCCCAGGGGGCAACATTTTCCAAGATTTTTAAAAATTCCCCACGGATTTTTTTTCCGATTTTTATCGCGAAACTTGTGAAACTTCACCTACATCCAGGGCTTGCAAAAAATCAACCTTTCTACCCTTCGGCGGCGAGGACTTATGTCACAATTTTTGCATAGTAATGAAGAATGTATTTTCAGACCCAGAAATCTCGAAGCTTCCTGAAGCTACCTTACGCAATTGACAATGGCCAGTACTTACAAAAGGGTTACCCACTCTCGATGACAGGTATAACTTCCTGAAAAGTCACCTGAACTCAATGTCGGTTGAAGTCACCTGCAGTCGCAGGTGAAATCAAGTGCAATTTTTTAAAGTAATTTGAATTATTTCAAGTTTTGAAGACATGGAGTAATTTTTATAGTGAATAACCTTAGGTGGTTGGTTACCACATTTTCATTTATCTCATTTCAATCACAATGATATTCTGAGTGACTAATGTAAGTTCAGAATCACTATCAATTGAGCGGAATTATTACCATATCATTTTTCTCAGGCACGGAACTACAGAATCATCTGAAATTTAATTTTAATATTCTATGGCACATTGAAAAAACTTAGGGTACAAGACGTTGCCGAAGAATATTCTCGTGTCCGTTGTGCCTGTTATGCAATTTTCCCATACATTACAGCTAATCCAAGACTTGGAATAGCCGTAATTGCCGAATGGATGGCCCGAATGTGACAATTTTCTCCTAGAGTCCACGGAAGTGTAGGTGTTCCGGAGGTTTCAATTTCTTTGAAATTGAACTCTGATTGGCAGTATAGATATCAGATAACGTTAACGAGATGATATCCGAAATAATGTTCTCAAATACACTCGGACCCCAATTATTTGACCACCACTTATTTGACGGCCCCACTTATTTGACCGATTCCGCCCCAGTTATTTGACTCCCTCTATCCCCACCACTGGGCTGCCTGAGCCTCTGGTTTTGGGGAAACCAGCGCATGTACGGGTGCGCAGCTGACGGCCGCCATTTAAAGACGATGAGTGGGGGCCCCTACTTCCGTCAAATAACTGAAGGTTCCAGGTCCCGAGTTGGTCAAATAAGTGGGGTCCGAGTGTAATACGTTTTTGATTTCTACGTTTATGAGTGTTTTGGTAGATAAGAAAAGTTCTAAAGTTTATCTAAAATCAATCTTCTCTCTTGTTATTGACCTTATTTAATGTCATAAGGAACGATCTTGGTTTCAAAGGTCCAATAAAACTCCCAAGAGTTAACGTTTCAGCCCAGAAGAGGGCCCTCTTCAGAAAAGTAGCTTCTTAATAACTAAAACTCATCATAATGACGCTCAGGCTATATAAATAGTTAGGAAATTGCAATAGTACGTGAAATTGAAATAGTACGCAATTTCCTAACTATTTATATAGCCTGAGCGTCATTATGATGAGTTTTATTTATTAAAAAGCTACTTTTCTGAAGAGGGCCTTCTTCTGGGCTGAAACGTTAACTCGTGGGAGTTTTATTGGACCTTTGAAACCAAGATCGTTCCTTTTATCTAAAATCACTAACGTCCTTTTCACATTACCGAATAATTTTCAAAAATACTGCACGTACAAACTTCTAAAAATGGAATAAGAAATCTGGTTACAAGACACAAAGAAGATTGGCGGCTCGGCTACAGCATCAGGATGAAAAACACCAGGCTATTAGGGCGACTTATGGGTTATAGGTTACGTGCGCGTCTGCAGCAACATTGGCTCCGAATGCTCTGCTCTCGGCATTCTCCCTATTGCAGGGTGTAATGGGGCGAATATATTGGCTCTTCGGCTCGTAAAACCGTTCTCTGTACTCCGCATCTTAACAACAACAACAACAATAACAATAGATTGAAGTCCCAGTAAATATAATGTGCGACTGCCTCACTGATTTTTTATTACTCGATTTCTCACCCTTTCCACCCCAAAACATACGATTTCGATTCCAAGCTCAGAGACTTGACACCATCACATCTGGGACTGGGGGAACGGTGTCTAATTTGTGAAAGTCATGTTTTCATCCAGAAAATTTGATGTCTAAATAACAAATTACGTAGCGTGTCACTTAAAGTCGTTAGTTTAATGAGAAGACAAAAAAATAAATAAAAATGAGTAGTTTATGAATATTCAAAATTTTCAAGAGACAAATTCTTGATATTCTAGATCCTCATCCGTGTATTTGTTAGTTATATCTCATGTGATTTGAATCCGAAAATTCCAGACAGAAGTTACATGGGTCATTTAACGCATCGAAGAGTCGTGCCGTCGCCGTCGCGGTTGCGTCGGCTTTGAGTGCTTAGTCAGCGTGTGCACCATGGGACTATGCGTTCGTATAGATACATACACATATATACATGGAAATCGCTGTTGCTATATGCCTGAGATCGTGGTCGCAGGGGTTGCTACGGATTATTAATACGACGACGTTCGAACATCTATTCTATCCGCTTGGCTCGTCCTCACGTACCGCATCACTACATTAGATCTTGCGCAGTCTTTATAGGCTCTGTATCATGACGTTTTTTTGAGGTTTGCATCAATTCGTCATTTTTCACTTCTTCCGTTTGAAAATTCGACGAGAAGAACAACAACACCCCAAAATTTCTGATGTCACCCGAGGAAATTGGATTTCCGACATTTTCCTAATTTGTCCAGACTTAATTTCGAAGTGGTCGCGCATCGACGAGACATTTTGGTTCTCTGGCCAATTACTGACTGTTTCTCAGCCTAGTTCAAGCAACTTCGGAAACAAGAATTGAAAACGCGATTTATTTCTGACACTCTTTATAGAACCTTTTCTATCTGAGATAGGTTTTCCTGACATTTGTGTCTTGTTTCACATAGTTTCCGTATCTTTTTCTGACTCTTCGGCACTCAAGAGACTCAAGGTTAGCCGCAAGCTTCTCTCAAAGTTTCTAGAATCCCTAAATTAGAGACTTGAATCCCCGTCTCTCATGAGTCGCTCTTTTGGGACGGAGCGAGACTGTCGAGGTAGATCATTATTGCAGTGATTACATGTAGATTAAAAGTATCACAAAAATATCACGCACATAATAGAAAGCTTACAAGTGATTGGCAAAGATTACACGATTACAAGAGATCACAAAACCCCTTATGTACGCACCAGATTACAATAGTGATTGACGCCTTGAAGTAACCTCATATCCTGTTACTCTTTCAGTAATAGAAAGAAGTTTCCTGATATTTACTTGCCGCTTCCATGGTGGAGACAATGTTTTTTTTTTTATATTCTCTTGGCATATCCAACGGTAAAGAAATGTCCCTAGTCATTTCGGAGCTACGATTGCGTTCTGAACTTTCTAAACTGAAAACAAGTCTCTCTTATTTATATTGATACGCAACTCAGAGGTCCTACAAAAAAATCTAATATTTCTATATCTGGAATAACATTTTTGGACACTATAACAATCGTCAAGCCAGGTATTGATAGATTTTAAGGACGTTTCAGAAATTTGTTAGTATAATCTCACGCTGCCCATAGACTTACAGGGCTGCCTAGTAGGTATAATATACTGTTGATTTGGATCAACCTTTTATTATTACACACCCCGGTATGCAGTATTGTATTATTAATGCCTCCCATAAATGGCCAATGGATGGCGTGGGTAGGTAGCTATCGATGTTGGTAAAATTTTGTAAGAGCGTAAGCGTGTCACGGCGAGGACCCGTGACCTCTCGCCCTCCGTTCTCGCGCCCCCACATCTCCCATCCCATAGTCAACCTCGAGGAACGCTATACTCAAGTGCCGTGTTTGCACATTTCACAGAATCATTGCCATTCTTTGCGGCGTGGCACCCGGCACGTGGCACTTTTTCAATTATACCTCATTCTTCCACCCTCTGTTGCCCACTCACTAGCACAACCCAAAGTACCTATAAGGACTTTATGCAGTCATATCAATAATGTCACATTATTATGAGATACTTTTGTTTTCCATTTTCTACGGAGGCGCATGAGAAGTGCATATTTTCTGTACTTGCCGCGGCGCGGAGAAGGGGGAGGGGGGCACTACAGGCAAGCATATGTAAAAAGAACGATTTCAGTAGAATAGGTTTGTTTTTCCTGCTTCACTGGTTCTATCTTCTTAGCACGGGGTACTTGTCGAATTTAGGTTATATTACGTTACCTTACCTTGTAGAATGGTTGAAGACATTTTGTACGTGGTTAATTCGTGCGCCACGGTACGAATACGGATACCTATAGGTTATAGGTGAGGTTACAGTTATGTTTGGTAATAGTTTTAGTAGTTGAGTAGATCACAAAATGGCCGTGGTAACTCGAAGTATGATATTTCGTCGCGTAATGGCGCTTTGCCGAGCTGTAAGTACTGGCTACGTGCGTGTGCACAGCCATAGGACGACTGTAAAGTCTGTAAGTATGTATATAATATGCGTAATGCGAGCCTATTTGGTACCCTATGTCGCGTCGGCGTCGGGACGCTGGTCGGGGACTTTATTTTACGGCCTTGGCTATTAATGTGCGCTTATTTGCTCGCTCTCGGCTTTGGCACTTTGCCTCCTTCTTCGAGAACGGCGACCGTGTCTGCCTCGTGCCTATTGCCATTTCTCTAGTACATACGTTACGTATAATAGACATGAATGTCGAGTGCCGTACGCTGGACGTTGCACGGGTGTAATTCATTGAACAGCGTTTATCTACCCGCGATTTAATCGCCTCCTATTGCCGTACGGGAGTACCTTGCGGTTAGTACTTTGCCGGGTATTTATAACTATTACATGCCTACTGCACATTGCTGTTTTACAATTGGCAACCAGGCGCAGGATTTAATGTAAGCTACGTGGTTATTGAAGGTGACTTATATTCACTCAAAAAGCAAACAACGGACTCATTCTTTTTATATACCACAGATTACACTTCACATGTATGCCTATGAAGCTCACAGCGCTCAGTAAATCATCTGGTTTAATAAGAACGTACCGGTCAGATGATATACACCATATAGGTCATGTTCCGTTTTTTTTCAATTCCCAGAAATCCTTCCTGCTTCCGGAATTCTAATAGATTCACGACTTTCAATGAAAGAAATCATTTCGAATCTTTGAAATATCAGAATCGGAATAAGATAATCTAATAGCGTTTTTGTCAATTCTCTCTGGTTCACAGTGGTTCTTATTGATTATAAATACTCTATAGGGGGAGTCCCTCAGTTCCGGACATTTAAGGTTATTACTCCATGAAACCCCAAGACACGTGGTAACTTCCATACAAGGTCGTATACACAGAACCGGAAATTCCTATTGGGGGGGGGTCTCATAAGCAAACTTATAAGTTTCCTGAATCAGCCGCTAAAGTTGGGGTGCTGCTCTAAATTAGTTGATGAACGGAGTGTAAGCAATGTTCACAACCTCGAAACACAGAATACAAATAATTATGAATCAACAACAGCGAGCAGTAATAATAAACAAGCGGGTTTGGGCTGACTATGAGCCAGCCTTCGAACTTCCCGTTATTTATTTTGTTCTCAGCTATTTTGAAATTTGTAAATCTGACCTCAGATTCTTGATCAGCGGTTCAAAAAACCTTCGAGTACAAATTTCCGTAATATTTCGATTGTTTTTAGTATTTTTCCCAGCAAATCGGACTCGCCATTTTGAATTTCGCTAATCTGACTTCAGATTCGTTATCAATGACCCAAAAAACCTACGAGTACCAAGTTTCATCCAAATCCAAATGTTTTTAGTTTTTTTGCAGCATATCGAATACGCCGAATGAAAATTTTGCAAAACTGACTTCAGATTCGTGATCAGCGATCAAAAAAACCATATGGTACCAAATTTAATTGAAATCCGTTGATTCGTTCTCAAGATATCGTCATTTTTGTAGCGTTTTTTTAGAATTTTGTTATTTGAATAGTTCAAAACGTACTAATCCGATCGAAGCCAAAATCTAATCAGTTCTAAGTTAAGAAAAGCCCCGTCGATTGAGCCCAAGTTGATCGAAATCCGACCACGCGTTCTCGAGATATCGCGCGGACAAAAATGTGGTCACGCACACACACACACACACACACACACACACACACACACACACACACACACACACACACACACAGAAAACAGAGAAACAGGAAGTTAAAAAATTCGCTATCTTGTACAGAGTTGAAATTCGAGAAATTATAAAATACTTTCAGTAAGACCTGCATGGGAAGTTCGACTCCGCGCCCTGTGGAGGGTGCGGGAGATTCCCTTACAGGCCAAAAACAGTGCGGGAATCTACATTCCAGCACTCCTAACTGCAGTCCCGGAATGTAGACATTTCCGCACCCTTAGCAGTGCAGGAATACACATTCCCGCATTGTCTTTGACCCGTAAGGGGATCAAGCTATCTCGCCCATTCTCCACAGTCCGCGAACTCGAACTTCCCATTACAGGTTTTACAAAAAACAGGATGTGCATCACGTGCGGGTTAGCGATTCCTAACTCGCGTGAATGCCGACACTCGCCTTCGGCCCGTACGGCATACCTCACACTCGTCCGGAATCGCCAACTTCCCGTACTTGATGCACAATAAACTATTTTTCCATCTCATACATTTATTTGCCGTATAGGTACCACTATAGTACCTATTTTATATTACAGAACTATCATTACAGCTCATAACAATCACAAATCTTTCTAGACGCGGATCGACAACGTAAATTACAATTTCTGAAGAATTAACATTTCCATGTTACTCGATTAAATTGGTTAATATACCAGCTTTGGAAAACTGCTACGTCCAATATATGTAAGAAATGGGTTATGTGTAAACTTCGAGCTGACCTTCAATTCGACTTGATGTAACATAGGCGGAGTTCCGAAACGAGCTGGCAGTACTATCATCAGTCTTGTGTCTTTCACATACTGCTGGATCGTTGGTGAGCTCCGTCTCTCTCTGGAAGATTTTTAGCGCTAGCAACGAATTTCGGAACACGGCCATAATAACAACATGATCAAACAGTTCTCCTATTTTGAAGAATCCACCGTAGTACTCTGATTGTGAGTCTACAGTAGCGCCGCACCGGCAGAGGAATTACGATACACACGATTTTTGATGTGCAATGTAGCATTCGGGGTCTTTTTAACTTCTAAACGTTTTGGTGAAGCAGTGCCCAATAGGATTCCTTGGAATGTTTCATAGATAGACTTATTTCAATTGAAAATATCTGTAAAGTCAACGGTTATTGCTAGAGGAAATACTCACTTTGTCGTGACACTTGCCTATAGCCATGCTTCTTCGTCAAAAAATGAAGAAATCTAAGATGATAGATTTACAATCAGTCAACTCGATGAAATAGATCTAAATTGACCTGCTCTGGAACGTATGGTCAGATAATTTTATGTTACAAATTTTGGATTTTTATCGTGAGGTGTTTGAGCATATCTCTTATTTGCTTGTGTCATTGAGAAGGAAGTTGTATTTAACCATTAGATTGATCAAATATTCATATGATTTCAATTTTCATCAATTCTAAGTACCTTCAACGACCTGTATAGCATGGGATAACAGGGTCATTACAGCCAGAGAAATAATATCGATGATGATCACGGGATCAAAGGTTGAGAAGAAGAATAATAAATTTATATATGAATAAAGCTTCAGTTTTTTGACCTCATCAGTTCATAAGGGGATCTTGATTGGTATCTTAGGTCAGTAATAACTCCACATTGACGTTTCGGCCCTGAAGGGGGCCCTCTTCAGAACTATAATAGATTTGTTTATTGTGAGAAATAGCCGAGGAAATAGCATTATAATGCTGTAATTTTTTCAGATTTAAAAAAAAATGCTTGACCCTTGACCTCGCCCTTGACCACGGGGGTTGAAGTTTTCCATTTAAAATACATGGGATTTTCCCGCGTTTGCAGTCACTATTTTACTGTGGGCCCAAATATGCTTGTAAAATCTTGAAATTTTCACAAACTAGTTTACGAGCATGTTGCTACATGGGAAAAATTTTATAACATCACCATGATAATTATGATTTTTTTCTCCATTATTTTTTTTTTTTCAAAATACCCTGAAATCATGTAAAACGCGAAGGAAAATGAAAATTCCGAACTTTTTTCAAAATTGAAAAGAAAAAAAAATTATAGGAATTATTATGGTAATATTATACAATATTTTGAGGGTAGGGGTTTGGGAAATTTTTTCCATGTAGCGACATGCTTGTAAACTAATTTGTGAAAATTTCAAGATTTTACAAGCATATTTAGGCCCACAGTAAAATAGTGACTGCAAACGCGGGAAAATCCCATGTATTTTAAATGGAAAACTTCAATCCCCGTGGTCAAGGGTCAAGCATTTTTTTTTAAATCTGAAAAAATTACAGCATTACTTTTTACGTATTTCGAACCGATTTAGGGGGCGGCAAGGGTAAAATTAATTTCGACCCCAAATAAGGACCACCCTATTGGACACCCTATAGAAAAGTCTAAAACTTAAAGCCTAAAGGTCAGAAGTGGCTCAGAAATGTGTGTCCGAACAATAGTGATCCAACAATCTCTGAAAAGAAGTAAAAGGACGTTTGTAACAAGTCTTATGTCACTTTGGCGAATCCTTTGAATAGGTATGTACTAAAGACACACGTGCACTTTCCAGTCATTATATGGACATATGATAGTTGCTTCAAAAATTCCGATGACCATCTTACCTGATCTATATCTATATAACTTGAGGGATTGTATATACTTATTCTAATGACGTTCCTTTTACTGAGATTGAGATGAATTGTACCAAAAAATTTGCAAATAAAATGACAATGCTCCACAAAACCACATTATTTTTCATATCTCAGCGTATCCGCATTGGTATAACTCGCACATACCTACAACATTGTACGAACAACACAAAGGGCAATAAGATTCGGCACGCCAGAATATAAGCCGTGGGGGCAAACGCACAATTTATTTTAAATAAACGCTTGATTCTGATTCGATTAGTCGCGGTTGTCTGTGAGGTCGGATAGTCGTACAGTCGCATATGTCCTCGCCGTGTAGAATCCGCATCATGACCTAGCCCACCGCAATTTCAGGCGTTGTCGTTGGGGATGTAGCAAGGGGATGACGCTGTGCCGTAGAATTGTTGCCCCAATCGCTCCTATAATTCGAATATAATGGAGTCACTCCCTTCGGCTTCTCGCCCTTCGTTCCCTTGTGGAGAAACGTATACGTATAGAGGCGAAATACACTGTAGTATCACTGACACCGTGGAACGTGTATTCGCGTGAAGCGTTTAACCCGTGACGAGTAATTCGCCACGAGCGACAAAACATTTGGTTATTTGTTGGACGACTCCGGCACGTATATATTAGGGAGGCCTAACGGAAAGACCGTGAAGCGAAGCGAGGGAACCAACTCGATTGTCGATCATTGTTGTTACCACAGCAGATAATAATACGCAACTATATATTATCTCTGTAATATGTTGGCGTACGTACCACTCGGGCATGAGGTAGTTGACAGCGCAAGAAAATCAAAAATAAAATAAATGAAACTGATTCACCTTGAGCTTGCCCGCACGGAAATTTATACATTTAAAATATATCAAGACAGAGTATATGTTTTATATACTGCATATATTTCATATATATTTAAAATTCTTCCATTTTTGCCGCTATTAGTCTATAAAATATATATACAGGGATGTATATTTTATGTATTCTATGTATGTACGATACATATATGTTGTAATACATATTTCATGCATATTTTATCTCTGAAATTATCTCTGAAATATGCATCCAAAGATCTGATAGAGTTTCGAATCAATAGATATGTATATATGTTGAAAATGCATTTAGATAAGTAAACAAAATATAAGTTCCATGCATTCATCAAACAGTAGGATGATTGTATTTGGCAGATATACCAGAAATATAGAGGTAGATATAATAAAAAAGTATCTCTTGAGTATAAAAAATACTTGCATCGATCTTTCGCGAATTTTGTGATGATGTATTTCCAGATATTTTAGTTATGTATCCGGAATATATGACAAATCTGTTCCGCGTATATGTCAAATATAAGGAAACATACTTCAGATTAAGTATTTTGTGCATGTATGAAAGATATATTTGAACGAATAAACAATATGTGAACTCCATGTATTTATTTTATATGCGTAACGAAGTATCCACCTCGTATATCGAACATTTAAAAAGGATATAAATTTGGATGTATGTTGTATATATCCATAGCATATATCATCCACATATATCAATTGGATATATATGACATACAAATTCGATATATTGTGATACATAACGAATGTATGTTTCATATATAAGTTTTTGGGATACACATTGGCATATATACTGTGATGTATTTTTTTCCGTGCGGGTGTGACCGACGGAATTTTAGTCATATACAGCCATGCGGAGAAACGGTTATAAGCTGGAATTGAAGTTGTCATATAAACTGATTTTCAGTATAGAAAAGTAATATGTCGTAATTGGGATCATATATAAAAGGAAATGTGAACGAAGGACCAAAGATCGCTGTATGACGAGAAGAAGAAGTAAATCCTGGAAAGTCAAGAAGAAGAAAGCATACTATATGAAGCGCGTTTTTCTTCATTCTTCGCAAGTGAAAGTGACAAAGTTTATGAAAATTACCTCCCTAATTTAACCTTGTCCACCCACTAATACTGCAGATCAAATAGTATAATTATTGGTAGAAGAGTTCTTTTTGCTCTTCTGTCTATTCATATTTGAATGATCTGTCAAAGCACTGGAAATAGCTTGCATCGCATGAGTAGGTTGGGCCAATTGCAACATCGTCACTCGTAATATAATTCGAAACTTTGATCTTGTTTTTACCCTCTTTCCACATTTTTGCACGATTTCTCGAAAACTGAGCGTTGAATCGATTTATCAATTTTACAGCACCTTTAGTATGTACGTGTCTTATTTTCGGGTGACATTCGGGTGTCCTTCCGAAAACATCGTAGAAGCTTACGTTTTTCAAGTATGACATAATGCTACCTCAAATATACTAGATGTTGCATGTACGTACATATATTATATATTACAACGTAAATTACATACAATTACATATGATTGCGTCTTCTGATATGGCATCACATCTCAGTACAAGTAAATAGCATTGCCCCATCTATCTAATACGTAACAACTTGCCCCATTTATTAGCGTGTCAATTTTCCTCAATAGCCCCATTCACAACCAAATTCTGATACTCAGAACAACAATCTCCATAAACAATCAACAGCGATGAAATTCCCTTATGCCTTGCCGTGCCTAAATAAGATCTCGAACAGAAATACTGTCTAAGACTTCATCTAAGTGTTATGAATGACTTCAAATGACAGCTGAAATATTGACTTCCCACTTTCAAAAACAGTACCAATGGAATTACTATTGAACATTTAAAGCTATAATTATATAAACTCGTACAGATTGGCGGTAGTAGGTGTAAGGCTTACGTTTACCCCTTTTCAATGGCAAACATGTCCGTTTGCTGATTGTTGAAGAATTCTGTTTGGCCCAACTAGCCCTGGTCTCCCTATCAGAATCATTGAATATAAATACATCTTACATTGAGCAGTCTCCTTTTCTGATCGTATCGAAGGTCAGTCACAACAACCGTTGACGTTTCGACCCTGAAGACCTCCCTTTCCGGTAACTCGGAATTGGTTTTGGATGCGTTCCTTTTGTTCTTGATTATTATCCATAATTATTTTTTCGTCACCAATCATCTGCCATTATGGCTACTAAAGAACCAGATACTTTATAGTTCATAGTTCGAAGTTTATTCATAGACTGTTAGAAATAAAGTGTTAAAACATGTCCGGCAAGAACGTTATGTTGATTTCAATATTTTTTGTTTTATTACTTGATTCAAAAAAAATGTCAGTGATTAACTAATTGTAATCCTAATACAAATGTGAGATAGCTAAAACATAAAAATGTGTTATCACCTGTAACTGTCTGCCGCTTAACTGAGTTCTCCTGTGATATTAAAAAAAAAAAAAAACCTAATGGACTACAAGACACAAAATACTAAGGCTATAAGTCTGTAATTCTGAAGAGGGCCCCTTTCAGGGTCGAAACGTCAACGGTTGTTGTTACTGACCTTCGATACCAGAAAAAGGAACTGCTCAATGTTATTGATGATGAAGTCAAAACAGAAGATTACTTACATCTTACACAATTCAAGCGACTTGTGGGTTTGAATGACATCCTAAATAGATAGCCACTTTTCTTACACTATTATAAGAATCAATTACAAGTCATTTACTGTTTGACTGAAATTGCAGAGGCCAAAAACAAGGTCATCAGAGCTTGGCTGGATATTGAAAAGTTCAAGTGATCAACAGAAACAAATCATGGCTCCGTTTTTGCTGAGGATGGAGGTAAAACCACTCTGTGTGTATCACAGACTTGGCTTTTAGCGATAGAAGTCTTAGGGTAATCGACGGTACAGGGTTACGTGGCCTGGGCTTCGCGTAAGAGGGGTGGCTTTTGGCCAAGGCTCTGCAATACCGGCGGAAATGGACCATGGATGGAAAATGGGCTTTCTCAGTAGAAGCACACAGCACCGTGCAGTGCCTTGACGACCATTATTATGGGGTGTACACGTTAGCAGTGGCGTGGAGTCGTGTTTCTCAAATTAATCGAGCAGTAGACCCACTGTTTCAATTGTCCAACAAAGCCTTCAAACAAGTTGGCCAGAGTCAGAACAGCGTCCACTGCCATCCGATTCTTTTCTCCGACAGGACGAAGACACTGATTCATTTATTCCATTAGAATGTGAGTTTTTCGTTTTTTTGTCTCTGGTAAGCCTAAACTTACGTTAATGTCATCTGGGGCACGACATTAGACCTACTCCGCAATCACCGATCCTGCACGTCTAGTCTCTCGGGTCATGGTTTCCGGATAACATTCGAGGTGGTCGAGTTCAGGCCAGTCCTAAGTCCCGTACCCAGAGGATGTGTAGAATCTTCTGACGACTTTTGAGTTTCCAATTCGTCTGGAGAATCCCAGAGCTCTATCCACATTTCCGAAAAATGTTGAACAATGTTCCAGAACGCACATTTGGAATGATTTTGTTTGAGTATACCAAGATTCGGAAGACTAGACCAAGATTCGGACGAAACGGAAAAAAATTTGTTTCACAGAAAAAATCGGTTTCTTGAATATTATCAAGTAATTATTTTACTCAGATTAAGTGATATTTACTTTTTTTCCAGGTACAAATTTTGAGCGAATGTAATCTAAAGTAACCAATGCATATGTCTTGTTTCGGATTGCTTGCTTCGTTTTTTTTATCAGTAAAACTGAGAGCGTATTCATTTGAAACGTTGAATCCATTTACTTATTATACTATACAACTAGATTGCACGCTTGAGTCACGACTCGTCCTGTTCCGACTCCCTAAATTTCTTTTGGACTACGATTTACGAGACGATTTCACATTCATAGTTCACAGATCAATGTCGAAAATGTAATGATGACAAGAATTTTACGATTTCCCCGTGGCCACGATATAACAGGGTGGATTGGCCACCCCCTTATCTAGTTTGTATTGTAAGTCGTATTCATATTCATATTTACTTGTACATTTACATCAATACATCAATTGGAAAATGACGCGAGAGCAATATAGTGCGAATAGGTCGGGTCACGTGCAATACAGGTGAAAAAAAAGATGAAGGGGAAACTATAATTCACTCACAAGACAGAGGGACTCCAAACTACAGTACAAGGAAGAGACAGTCCAAAAAGTAAAAATCAAGTAAAGAGATACACTTGGAATTGAAAAATAATAGTCGAGAAATTAAAGTCAGTCAGGTAAAATCGAGGTCCCTGAGATAGGTACAGTCAGAAAGCGCAGACCCAGTAAGAAGTCCAAAACGATATAGACAGCAAACCACAAGAAGCCAAGAGCTCAAGAGCTGGCGAAGAGTAGAATGCACACGACTGGAGATAGCATTGTTTTGAGAAGTCCAGGAGAGACTAGAGTAAAGAATGCCCAGGTCACGAAGGGCATCAGAGTACGACAAGCCCGTCGTATATATTTGACTGTTTTAATCAATTGCAGACTTGGGATCCATGTGGGGAAACCATGGCGGAAATGCAGATTTATCTGTGATTCTTCCCATTCACGGTATACATACACTGAGAGAAACCATGTATCATATTTCACCACATATCCCCGACAAATTACTACTTTTGATGGCAAGTTGACGTGGAGTCGAAAAACCAGGAAACGTAGTCATTTTACAGTCAATAGTCTCTAGCAGAACTGGGATACGTTACATGTCGCTCGGAACTCAAATTACAACCCGGCATTGTAAATATCGCTACTTGTAGAAATTACAACATATTTCGTAAGTTTCCAGATGAAAGCGTGTTATTTCTACTACCTGCGACTGTAACACAGTCGTTTCGCACCGCCTCGTGATACACTATGAAAGGCAATCACACATCTTCTCGCATGCGAGATGGTAATTTTTACAACTTGAGATAGTAAAAATACGTATCGGGTATACGAATATGGCGGACACACTAGCGGCCTAGCGGTCGGTCACCCGCTGCGTGGTACCGTAGCGCGCCGATAGATGGTTGGCAGTGGTTTCTGGATCTCGCGAAGAAATTTGCACCGTGTCGGCTACACTTACGTGTCACCACACAACCAGAATCATTCTCGACTTCAACGTCGTACGGCGGACGAAGGTCTACGGAAGCAGATGTTGTTTCGTTATAACACTCTGACGACTCCGACGTTCTTTGAGTGTTATGATGGATACAAAAGCCCAAAACATGCAAATTGATATTATTTGGGACATAAGTCACACTATTTATACCTGTGTGCCTGTGTGGTCTGACAGAAAATAAAATAAATAATATTGTTACTATTTATGATAGTTATAAATAGTTCCTATTAAATTGTCGGAATGAAACTTCATATATGGACCAGTGGGATTACAGATACCTTCCAACTGTGTAGCAGAACCGAAATAAAAAATTAGCAGCAAATAGGACCGCTAACAGCGCCACCTGCGAATGAATGCACGGCCGCTGTGAACTAACTTCATTTTACTATCTGAGATGGTAAGAATTCGGACCCCGCAGTTGTACATTATACGATCGTGTTATGCTTCTTAATACGATCGGAAATAGTAAATTTTAGCCTTCAAGTTGTAAACCATACCCTTCTTGAAGAGTAATATTCACCATTAGTGAAATTTACAAGGTGGATTTGTAATTCTTTGTATTGTGTGACCACACGTCCTTTTACTACCGAAAAATAGTAATTTGTCGGCGATATGTGATAAAATGTGATACATCTTTTCTCTCAGTGTACAGTTTTGTACATAATTTTCGGTTTATTTTCATACTAAAAGATATAAAATATCCTTTTAAGGCGAATACACCGTATATTTTTCAGAATATGTTATTGATGGTAACCTAAGGAAAAATATTTCAGATGTACGTGGATCAAATTTGAACTGGAAAAATTACTGTTTATCTGAATTTTGTAAAATTATAGATCTACCTAGATCTCTGTACTTACATCTCAATTGATCTAAGTAAAAAAACCCGTACGATTTATCTGAACTTAAATGTACGTATGTAGTTACGTTCTAGATCATATTTGATCTACGTAGTTCTCAAATACATTTTCTCGGGAGTTCCTATTAGTCATACTTGAATGTGTGAGTGGATTATGTTCGTTTGATACCGTAAGTAAATACGTATTGAGCCGAGTGACATTATTCAATATCTTTTCTGGCATCAGTTGAAGATTGGATAGCTCCAAATATGCACAGTTATTATCATGTAATTATTATCATTTATTTATTATCACGTATGTATTTCGGAAATTCTCTTTGGGTCGCTAAAAATTTCATAGCCTAGGGTGACAAGAGCACTATATGCTTTTGGAATCACCGGATTTGTAAAAAACTAAGAATTATGTAATGGAGCTTTTTTGATGGGTTTATTTAGCAGAATTTAAATATGAGGTAAAATCGATGCCTCTATCCGTCAAACTTGTCATGCGTAACTCCTGAACATTCCTCCCTTCAACCTGCGAAATTCCGTACGAGGTACTATAACGTGACGATCGATTTCTCCTTTCCACGCGGGTTTTACAATCAACTCAATCAAAATTTGTATGGGTCAAGGTTACCGTCAAAACAACTTTCCGCACAAATCTTGAATCCCTGATTATACAGGTTGGATAAGGTAGATTCTCCAACATAAGGCTGACAATGACTGAATCAGAATCTATTTCGAAAATCAGGAATGGGGTCGGGTGTACTGCGTGCCCACATAAAACTGCCCGGAGTTAATTAAATCAGCATTAATCACTGGCTCGCGTGAAATATGCACACGGGGCGGATTTGAAACCGGGTGAATTCTGTGAGAGTATGTGCGTGCTGGGAGAATCGGCGTGAGCGAGTGCGTGCTTGCCTTCCTTCCGTCCTTCCTTCGGGCGTGGATGTACTGGTTACCCTCCTCCGTTATACTCTCAGGTTCGCAGGGAAGGGCACAAATTTATGGCCACGATTTCTGCCACGTAGACAAATTTTGAAATGTAGTTTTGTCGTTTCAATCCCCCAACTGCTTCCATCCCCCAGCTGCTTTCTCTGCTTTGACAAACTCGTTCGAGGCACAAATTTGATCGTACATCAATGTGGTTGTTGCTCATTCCTTCGGATACTATATTCCCGAATACGAATTTGGTCAGCACGTATTGTGCAGATACGGTCGTTACAAATCTTGGCAATGTTCCGCCATTCGTAATGCCATAAGGTTTCATACGAAGTTTTTCTGTCAACCGATTCAGTTCTCAGGGGTGCAACTAGCCTATAGAGCTCGTTTACTCTGGCTTTTTTCATTTCCTCTCGCAATATTAGCCATGAAACCTTGAGATCGACAAAGTCACCAGACTTTGTGAAATTAAGAATGACATACCTAATCTCATTTGTAAAGTGCCTTCAATCTCATAAAACGATAATAGAGAATAAGGATTAAGGTTCAATATTAGAAGTAAGCCCTAGGTAGAGGATAGATTTCCTGTTTTCACCATACTTAGTTACTACACGTTGTTTTTTTTTCGGTAAAAAACAAACGTTCAAATATTATACGTTGTTTCTTTTGACATCACCTGACTCGACTGGATCGATGATTTCCTCCAATTGAAATTGTAATGGTTTATTGATTTCGCGTCAATTACAAATTACAATGTTAATGGTTAATGGATTTCGGTTGAGGTTGAGTTACAAATTACAATAAATTTCTAACGGGTCATGAATCTCGGTTTGATTAAAAATTACACTTGTAATTTGTGATTGATTTTTTGAATTACAGTTCGTGATTTGTAAATAATTAATTACCGAGTCGCCCAACACGGCTTCAGATTATTGAAAAATTGCTTTTTCTATGTTGATCATTGTTAGAATACGATCAATGTATGAGAATCGAGTGTAAGATCATCGGTGATCCAATCATCGTACATAATGGCCGTGTGCAGGGGTCTGTTATTCACATCAGGTTTGTTGCAGGTATCGAATCCCCGTATAACTGGCCTCATTATTTACGCTGATCATTATTTTGACGTCGGTGATCGGCCACCGTCCATCACTCTCCAATCTACCTTTTATTAACCAAACCTTGATGCTACAGTCGAGTCAGGAAAAGGGACGCCTGCAAGTGCCTCTGCAAGCTCCGATATCATAAATCTAAGTAAGGAACTGTAGAGAAGTTTAACTTCAGAGAAAGAATGACGTTATTAATTAGCCTCTCCCCCTCCCCCCCCCTTCCCTTTAGATTCTCGACAACGAAAAGAACCGCTTATAATTATACTCAATGGGGGCTTTTGTGCAATCAAAGTGCCCTAACAGTGTCTACGGCCCTAAAACTTTTTCTCACCTCCGGCCGATCTTTCTCCGAACAGGACAATTTGAACGGAGCTTTTTCCTCCAAGTTTCTTACTGATAGCTCCGGGACCTCGGGGACCTTTTCCACCCGTTGAGCCCGGAGGTGATTGATGGCAAGGAAGAAGTGCTGCCCCCGGGTGCCGCCCGCGAAACTAATTTATAAAACCATTTATTCTCGGCCAAATCGCGATATGAACTGAAAATCACGTTAGTTTGATCAACTCAAAAAAATATGGTCGATTCAACCGGATTTTTCAATCTTCTGTGCAGAATAGGATTGACGCTGATCTGTAAGCGATATTCCACTCGATTGGAGCCGCACGATGTATCTTAAATAACGTTGTTGCGATAGGTGCGCGAGTTGAGCAGCTGCACGGGTCTAAGAGTGTTGGAAATCGATTGGCCGTGCGAGGTAAAGATCGAAGCTGATCGTATTTAGGGGATCAGATTCATTGGCCAAGATTGCGGATGAGCCGAAGGTGTTTTTCGGGGCGTGGTTATCCCGGCCGCCTGATTACCACAAGCCGCGGTCAGCCGAGCGGTGAGAGTTCAAAGAATCAAAGAGAACCCGGCGCTCGAGAAATTGCTCAAGATTCATCTGCCCGGGCTTGCGCCCACGAAGGATTCCGTAGGAATATTCAAACCGAGAATGGGACGCCATTTTGGACTCGACGATTCGAAAATAAAATAACTTGATCGTCCTGGCATCGCCTGGAACCACCTATACACACTGATCGATCAACTCCTAGCCTTATAACTCGTACCCGTTACGAGAGCTTTGAGTTTCTCGCCCAACGTTGCACATGAAAAAACTTGTCATCTTCATCATTTAGTGACAAGAATTTGTAGAGATTTAGGGACTTAGGTCTCAGCCATTTTGTAATTCTTAAACAGTTTTTTTGTTCAATGATTGTAACAACGTGTTGAGTTCAGACAGTGATTGACTGTATATTGGTTGTTTGCCGGATGAACACTCTTGTCGGCGTGTCCGTTTGAGCAGGCCTCAGCTTATTAAAGATAATTGTAATCGCGTTTACTGTTTTTTAGTTCATTTCAGCACGTGTTTCAGAGTTTTTTTGAGCTCATTGTGTGCCTCAATTTAGCACATTGGCTGCTTCCATTATCCATCTTGGCGCATGTTTCACCAATTACTAGTAGTAGCTCGTTTTGTGAGTAAAGGTACTGACTACTAAGGCAATTTGCTCACTTGTTTTAGCCCGTCAATTCATTGTTCAAGTTGATCTTACTTCGCTTGAATACTGCCACAGGTGAAAGAAACCTGGAAAACCTGTGACCTTGGAAATTACATAAATACATATTCGTACGACATTTTTGTGCATGGAGATCCTAAGATGAATTGACACTGTAAACAATGAGCCGTGTAAATTTGGTGCGTTGTTATAATAGCCAAATTGTTAGTTTTATAAACAGCACCGTTTAGATCTACCTCATCTGTTATCATTTACTTCCTCTATTTCTCTTTATTTTCCTATATTGTTTGATTCCCTTCTATTAGCATTGAAAATGCTTCCGTTTTCGGGTCAGTAGTGAGGTCTGTGGGATCAAATCTTGAAATGATGCAACGGAAGCGATGCAACGGAAGCAATGCAACGGAAGTGCGTAATGAAAAGTTGAAGAAATAAATAATGAAAGAACAAAAACAATAGAACGAGGGACATTTAGGTGATGTAGATTTCACGGTGCAAATGATGATTCGTAGTGTAATCATAGATGGCAATAATAATAGCGCAGCATGTAAATTCAGAGATTCAGATGAAAAAATGCACGAAAACTAAGATAACGAAGGACATTTTCAATGCATCAGCTGCTAGCGTTATATGCAAGATCTGTAGATTTATAAATATTACTTACCGCCTATACTAACTGTTTGCTTATAGGTATAGTTATTCTATAGACTTGATTGCAGTTGACCGCGATTTCAACTTTTTGTTGGAAAATGTTTTCATCAGCTTTTCATCTACTTCATGGTTCCCCTCAGTGGCATCATGTTTACCTGTGGTCCATCGTCTCATCTCTCTCAGTCCTACAACGAACTAAACTACTGCAGTTCACGACCGTATGCCAATGAATTCGAATATGATGCACTCGAAGCCATCGATTTCTACCTATGACTCTTCATACATTATTTTCTCTCGTCGATCTTCAAACTCGTAGCAGTCGTCCTATGGTCGGTGTGAAATCGATGGAACCTTGATGGCCATCGACTGGCAAGCAGCACCTGACTGACTAGTTGGCTGACCAGTCGAATGTATTCCAGAGTAGGTGTGCTCACTTTGTGCTTTTGATGGTAAGCTGGTGAGCTTTGCCTGGATATTATAATTCAACCGCTTTCGGCCCTCGATCCAACAGCACGTGTCTCGTACATAGTTCCCTACGGCTCGTTCAGCTCGCGTTATACTTTCTTCCTCCGGTATACATAATACGTGCGCCTTAATACATTTTGGGGTGTTAGATATAATGGATGCGGGATACCTGCAGCCGCGGCACCTAATGTTTTTCTAATAACTCCATTATCCGCTGGGACTCCCTCCATCCTCGATCCGGACGTGGACGGTGAAATAATTAACTGGACATTACCGGGTCGTTACGCGGAAAAATGGCACTTCAAAAAGAAAATTAGCCTCCTCAAGTGTCCGCTTCCTACACGCCCCAACAGCACTCTTTGTGATCGTTCCACCCCGAACGGTGAACTGTATCAGGTTATTACTTCATCGTTTGGCGCACAGATGTCGTTAGATTTTCCTACCGTTATACCATTTTTGGGTACGTTACGGATTCTGAAATTGTTCAAGTGTTCATGTATGTGTGTTTCGACCGAGGGGCTAGTCACTCACGCGTATTGTCCAGGGATTCTTAAATAAGCTAAATGAGCGCGCGAGTATTGACAAGTACATACCGCGAGTCACGACGAATCTCGCGAGTCCTTGAATATGTGACGAGTATTTCCGAGTATCGTCGAGTTTTGGCATATATATAAGAGATGCATAGGACATATATGTAACCTTATTTAACTAGTTTAAAAACAGAGTTTTAATGAAATAGTTGATAGTATTTGGCTCTTGAGAATATTACTCGCGAGTCATCAGCACTGCAAGGCTTATGTCGCAGTGTACTACCGATGAGTGATTTTTCAACGGATTCCAACATTGAACTTTACCCGTTTCAAGGGCTCTTTGTATGTATACTTCAGCAAAATTCCACCAGAATTCTCCATATTTCTGCCCAATTTCATGTACTGTGAATTTTCTATGATTTAGATCAATTTTTTTATGCACCTCATGTACACTACAACCACCATAATATAGTACCTACATATTAATAAGGTTCGGAACCCGAGTATAAATTAGGTCAGGTAGGTCTGTATAATGCAAGGTTTCATCAAGGCTTGATCAGGCTTTAGCTAGTATTTAGATTTTAGAAGCAATGTCCGTTGGCCCTGATGAAACTTTGCGTTACATGAGGCGCCCATCAGGACCTTACTCTCACCTGCTTCGGCCCTGATTGAATGTTTGCTCGGAAAGTAAAGTTGGAATTGACACACCTCTTTTTACAGGATAAATATCATTCTGAATTCATTATATAGAAAACTTGTTAGGCTGGCAGCGGTTACAAGTTATTTGGGTTGTTGGATCAGAAGTCGGATTCAAGAAAAAAAAAATTAGAAAGCCTGATCCATGGGGTAGACTCGAAGTTACATAATAATAAGAAATCTCAAAACCTGACCCCATTTCCGTCATCATCAGCCCTAAACATTTTTTAGCATAAACTATTTTTCAGCAAAAACCTTGAAGAATCTGGCAGTGAGAGAAACATGTATATGCTATGGTTGGAATATAGTGTGCCACCCTGGCTACCGTTTCACATCGTGCAGCTTGGAATAATATATGGTCTGAGGATACACGAAAAATTGATTCGGTCTTTCCAAGATGAGAGCAAGTTGTTTGTGCAGATAGAAAATTTTGTATTCGCCTGCACGATCATCACTGTTGGAAATTCAGATATTGACGGTGTGATCAGTCGATGATTTGCTAGGTACGTAGAAGCATCCCAATTATTCGGTCTTTGCGATCGTTTCTTACGTCCGCATTGCGCATGCACGCATAAATACAAACATTCATCCATCATGTCGCCTTTACATGCTGCGGGTATAGGTATTCCTTGGCGGATTCGTTTTAGCATGGTTCATTTCTTTGGGCCTCTGTGGATTGTAGAATATAGTAGGTATAGGCATGTATGTATACTAGTAACCAACAACCAACGTCAGGGCTTCCCTCTACGCTCGAGGCTTCCTGCAGCATATGCCGTATTCCTCGAGCAAGGTGTTGCCGGCGAAGGTATTAATTGGCGGAGAGCTCGCCCCGTCTGTGATTAGCCCCTGTAGCCGACGCCACCTCTGATCCCCTCGGGTTCTTCCTCCTCCTATGCTAGAAACACCGACCACCGATCGGCCATCACCAAACCCTCCAGCTCCAGCTTCACTCTGCACGCCGTCTTCTTCTATATACACGGTGGCGATTATTGGCACAAGAAATCGACTCAAATGAACATTACTATCGCTATTTCTTGTTCACGTTTCTTGACCCCGTTTCCAATCAATTACCTGATACCTTGCGTCCATTGCGATCAGTGTACTTTCGTATTCAATCCAGTAGTCCAATATGTCCCTTCAGCTGTAACTCTAATATAACCTAAACCACTCGAAGACTGTGGCACACTGAAGTGGCTTATTATATACCAAGTTGCGAATTTATCTTAGTCTCGAAGAATTTTAAAAGTTGTTGCTCGAAAGAATTGAACTCTAAGCTTTTATTCTAACATAAGCTAACTTGTAACTCGAGATGACCCCTAACCTAACCTCATCTAAATGCAAGAAATCGTTCGATGCGGTATGAAAAAAATATGAAATTGTTTCATCCACATACCTATACGGGCGTTTCACTCGATCAGTTACTCGCTTGGCTAATACACAGCTGGACAGCAAGATACGCAGCCAGTTACGAACCAGGCGAGATAATTACAGAGCGCTCTCGGACCGCTAAGTCAAACAACCTAAACATCGGCTTGTTCGTCCATTGGCGCCAAAGCATAGGGAAAGCTTCGCCTGCAGCTTTCAGTATTTAGGAAGTTTGCTGAGGTTAGGTCAGAAAATGCTTTCCTTTGCAAATTCCGATAAATACAAGGATTGGATTAAGATATAAAAGTGAAAAATAAGGTTTTTGCATGCATATTAAGATTATGATTTTGAGAATTTATATCTGAAATGTCGAAAATCTTTTTTCATTACGTCTATACAATGTGGTCATGACGATAATTGGAAAGTCGATTGGCACGAATCTTTGTAGAAAGAAATAATAATGAAGCAAGAAGATACGAAAATTATAGTATTTGTGAATTTTATACGCCACTGTGAATAGTCTTGGGGTATGGGAACTGGTTTCGTTGCAGCAAATGCACGTGAGTAGGTTAGGTTATGGTGTATGGGGAGCGCGGAAGGTGAGTCAAGGCAAGGTAAGGAAGGTACGAAAATTATAAAAGTTAAGTCGGAGCCATTGCGGATGCCGGCAACGTCCGACCACATCAAACGGGACCGAAAGACATTTGAAATTGGTTTTCCTCGGTCGGGCTGCGGTGTGAAAACATTCGATTATTAGTCAAACACGTGGCCCACGTGGAGAGTAGGTACGGGGCCCAGCATAGCATAGCTCGGTAGACCGAAGGACCGCGATGGACCGATGGACCGATGGACCCGGAGGCTGGGAACAAATTTGTTCTTCTATTGTCCGCCCCATTCTACTCCTCGTAACTTGTAACTATACCGATTCCTCAATTTTTCGTTCCTTTCAATCCCTAATTCCTTTCCCCCTCTCCCCGCCTCGCCATGGACAATCGACATAACTCCGCAACAAGCTCCTGCACCTCCAGTACATTATACACATACAATTACCATTAATTTTTTTTATTCAACTCATCAACTCGAACATCCTCCAGTTGCGTGACGAGTGACGAGGCAAACGTCTTGTTAGCTGAAGACACGCTTACACTTTACCAGAACAACTGCAGATTTATTGAAATTAAAATAATGATATTGATCAAGTTGCGTTTTGTGGGGAAACATAAAATCAAACATGTTTCATAAGGTGCCTCACACCTACAATCAGTCTTATAATGACCTACAACACAGGATGTTGAAGTGATTTGACAATCATGCAGACTGTCATTCATGGCCGCTCTCATATATAGATTATTCATACAATTTTCAATTTTGTTTTACGTTCGATTCATTTCTGCAAGCTTTCCAAAAGATTCTCAGAAATTCTCAAAGATTCGGTCCGATATTGTACGTTCATTTTTTTTCAACCGATTCCGAGTTGATTGGTTTTGAAATAGCTTGTTAGCAATCCGTTAAAGAAATAATTCAAGCCGTCACTTCAGAATCCACAGTGATTAGATTACGTAGGATCGTTGTTGACAGCGCGTGCGGTTAAAGAGTTAAGCCTCATTGTTGACCGTTACTGAAAGTGGCTTAACTCTCCATTCAAGACGACGTGTGTAGGGTATCTGTGAGGACATAGTCCGGACGTCTAACAACACCTAACACGAAAGCGAAGGGACAATCTGTCGTGTATATACGTATACGTATGTACATACATTGGGACGCAGCAAAAAATGCTTTGCAAAGTTCCGAGAGAAGTTAGAGCAGGAGTTTTTCACCTCAGGTTTTTGCGATGCGTCCTCCGTCACTGTGACCCCAGTACACTTTGGTCGACTCTTCACCTTGAAATATCGCCCCTCGTCCCATCTTTCTCGCTCTTCTGGGGAGGCTATTCTGTTCCTTCAGATTTTATTTCCCGCAGTTCGGCGATATAATCGATTTGAAATTGGGCCCGTGACTGACGATCCTTCGGGCCCGCTCGTGTTGTCCCATTTCTTTTGAAAGAGCGAGGACCACCCCGCGAGGACTGACTCAAGCATTGTACCTATACACGTTATAACACTTGATCGGCAAACTCCGCCAAAGATCGTACAAACTCGACACGATCTGAGGATCAGTTCCAATCGGTCCAACGCACTACGACCTCCGGGTCGGAAATGAAATTAGAAACCGATCCGACACGGTTACGAGCGAAGCCAAACAACCGATTTTTCCCAGCTCTCAAAGATCGAAATAAGACTACTCGGACTCGCACCTATTCAACTGTTTCTTATAATTACTTACCAATTTTGTCAACGATTTTCAACCAATTTCTTAATATTTTATTTTCAATTATTTTATATCAAACTCACAGTGAACTAAATTTGTGGGAAAATATTCTGAGCGATTTATCCACTGATTCATCTTCAATTCAACGGACAATCGAACGAATTTATTGACCGGTTTTTTAGCCGTGTATTAGGCGGATTATCGTTTTTTTTTTCAACCGATTATTTAGTCGAGTTTCCGCACGGCATCTTTTTGATCACAGAATAAATATCGAGTTGGTGTTTATCCGGTTGTAATGTAGATGATGAAACGAAACCAAATCATCGGCACGCAACGGCTGCTGAATCTTATATATGTATAAGTGCAGGATCCGGTTAATTTTCCAATTAACGTTAATATATATTTGACTTTGGTGAACGCGCGAAAGTGATTTCATGGCAGGTGAAATGAGAACTCTTCGTGTCGAGAGAAGTGCCGGTGCAATTATCCTTGATAGCCACATGTATATACATACAAACACCCTGAATATATTTTCGACCATCGATAGTGGATGAAACAATCGCAACACCCTTGAAATACAACTTTTTTTTCATCTTACCCGTTATGTTTGTTCTATGATCGGTAACAAACCACGTAATTATACCTTACAGAAAGTGTCTAAAAATTCCACAAAACTGAAAGGTGCACTGAAAAAAAAATCTCTCCCCGATAGCAAGAATTCTGGTTCCCTCAGGAACGTACATCGCACCGATAGCAGCGTCTTTGTCAAGCTGTGGCAACTGAACAACTCTGCCAAACGTATTTAAGTTGCTAGAAGAATACGTATCGCTGCAGGAGCCATATTAAAGTTACTAGAAGAACACGTATCGCTGCAAGAGCGATACAAGAAATATTATTTTCTGCAACGATGACAGTGTATAGACGACGTAATGACAGTGTATAGCCGACTACAGTGTATTCAGATCATAAATTGACTTACAGATAGACCAGTTAGTTATTTGGCGTTTATAATTTTGACTTTAATACGAGAAAGTGTCTCAATTTTTTCTCGCAAAAGAGGTTATGTTAGATGAAGGTGTGAGGGTTCGAAGTAACTATGGATGATATCGCTGCTGTAGCGATACACATTGTTCCTGCAACTATTTTCATTCTTATGGTAAGGAACTGCTCTGAGCGATAAATTAAATCGCTGGGGAAGCGAAAAATTTTTTCCAGTGTGAAGCATATTATTGCATATTTGCTTGAAAATCGGAAAACTTCATTGTCTCTGTGAAAGTAGTTTCCAACGTTGATCGGTTATCGAATTTTTAGCTACTTCTTCGACCGACTTTGCACGAAATTAATTGATCGTTTCATGAAGCTACATCGACCTAATGTAAATATTTATCAGATTGCAATCGATTCTCGAGCCGAGTCTTCAATAGATTGTAATACTAAAGTTGATGACCGATTGGTAAAACAATCATGAACTGATGATTGTCAGGGTCATTCAATTTTTCAATCAATTTATACCCGAATTCATTGTTTTTTGGGCATTCAAAAAAATGATCAGTTAATATTATTCGACGATTCCTAATAAACGATTTTCCACATACTTATGTGGTGCTTGGCAATGTCTTGGATCGAGCAGCGATTCAGAACCTCGGAGAAGAAGAGCATCATGCGAGACGACCGTGCAGGTCGTTCAGTTTCGTTTCGTGGCACAGCACTTGCCGAGCACTAAACGATCATCCTCTGCACAACTGTGAGTGAGGTGCAGAGGCCCTTCTTCGCGTTCTTGGTTCTGACTTGTGTTTCGCTTCGGCATCGGGATCGGCATCGGTATCGGGATTTGCCACAGGCTTGTCGAGATATTTCAACAATTCCAAACGCCTCGTAAACCTCACTCTCTTCGCCTTACCGGAGATACTGCGGTATATGTATATGGTAGCGTCGGGAAACAAGAAAGGGCTTATACGGCCTTAAAGTGGTTGCGTGGCCGTGCCTCGGGAGGGCCGCCACTCCCAATTTGTTGTAGAGTTGGTGTTCCAAACGACCGAATCCATACAGACTTGTTTCTATAAGTGTTCATACGTACCAGATGAACCCGAAATTATATTACTTACTGGGAGAATATCGTTCTCAATCATTCTTAGCGTGCTGACAAATCTGTCAAACACTTTTGAACCACCTCTGTGGCAACTATTGGGGTTTGACAATCCCTGTGCAAACGTCAACGTCATGTCATAAAAATTTCACGAGTCCAACTTCTTGATGAATTTGAATGATATTATTCAGAAATTTAATAAATTTCTCAAGAATTTCATAAAATATACCAAATTCTCCCCTTCGTTTCGTCTCAAATTCACGGATATCAAGAGACTCGGTAGAGTCTCGCGCCAAGTACATTAAAAAAAAATTTTTTTATACGCTGCGCGAAGACTCGAACCGAGTCTCTTTACCCGAACGGGAGCGATCCGGGTGGTGGGGGAAATTATTAATGTCTCATTTCTTCTGCTTCGATATATACACGACATTGAAATATTTATCCTGGGACGTGGGCGTGAAAAGCTTTTATTTAAGCCCTATTCCGATGCAATCGGCACACGGGGAGCAGTGATATGATTATTGAAAGTTTTCAGAGTACCCGTTTCGTCGTCAGAATTTTCTTCTTCACCTTCACCTCTTTCAGCCTAAAAACCGATTTTCATAAAAATTAGAGAAGAGTGGCTACGCCTCGACACCTGAGATCTCAGTAGCGAGGTTTGTCACCAGACGGCGCTTGAGACGGCACTGTTAGAATTGGTTAGAATCACGGACGTATATTAGAGGACTGGCAACTTCCAGCAATATCGCAAATATATCAAAAATAAATAGGTTTTTACAAAAATTTTTTCCTAAAATTGCCGATAAAGAAACTAAACAAGACACAAAGAAAACAAATACATGTAAACCAAACCGATTATAACTGGAAATTGGGTTAAGTCACAAGACAGGAACCAAAACAAAAATCATTGTAAAAATGCTGCATAAAATGTACATATGTGACCTTATATGAATAAATACTTTTGAATCTTGAATCTTGATCCAGCAATATCGCGCCGACTTTTCCTCCGCTATTTCCGCATTGTACCGTCGTTATGACTGCGGGGCGCTGGCAGTCACTGAGGCCTCGGTTTGATTTTCATTGGCAGTATTTTACCGCGCCTCAAAATACTCCCAATGAAAATTCAGCCTAGGCCTCAGTGACTGCCAGCGCCCCGCAATAATGACGACGGTACAATGCGGAACTACCGGATGAAAAGTCGGCGCAACTCTAGCTCGTGTAACGTCCCAACCGTTGTTCACAAAAGACCCCAGGAATTACTCCCTAGAGTTTTAATGTTACTAGTGGCTAGTCCTACAGATCAGTAGTTCAGGGTGCTCAAGTACCGATAAAGTATTGAAATACACTGAATTGGGGTTGATTTCTACGTTATCGTCCGTGGATATGTTACAGTCTGGGTAGTAGGGCAGTCTGTTGGATTATCGTCCGTAGGACAGGAAGGATTATTAAAGGATTAATTAATATGTGTGTTACCTTGTTCTCGTATGGATGGTCGGCGTTGACGGGGTGATACAGCGGTTGCGGCTGCTAGGCTCCGGATCTCAGCAAGGGTTTTAGAGGGTTCTCTCGAATTAAAGTTACTCGAAGTTGGTTTTGAGATTCAAATTGTATTTATTAAATAATTACTTGAACTGCTTACAATAATGAAAACTCGACTCGACGTATATGTGTTTACGCTGTATATAACAATACAAGATATTACGAGGTGTTATGAGAATAATGAGAGAGTTTATGAGAATATGAGATGCTATTCCTACTTTTCCAGGGCTTATATAGGCCCTTTTCAGGTGATACAAGTGGGAGTAGACAAACGTGGTTGGTCGCTATTCGTCAACAATGCAAGACGAGTTTGTCAAACTATGGGGTCACGATTTACTTATCGCTTTAGCTATTTCCAGCAGTTATGATGACTACAGGTGCCTTTTGAGTCGTCTTAATGTGCAACTCCATATACGTCGTGTATACTTGTCGTATGATTAATACCTATCTTAGATACATATATTCTGATGATTATTCAATTGTTCAGTATCATTTTAATATAGAGTTTTATATAATTGAATGAATATATATATATATATATATGTATGTATCCATATATGTGTATATGTGCAGATTCTGAACAGTTGATTAATACTTGATTATACATAGGTTTACTAGTTCGTATGGTTAAATAGATCGTTATAATGATTTGGTATATACAGATACGTATATGCGTGTATATGCAATGTGGCCGATTGTATGTATTTATTAATTATTTCGTGTATATGTGGCTGGGTAGCATATTCATATATGTATTTGTATGTACCGTCGTTTATTCTTACTCAATGGTATGTATTGACGCTTAAGCGACGTATGTCGCGCGAATACCAGGTTGACATGTTTATGGCCCGCGCTGGATATTTGAACGCCCCTTTTTATCTTCGGATATATCACTTAAATTCAACAGTGTTGTCCTATAGGTATGTATAGTATTTCATCGAATTTTTCAAGTTTTTTGAATCTCAGTATCTAATAATCGGTCGCCGTTTGGCGAATACCAGACCACAGAATCATTTGGACTCTTTGGTTGACTGCAATCGGAAAAAACAACAAAAAGGAGTGGGTATTTATACAATGAAATCCCGTTTACGGATTACAATGTATATGGGGTACGTAAGATAATCGGGTCGACTCACACGTCGTGATGCCTATAGTAGTATGCTAATCCTGGAAAACGACCAAGAGACTTAAATTCGTGAGGATTCGGGTTCGTACCGGTGATTAGCCCGACACCGGGCCTCGTAACTCCTTCTTTAAAATTTTTTGACCCATCCTATAAAAGGAGACGAAGTGTAAAGGTGCACTTTAGTATCGTGTAAGTGTTTTTTTTTACATCTTCCCGACTCCTGGCTTGAGCGGAACATTGAAAAGTAATTCTGTTGAAATATCAAGCAATCAAAAAGCTGAAACGGTTCAGAATCAAGTAAACCGAATTTCGAATACACGGGTAGGCAAGATTTTGGGTTTTTTTTTCTACGACGACTGCGGTTACGTACAGACGTAATATGGATGGGTATAGAGCTAGAGAACGACGTAGTGACGGAGGCGCGTTTGGGCGAGTAAAAGGAGGAAGATCCTCCCTCGGTCGACGAAGAAGAGGCTCGTAGTTCGGTCTTCGGGCACGCCCTCCCCGAGCACAAAGCGGCCTGTGGTATAAATTGGTTTGTTTGCCGCGGAGATGAAAGGGGCCGCTAAATGCTATCTTTAAGGTGTCGGATCAACGCAAATGTGGCTGAGTTACTCGTGATTATAGGATACCCCAGCCCGGTCCATGCCTCGTTGCTGAGGCTCCCGCAGCGGCGTCCTATTCAAGGGAACTAAGCCTCCAACGATTCTTTTATCGATCCCAGATTTTATCGCCGATGTTTTAGATCAAGGTGATCAAACTCCTTCCTGACATTACGTAGATCGATTTTTTTTTTCTTTTAATTATATTTCACTGATCTAAGGCGCAAAAGATGCTGGATTTTTACTAGAAATCGGTTGGATATTCGATCAAAACATGGAAAAGTATATCCACGATCGAGTTTCGAGTTTATTGAGATCGTGTAGAGCGATTATGTCTCGTACAGGTTAAGAAAATCAATAGCTTCGTTTTATCGGTTCCAAACGGTATCGCTGTAGAGATCGGATCAATTTCTCCCAGAACTGGAACTTTTGTCTTCTGAATCGTAGCAATTTTTGCTATGGAGTCATGCCTCTTTCTGATAATAAATCGGCCATAATAATAATAATTATAATGCACGGATACAGAACATAACGAGAGATACAAACATAGTCAAGCAAAGAAAACAGGAGAGGTATACAATAATGAGATTTAAATATAATATATCAACTAATCGTCAGTCTCCAGCTGCTCGTGCGGGATCTGGATTGAAAATCGGTTTCGTTACTAGGAACACCACGAGAACAAAGTTCGAAAATTCTTAAAGTCGTTATTTGCACATCAATAAACTCCATAAAATACAAAAAAATCGGTTTGTTCACTAATATAGATGCCTAGTCCAAAAAATTTTCCAAGCGACTCCACGACTGAACGTTCATCGTACACTGAAAAAAAATTCTGTCTCCGACAGCAAGAATTCTGGTTGCCTTAGCTGTCACGTGGTTCGCGCGGATAGCAGCGCCACTTCCCAGCTACGGCAACCTAACCCTATTCTGTGTCTGCCGCGAGAGTAAGTATCGTGCATACAGCGAGAAATATAGCTGCGGTAGCCGTATCATCGCGCTCTCGGCAGAGTGTATCGCTCCCTCAGCGAGAAACAAACGTGTCACAGCTAAACCAAGGATAGTTCTCTATGCTGACCGAAAGTTTCCTGTCAGTGCCAAACGTGTCGCTACATTAGCTGATCGTTCTCGGCGAAACTTCATTCCGCTGGAAACAGCAAACTTTTTTTCCAGTGTAGGTAGCTGAAAATTCTGATAACTAAAATAAGTGATCAACAATGCTCCATTGATCTGGTTAATTTACGTCATGGTGTGTGTATTGTATTTCGACGACAGAATCGATTTTTTAAAATCATTTAGGGAGAAGTACGCCACTGTCGGTCGATAGGTGTCTCTCTCGATCTTGGTTTATCTCTCTCACCGGCTCTTTGCCGCGGCAAAGATGTGTACGGGTAGAGTTGAACGAGCAAGCGAGCAAACCAGCGAGCGAGCGAAGAGCTCGGCAGACATTATACTACAAAATAATAATTCATAAATTATACGTGGTGCGTCTGTTTAGTGCGGTGGCTCTCGCGAGTCGTTTCTTATACCGATCTTTGCTTTCCGAGCTCCATCTTTCCTCCTCCCTCACTCTTCGTCTTTATCCATATCTTTCGCTCGCTCATTCGACGTAACGCGTTCTTCACACGTCCTCACACGAATCCACGCTATGGTCAATAGAAATGGGGTACAATTTTATCCAAACACAAGCTGATCGTCACGATCGTCTCAAATCTGATACTCAACTATCCATCTACGATTCTGCCTAAGTCCGCTTTGGATGTGCGAGAAAAAAAATCAGAAGTCTTTCAAATTCCACATCCACTAATCGGGGAGAGATCGAATTGATTTTCTTACTGCGGTTATACAAACGAAAAGTATCAAACTTCCAATACTATTTACTTGTAAAGACTGCTTTTTATTTGTTCCCGTTTTGAATAACCTGACAAAATATTTAATGAAAGTATTTTTGAAAAGGAAGAATCTGCAAGTTTTAATTCTGGATTAGGTTGTCTTCGAAAAATTTTGCGGACGCACCTTTATCCGCGAATGATGAGGTAGATGAAGAGTGGACAGTCAACACATCGGGAGCCACGGGGACCGATCTGCATAACCAGTAGCCTCCTGGTGTGTAATTTACATTAATATCTAAGCCTGATTTCGCTATTTCTTAGATTCGGGTTCCATCTGTCTCATTTATACCAGGAAACATAAAAATGGTTTTTTATTCACTTTGGAATCGAGTCGGTGAGAAATTCCTTGATGCGCAGGTATAAACTATACATTTATGTCTTTTTGAAATTTAGTGCATATATATTTCTCTGAATTAGCATCAGATCAGCTGATAAAATTCTCTTCTGTTTTGTAGAACATGCCGCGACCAATTAGAAGTGTGGGTTATTCTCAATTTCACTTATATGCATAACAGTTATCCTCAAAGCGTGTTGATTTATTAGAGTAATTAGAGCGCACCATGGTATGGGATTAGCAATAATAGGTAAAAACGTGTAATTATAACAACACGTTTCCAAGCCGAGATATTAGAATGAAAAAATCATAAAGAATCCAGATATCTAGAAAGCTGTTTCGCCTCATGATCTTATTTCAACAATAATAAAAATCTGCCTTCATTTATAAAAATAATTCCAACCGGAAGTCTGCGAAGAATATATCAAGTATGCACCGTCTACATTCGAAAATTTTTTCTATGTCAAGAATAATCAGCAATTTAACGAATCGGATAAGAGGAGACGATGGATTGTTATTGAATAAAAAGCTGCGTGGGGTGTGGAGGATAGTTTTCAGAAGGCAGAAGGCTGCCTTTTTTCACCATACCGATCCCTGACCGCGCGGCGGTCCCTGTATACCCAAAAAACCGGCAACTCATCACACTTGTTTTCCGCCTGCCCGCGATTAGGACTCCGCCACCTGGGGGGCCGGAACGTTCACACCTTTCACACCTCCAAGTTTCCTTTACACACGATACTTTTGGAACCGAAAGGACTTTCTCTACTACGGCAAACGAAAAACACCGACGGAAAATCGACTATGATCGCCTATTTATTTCAGGTTTGGAATTTCTAGAATCTGATGTTCGCGTTTCACAGGATCGTGTTTTACGAACTGTGTGAACAACATAGTGTGAAATTCAAATTTGGTTATTTCGACATTAAAATTGGTAAGCGGTCATACTCCTTGGAATTTTATACTCCGACCTTACAATTACATGGTCAGCTATGCAAGGGGAAAGAACACGACGAAATCGGCTAAAAGAAAGTCTTGAATCAGTGAATCTAACAACAACACTCATCGGAACCTGAGGCTTGTATTGTTAGGGACTTTCGGAGGTGGGTGAGAAATCTGCAACGCATAATAAAAATAGTACGTACTCTATGAAAATCGGGAATCGATTTTTATTATTGGTAGTACTTCACATTGTCTCATTGAATTCTCATGGTTTGGTTAATTTACAAGGCCATTGAGAAAGTATGTACTCTATTAGATCAGGTAAAATTGTCCAACGATATTGCACATTGGCGATTGGCAAATCGGTACGGTCAGACGTTATCTTATCAAAATTTAAATACTAGCTCTCAAGATAAAAAACATCTGCGATATTTGAATATTACAAACGTCGACATTGAGGCAATAATCCCTGGACTACAATCGGTATCAGTTCAAGTCTACGCGACTTAATCTTACGCACCATTGCGTTTTCGAGGAGGCAAAGATACTCATACGGCTATAGTATATTTCGATACAAGTGCGAAAGGTTTCTTTTGAGACGAGTGGGAGGTTTCTCGCTTTGCTCGGGCGACAATCTCACGAGTCGAAAAACAACTTTCGCACATGTATCGAACAAAATTTTTCATCACAAACGCACGTAAAGTCCGATTACACGCACGCTTGCGTGCGTAAAATCGAACTTTACGCACGGCGTGCGGAAAATATCATTTTTTCTACCGGAAAGATCGACTTGAATATCTGGTGGTCAGTTTGATCCGGTAAGAGGAACGAGAAACTGAGAAGGGATTCCTTATTGAAAAAATGTAGCGTATCGAAGTAGTAAGAACAGTATTTTTAACTGTATTAGAACTATCGGACTATAGAGGCAGGGAGTGGTAGGAAGAGGATCAGCGTAGGTATGTTGTGTGCTGTAGCGTTTTTCAAGATGCCAAACCCGAAGGAGCCTAAGGTGTCCAGGGGCTGTCTTTTCGTCGAAGATACAAAAGAGGCCATAAACGTCAGGATTTTAATTTATCATCGGCGGCTGCAGTGTGGGTAATCTAATTAATTTAATGACCGATAAAGCATTTGACGCCTCCTCTGTTGTATCCACCTAGTGCATGCATCACAATCCACAACTTGGCCCGGTTCTCAAAACAATTACTTATCATCCAATTAATTCAAGACCCTGCGCAAGTCCAAATTACGAACTCAACCTAACGATTCAAGATCGCTAAAGGAACTCCACAAAAAAGGTTCTGGGCCTCTTCATCGACCCCTAGATTTTATCTTTGGGTTCATTCGTTTTCGGTGGCAAAACATTCCGAGACCGTAAAGGACCTGTTTGTTCAGCCCCTAATGAGGAAACGCCCCTGAATGAAATTCAAATAGAAGAATAGAAACGGGCAGCTCTGAAATAATTAGTTTTCGGCATTTATTCACAGTCTATGGTGCCAACCCTGGTCAAAATGATTACTACGCTGACCTAAAAAATACTGCAAATCGTGGAAATTAGTAGACAAACGTATTTTTTGTTGTAGTTTTCGCAGTTTTTTGTACTTTCGAAAGTATAAACTACAAATTTGTTGGAAAAATTAGGAAAACGTATGACTTTCAAACTACAGTAGTCTTACGAACTTCTACGAAAGTCAACAAAAACCTACTAGTATGTTTTCTTTCCCCAATTTTTACAATTGTTGCTTACCCAGTGTATGAATACGGGTATAATCGCATGCAATTGTGAATCACCATTCGTTTACTGTCTGTCCAGAGATAACTCAGTGTTGTGTAACTTCACGCCATTCAAACAGCACATTACACATATACATTATTACACATATATTGTGTAAAAAAGTTTCTTACATACAGTTCTTTTCTCTGTCTATCTGAATAAACCAGTATCCACCTGAATACACTTATAAATTTCTCTAGGGTCTCTAAATAAGGTGTCATTCTAAGCCTCAGAATAATTATGGCTTTAATTAAGTGCGTAGATTACGGCAGCTTTGTTTCACTAAGTGTGAAAAGAGAATAAGAAAGGAAGACCGTGAACCAATATTGCACTGGCAAATCAACCTGGACTGGACACCTGACTTCAGGACTCCAATACTTTAAGAAGTCAACTGACTTCAAGGGTCTTGAACTGACTTCAGTCGACCTAAATTTCACTGACTTCAGCTGTCTTTAACTGACTTTTATTAACTTCAACCGACATAACTGACTTTTCGGAACATCAGGTCGGGGAGCCTGGTGTTGATACAAATTCATGTGAAAATCAGAAATACGTCTGCTGTTGAAACCTAATTCGGAGAACGATAATAATTGTACAATTGAAAAAACCCGTTTTTCGGTGTCAAACAAACTTTCTGATTCGTTTAATACTATACTTGCGCATGGTTGACAGTTTTACCTTTTTTTTCGTTTACTTCTGAACAATCATGTAGGTACTGTCGTTGTCAAAATTATGTTTGTTTAATTTACAACTTGTTGATTTTATGTGAATGTGAGATCATACGTTATCATCGGTGACAGTTCATGATTCTTTCGACCTTCCTTTCATGTACTGCATTCAACCAGCACATTATACAGGTCATGATATGCTTCGTTGAACCATAGTGATTTTGGTCTCAAAAGATTATGCAGCCTATAGCTCAGATAGAGAAAAGTACCACTTGTGTGATATTGTCTTCATTCCAAGGAAAGTATATGGTTTGACTAAAATCGTTTAGTAGTATCCTTAAAAAAGGAGTTCTTGTGGGAAAATATTTATTTGAGGAACCGCGACAGTTCACCTTCATGAAAGTACAAAAATGAATCTTCTTTCTACATTTATTGCCTACGAATAACTGATGATTAGCCGAAAGGGGAACACAAATCTTTCGGAAGCATATTGATCATACTAAGAAAAGCTGTTCCTTACCTGATTCGAATATCCAATCAGTGCTGATGTGGATTTACAATTAGGTCAAATCCGTGTTATTTTAGAATAGAATAGAATAGAAAAATGTATTATGTCGTACATGTGATCATGTAGGAGAAAAGCAGAGTACATGTGAAAGAGTGACAAATATATAAGTCGAACAAATAGCAAACAGGTAGATACTCATAAACTAAATGGAACTAAGAGAAAACAACAGGTATAGATGCAAATATTGGGAGATAGGTACAAGAATCATCGAGGAAATCACCGGTCGGTGGCAAGGGAAATATAACAAATTAGAGAAAGAGTTACAGCAAACTCAATATATAACTAAAACTAACATAAAAAGTCAAGGACCAATTAGGCAAGTAATACACTAGGTATAAGGACATTTTTAAAGTGATAATAGAATCAACGGAAAACTTTGCAAGAAAGCCATAAGAGCTACAAGGCAATGGCAGACTGATTCACAACCCCAGCAAGTAAATGATTCTAGTCAAACTCTGAAGGACTCCAACGAAGAGGCCAATTTAACGGAGGGAGGTAGACGTCCCAGAAATACATTGCCGAGAGTGCGAAGGAGCTGCGGTAAATGAAAGTTCGATGGTTCCGGATTAGTAAAGCTGAGGAACGGCCTGCCTGAGTCAACCTGGCAGACTGACAGGAGCTCGCATTAGGTTCGGCGTAAAGCTCACAGAGATAAATAGGTGAGGAGGTAATAAGAACCTGGTATCAAACTGTACTAAAAAAGTAAGACGTCGCTCCGAGACCGTTTGCCAACCAAGCTATAACACGATACGGTGGTATATGAGCATCCTTCCTCAGATTGAAAATAAACCTAATCCCACTATTAACCAGTCTTTGAAGCTCAATATTGAGATAATCGGTAAGATCACTATAGACTAAACTGTAATAGTAAATATGCGGAAAAATGAAAGCTGTAACTAGGAAGTTTTTCATCTGAAGCGAGAGAAGCTGAAGCTCACGATGAAGCTTGAGTCCGTGAATAGCCGCATACCTACATTCTTTTAGAAGTAATGACTCGCTGGAGAATTTCGGCCACAGTCCACAAACGGCACCGCTTGTTCATCGATGCAGGCACTATAAGGAATATCCGATTGGGCCAACTAGAATAATTAAGCCGAAGTACTGGGAATAAAATAGCCTTTGTTTTACCAACATTGAGTTGAGGACCATTCGACGTAGCCCAATCAGAAATCGATTTCGCATGAATAACATTTATCGCTAATATCGCGAGGCAGAGCATGTAAATAAATCTGTAAGTCACCAGCAAAGATAGAATAGAATAGAATAGAAATCGTTTATTATGCCGTAACCTAGCGGTCGTAGGGCAAAAGAGTATGTCATGGTACAGGAAAGTAAAAATAGAAATGCAAGGAGGTACACAAATTATACAGAAAAGAAAAACATCAAGAAATAAAACAGATCGTAGGTGGTAAATATAGAAAGATAATTAAGTAACAGTAATAAGAGTAATATAGAACAATACAGTCGGTATAAGTAGATGAAATCACATCATCAGATAGAGAAACACCCGACACATTGAGACGCAGTAGGTCAGCAGAAATTTAAATTATAAATAAGAAAACCTTAAAGTGAGGACCAAACACATAATTATATAAGCAAATCAATTTCAACATTTATAAACTATAACCTAGTCCGCTCTTAGACGGAATAGAACATTAAGGCAACCAAGTCAAACAAATCCTATGGACCCATAGCAACCCGATCCACACTCTGGGTCAGCTTGCCAGCTTGCCAGCTTGCCATAGCTTGCCCTCCTCTGTTAAGTCAGCCTCTTCTCTGGAGACCTTCAAAATAGTGCTCCGTACTCATTTACTGACCCAAAGATCATATGACTCGAGTGCAACAGAATCGAGCCGACATCGTTCATAAATATAAGGAAAAGAAGCGGTGGGACAATGGAACGCTGAGGTAAACCAGACGAGTTAGGTAGGCAGGAAGCCAGAGTGACCGCGAAAAAGATCCTGGCCAGCCTGGGTGCTGCTACCCCTGAGATATGAATGAAACCATGTGACAGCACCATCATCAAACCCAATAGACTTGAACTTAGCTAATGAAAGCCGGTGATCGATGCTATCAAAGGCTTGGCCGAAGTCGAAAAGCAAAAAAACAGTCACTCATCTCTCATCCACTGCCTTCTTTATATCATAAAGCACTCTTTTAGGAAGGTGAAACACGAGACTTACTACCGTACAGGGGTGCGATTGTGTAACTTTTAAGCGACGGTGCTAACTCCGGTTGCCATGGTAAATGAACGACAGTCAACAAAATATTTTATTATAACCATGGCAACCGGAGTTAGCACCGTCGCTTAAAAGTTACACAATCGCACCGCAGGCCACGGTTCTTTTCTAGCATTCCTTAGAGAACATGAGGAGCATCTATATGGATTTTTCTCAGAATACATATTGGATTGATAGCTCGCTTCAACGCACTTTCGCCTTCAACCGCAATCCATTTGATGTGACCCTGTTAACAAGAGCCCAAAGCTACTAAAGATACTGTAGAATGAAATCAGACAAAAAATTAGTTATTTTTTTAATTAGTTAGCTAGTATATGATGAGAAGAATTGACGTGATCTGTGGGCGAAGAAGGTGGTCTAGTGCAGTAAGTCTCCGGCTAAGCATCCGTGGATCCCGGGTTCGAATCCCGGATCGTCCGTTAATTTTTCTCATCAGTTTTTTCAATTTGGTATACACTTTCAAAAAATTAGTTAGTCTTGAAATAAAATATACTCGCTGACATACAATTTTGGGTCCCTTCTTACCTTCTACAATTGGCCATATAGTATCAAATCATGTCAAAGAATGCGAGCTCACCAATCGAATTGAGCCTGCACCATTCAGTAAAGCATAAAAAATGCCTAGAGTCGTGTAGCATTTGTTGTACAGTCCAACGTCTCTATAGGGCCGCCCAGGCCCCCAAGGGGAAGAGTTTTTCCAGGAACTGAGGTACCCCCACTTTGCCATCTTCGCTAGTCGCACGACTCGTCTTTCGTCTCTTTCTCTAGCTCACGTTACATGGTAGAGTGGGGGAAAGCTGCGAGCGAGAAATAGGGGAACCGGCTCTATTGGGAGGGGCCTTATAGAGAGGTCGGACTGTATGTAATTATATTTGATTGCGATTACTAACTGCGCAGAAAAACCACGAGAAAATTTCTCGACGACGTTATCACACCACTTTGGTAGATTTTAGAGAAAGGATTTATGGCCATGATAGGTATTATAGCAGTTAGTTGCACAAATGTAGGAGGGCATTCCGAAAACGTTGGGGATACAGGAGAACTCGAAAATGCCAGGGTTCTTTCAAGTTTTTTTTTCTATGACCTAGGTAGATTGTGATTATTTTCATTTTTGTCTTTAACATAATCGTATGGGAAATCTGAATGAAGTAACTCATTTAGATTCTCTACTCAATCATTGCACGAACAATATCAATTATCTACTGATATCACCCATATCATATCATTGTGTTCTCTTTTCTTTCTATATTTCTGGGCATTTTTGGTTAAACATGTGTTGCATACAGGTTGAAGTCCTAAGGCTGGAACAGTCTGAAGTCGGCTAGAATCAAAAAGCAAGCTTTTAGACAGTTCTGGACCAATTCAAATGTCTGAAAGCTCATTTCTCGATACTAGCAAACATCAGTCCAATCGTTAGAAGTTCCTCTGTATGCCGCGTGTTTGATGACGTAAGAACGTAAGCGACATTATTCGACCTTTTACTCTTCGTAACGGCAAAAGGTTGTATTTTTTGTTTCATCGTTTTAGGCCAAGAACATGAAGATTCGTTCATAAGCATTGGAATTTCATATGAGATCAATCAAAAGCAGAAGGTCGTATGTACTGGTGAATACGATCTTTCAATACTAACTTGACAAAAAAAAAAGGTTTTTATTGATTGCCGCCAAACAAAAATTAAAATATTGGCGCCTATGACTTTCTTCTTTTATCTGCGAATATTATTCATCAAATTTTTCTATAACCTTCATTTTCTCAATTCATCTTCGCGTTTCAGATGTATTTATGACTTTTCCTTTGGGGAGTAACAAAAATGGTGGCTACGATGTTCTGCCCTAACCTTTTTTTGTTTAATTTTCTCTAAAAATTGTAATGGGAGAATGACGTAAATATGCGTCTAACGTACGACCTTTTGCATTTACGTTTTTCAACTCGTAATTTCAATTGATCTGTACGTTACGATCATTTTGAGGGCAAATTGTGTGAAAAAAAATTTGTACGCCCTCTTGCCACCAAAATCGCGTTTTTGGCGCTTACGACCTTATGCGAATAGACACGCGATGTGACTTTCTGCACCCCTAATTGCCCCGTATTATTTTTTATATACCTCAGGGATATAAACGGCCGTTTATTGCCTTGCTACAGCAGGGAAAACCGCTTTATTTCCCTTCGGTGTATAAAGTATCGTATGCACCACGGGGCAAAGGTTGTTTTAGACTCGTGCGATTGTATTCCTCGGCTTCGCCTCGGAATACAATGTCGCACTCGTCGGTCGCCCCTAGGTGCATAATATACTATTATCTGTTTCATAGTTGTTCGTACGTTTGTCCGGTTCTAAATATCACTTCTGAAATTTCCAGAATTTCCCCTGAAATGTTATTTATTAATGTTTCTGAATGATTTCGAACGGACCAGGTTTTAAGATTATTTCAACAAAGTTGCAAAATAATAATAATAATAATAATAATAATAATAATAATAATAATAATAATAATAATAATAATAATAATAATAATAATAGTAATAATAATAATAATTTTCAGAGATAGCCATTTTGAAGTGAGATCTTTTATCCTCATAATTATTTGACCGATTTAAGCATAAATTATTCCGTGAATTCCTTTGATAATTCTTCGCGGCGATGTAAAATTCCGGTGTTTCAGAAGTCCCGAAAATTATTGAACAAATAGAATTTCGATGGTGAGAAAAAACATGTCGAGTTAAAATCGTATCTTGCGATTCGAGTACCTTCGAGAAAGCGGAGTTTCGACGAAGGTTGTGCAGTCAACTCTTTGTCAAGACTCTCCGCTTGTCCACACGTGTGTCACATTTTGTCTTTGTTGAGTGTGTGGAATTCGTGAAGGCCGCGGCGCAGGGGGCGGGGGGCAAACGTTCGGCAATAATCTTTGATTCAAATTTCTTTTATTTAGTGTTAGACACCTGGAGACACCTTCTTTTCGAAAATCGACAAGAAAATGTAATATTTCATAACTGACATAAGATAGTACATTGTGTCGCATGCGCGGAAGTAACTGTTTGTACGGCATAGTTATGTTTTTTATACGGGCCCTTGGCTCTGCCTGGCGAGACAGGAGCCTAACGCAAAGCCAGCGGAAAGTACAAAAAACGTAACCTTGCTGGACAGTTACTTTTCACGTACGCCCCATACCATATTATCGACGGCAACGGCGTTGAACGTCACTTTCACGTCAGTTGAGATCCGCACGAATTGCGTATAGAAACTGCGTTTTAATGACTTGAGTTAACACAGGAATTTCCACAGGATTCAGAATATGGGTGTGGAGCTCCTCCACACCCTCCATATGAAAGTTGCCGGCCTTGCCACATGATATTTTTTGTAAAAAATGTGTAAGAAGTCCTCGATCTTGTACCTCTCAAACAAGCTGGAAGAAAACTAGAATGGCCAGGAAAAATATTACTAGAGTGTTATGAAAGCGTGCATCAAAGTAACTAGAGTATCTAAATACCTACTTGAAAGTAACTAGCGAGCAACTAAAGGTGCACGCATGTACCGCTCGAAAAACCCTCGCGAAACGGCTTTTTCCAGCACGCTTCAGAGGCACAAGGTGGGGGACTTTTGATGCATGTGTTACAAAAACTGTTATTTCTGGTTGTGACAATCGTGTGAAAAGTAAAAAATTATGAATCAGATAATAATGATGTTGGAAAATAATTAGTCGAGTAAGAATGAAATGAATTGAAATAACATTATTCCCTTATCTGTAATAGGTAGAGTGTGAGCTTTCGCGGCCGATACTGCTCAACTTTCTTATCCGACTGGCGGGGGCTCACGGTGGTATCTTAGGACCTACCGTCATGGAATAGCAGATAAGCCGATAAAACAATCACCTTTCAATAATGCAAGAAAATTTTTTCTAGATATGACAAGCAATGATTATGTTACAAAGTGAAGACAGCAGGGAATGGATTTTAACCTGATTTTTCACTTTTCATCATCAATAAAGTAATCAACCTTTTGTCATCTATGAAATCTTTCGCAATATTTCGATAGTCTCGGAACCTTGTGTGGTACTTTTAAATCTTTTCGAATCTCTTATAATCGCTGGAATTCTTTTGTAATCTCTTTGAATATCCGTCATATTTTTCAATATTCAGTAACCTTTGCAATTTTGTAATCAGTACAGGTGTACACTGTAAATCTAAGAGCAATTAACCCTTCGTTCCAACCTATCCTCGAAACGCGTAGATCATGCTCTCGTTATATCAAAAATCGTGTGCAATGAGGAGGCAACAGTCCTTTCGCCTCGCGTATATTTGCAGGTGAGCACGCATATCAGCTAAAGGAGAGTCGAGCCATATTGCATGCAAACTTACGCTCGGCTCGAATAGGCCAGCTTTGCCTTCTTGTTCCACAATATAATATGGTTGCTATTACTAACCATCAAGATTCGGGAAAGGAGACGAAAGACAGAAAAGGAATGACAAGAAATCAACTGTATTTTATAATACTTGAGCTAGCCCGAACCGGGATGCTAGTAGAAGAGAAAATCAGCGAAGAAGCCCGAGGTGCCCAATACGCATTAGGTGACCAAGGGCTGTTTTACAATTAGTAGGAAATATAACGTAGGGCATGAACGTCATATCGGTCGCAGAATTGGGAGTAAAACGACTAATTGAATGACCGATGAAGCATTCACGCCCTCTTTGTTGTATTCACCCAGAGTATGCATCACAATCCACAAATGGACCCGGTCTCAAAAACAATTACTCATGATCCAATTAGTTTGCGAGAAATGTGAAGCTAAAACTAACGTTTCACAATTGCGAAAGATACTCCCTGGAAATTAATGGTTGCGTGAATTCAAATTTGGAAAAATAGTAGATCCACTTGGCTTGCCGTACATACACTGTGAAAAATGATTGTGAATTTACGACACATTAACTACATGAAAGTATTGTAAAGTTACAAGTTTAGTATAGCGAAGTGAACGGCTATTCTTTGAATTTATGAACGAATTTTACTTATTTCATACATTCATCGCAAGAAGTATGGAATTGTGTATGAATTTTACAAAATTGTGTAGTAAATTCATCGTATTTGTAAATTAATTTTACTAAAATGTGCAGTGATTTCATGACTCCTGCATGTGAATACAACTTCCAACACATTCTTGGAAGTTGACAACAAACATTTTTTACAGTGTACCTTAATTCCTATAGATCTCGGTTAAAATTGACTTAGATCTGAGTATAGATCTAAAATTGCATTGAAAGGGTGCACACGATGGAGCCCAGTATAAATCTACTCAGACCTGAGTAAATCTACGCAGATCTGAGTATATAAATGCAGGCAAAAGCGTTTGAACATATTAATCGGTATCCACTAGTAAGTAGTAGGGGAAGGTGGGGCGGAATGGCCAGGTGGGGCTAAACGGCCAACCAAAAAAAAAATGACTTACTCGCATTTTCGCATCAAGGGGGACCGTACGAAACGGTATGCAACGTGACTTCGCTGACAGTCATCAAAAATTTTCAGGGTGGGGCTAAACGGCCACCTAAAAAAAAGTGAGGAAACTGCATTTTCACGTCGAGGCGAGTGAGATAACACTATATGCAACGTGGTTTCACTGAAAACGATGCAAAACCGAAACGATGGGGCAAATTGCTTACTGGCATTTCCGTTTAATTGATGAGTAACTAATTTTGTAATTTCTTTTTCGTGCACTAGAATTTACGTGGATTATCCGAATTACTGAAACTCAAATAAAATAATGAAAACCAACTAGGTCAATAAACAACAAAAAAGTATTCTAACATATCAAAAATCAATCGAAACTTCAGAACATTAACATAAACTATAGAGTGGATGAAAGAGAATGAGCGATTTTGCCTCACCGTTTCGGTTTTGCATCGTTTTCAGTGAAACCACGTTGCATATAGTGTTATCTCACTCGCCTCGACGTGAAAATGCAGTTTCCTCACTTTTTTTTAAGGTGGCCGTTTAGCCCCACCCTGAAAATTTTTGATGACTGTCAGCGAAGTCACGTTGCATACCGTTTCGTACGGTCCCCCTTGATGCGAAAATGCGAGTAAGTCATTTTTTTTTTGGTTGGCCGTTTAGCCCCACCTGGCCATTCCGCCCCACCTTCCCCTATGTATGTACGTAAATTTATCCTTATATACGGAGATTGAGGTAATTCTACGATTTATCTACAAACACCGAAATTTGATCTCCGTATACCGAAATAATTTTTTCCCGGGTCTACGAAAAAGGTTCTTCGTTTCTCCATTGACCCGTGGATTTTGTCTTTGACTTACTGTGGTAATACATTGTGCGAAAAATTCCTCTGAATGACAGCCAAATGTACAAAGAAAATTCGATAGCTTTGAAATGATTGAAAATCGATAGCTTTCAAACAATTAAGTTCTAATTAAACAATAACTAAACAATTAACAGGTAACTAAACAACGGACAATTAGTATTACGCATTTATCCACAGTTTATGGTCGAAATATCGGCTAATTATTTCTATAACAAACCAAAAAAAACTCAATTCAATTGTTAGGGTACAATCTTCTGATCACTACCAATCGAATCACCTCACTTTGCGAGTCACTTTGTAGCCTCATGCAGCGCCCTAGCAACGCGTACAACATTTTCTGAGGTTATGCTGGACAATGATATTCGTCCATCAGCCGATGCGTAAACACTATGATCATCCCTCATCTTTTTCACCTGAAATCCAAAAGCAGATTTCGTTTGCAGAGTTCTTGTATAATGATGTTTACTTTCACCGCTGATAATAAATATAAGTAAATGAGTATTGAATAAAGTTTCATGATTGCAGTACCTGATGCGGATTCAATCCAGTGAGAAAGAACATTCCAACTTGTGTGTGTATGTGACTCCAGTCAATTTTTGAGCCAGTTTTTTCCAGCTCATATTTCAGTGATTTTCTGGCAGATCTCATGCGGCTCTTCATCTGTTTCAGGTCTTCGATCCACTGCTCTCTGAGTTGTGGGTCAGTCATTATTTCGTTTGCAATTCTGACACCGTGAATTGGCGGGTTTGAAACCATGTTGCGGATTATTATTTTCAGCTGAGAAGTCACTCGAATAGTTTCCTCATAGTTTCCCGTCACGACCGAGAGGCATCCGACACGTTCTCCTATTTTTAACCGACTTCATTGTTTAGTAGGACAGAACTTTCATTTCTCAATAAGTGATCAATACATACCGGGTCTTTTCGTCGATGCGCACCATGTAGACGCCTGGGTATATGCAACTGAGAAGACACTGATTGTTGGTGACCAATCATGTTTATCCAGCAACAATTAATGTCATGTCAGTCGCATATACCCAGGCGTCTACATGGTGCGCATCGACGAAAAGACCCGGTACCTATGTTGCTTAATATAGTCATCAGAATGTCCAATAATGTCTTACGAAATCATGGAAATCCGACATTCTCAAGCTTAATGCTATCAATTGGATATCTCACCGTAGAGGCCCATGTTCTTCGAATACGTTTGCACCAAGGCGAATTGGTGCCCATCGTGCGCAAATTGTCTGATTGAAGCAGAGTCTGCGTGCAGGTCACCTGAAAAATGTGGGAGCTCCTTCAAAACTGATTATAACTAAGTTTTTCACGAATTTCTCATAATAATTACCGATCAAGCCTTGGTAGGCCATGTCAAAAACTGTGTATAGATTCGCCCTCTTAATTGCCTTTGAGATTTTTGCCCATTGTGCTCGGCTCGGATCCATTCCACTCGGGTTGTGAGCGCAGGGGTGAAGGAGGATTATCGATCCCTCCGGGATATTCTACAGTGGTGAATCAAAGAATATGAACGGAACAATCATTTACAGTGTGGCATTCTAACGCATGTGTGAAAGGTTGAATAGTGCAGTACAGACAGTACAGACTCATCCCTCCTGTATGATAGACAATTGAGCTTGCTGAAATTGATTCATTGGCGTATCAAGCGGGCAAAAATCACAATTGAGGTCCGAGAAAAACATCCAAATTTGATGATTATTACCGATATATCTTCGAAAAGTCCGGCGAAGTCGATACATTTTCTGTGGGGGTCGTAGTACCGGTATTTTTTGACTGGCCCAAAGTCTTTGAGAAGAGGTTCGTGATGACCGTAGCTGGGAATGCTGATCCATACCTCGTTTATACCTCTGTAAAATTTCGCAACAAATTCTAGCCACACACGAAGAGCGCCGATCCCAGATACTCCCTGGACCATCGCAACCTGATCGGTAATGGCAGAGGAAATCGGTATACATAAATGTTTATTTCAAAGTCGACCAATGTAACTGTAAATTATAATCATAATAGGAATGTGCGCCTAATCGGCAACTTCGGTTGGTTCGATTATTGAATAACCGGTTTATCGATTGTAATACTGGAAAACACCCTCGTAATCTCGAACTAACAGCTGTGGACAATTTTCCGTCTTTTAATGTGGCGTCTGCATGAAATTGGTTCGAAAAACGCAAAAGAGATGTTTTTCTATACTAGATCAGAGCTTTTCTTCAGATCATCAAGAGACACATTGCTGTTCTTGGGATTTTTCAATAACTTGCATAGTTCTGTCATAAAATCGATATTGTTGGTCTCGCAGCGTGATTTTTCGATGAACGAACATATCCAATGCTGGCCCACCACACTCGGAGTTCACAATGCAATTTTATCTCTAATCAATAGTTAACAATCTACAGATAAACACTCTACAGACATGAACATGAGTAGATCGATAAAATCACGAGTCTATGATTCCATGTATAGAAACAAAGTCTGCAAGTGACAAATATTGGTGGTTCGGTAGGTTCGAAGGAACGAATTGACTCCATTATCGTCATTTTCAATTCATCGTCCGGAATTTGAACAATTTGTTACCATTTGCTTTTCATGTTCGGCAATAGTTGTTTATGCTAATTATTCACACGTTGATAATTCTGTTAGCAAGTATTAATCGTTTAGACTCACCCGTTCTTGAGCCAGCAGCTCAGAGTCCTCGCCAAGCGCTAACTTGACACTGTTCAAACAGAAATCGGCATGGCCACTAACGGGTAGATATTCCCTGTAGAGATTCTTGGCCGCTAGTTTTTTCTCCGCCTGAAAGAAAATAATAATATCCACCTGTATAAATTTCTCTAAACTCTTTGAAAACCATCTAAGGCAAAGGATAATAAGATTTACTTTACAGAGTTAAAATAGATAATGGAAACGGAAGACAATAAACGGTAATTCACGAGTGATTCACATCTAGCTGTAATGCAGCTTCACCTGTCTAACACTTGGTAGAATCCACGGCTTTCCATCTGCGTCTCGATAAACTCCTGCACTCAGATCAACTTTCTTTGGATTTGGGTCTCTTGCACAGGCTTCACCGATCTTCAACATCACATCGGGGGGTCCTGCCTTGACATGACCCCACCAGGATTCGTTGAAATGATTGCTGATTATGGAAACGGAAAATCGGTCACAATATACATTTTGATTTTTGAAATTTTCTTCATTCGTCTATAAATGTGAATGAATAGCTATTTCGAAAGAGTGTTGAGAAATGTGTGCGGTTGGACAAAAAGTTTTATCGGGATATTTTACTATCGTATAAACATGAATGGATGTAATCGCAATCTTTTGATGTCAGTGTAAATACCACTTGTTCATTTTATTGTTTGTTTGCTTAAATCGAAGTGATCAAAGCTATGATCTTGACATGATCTCGAAATAAATATGATTTTAGTGAGAACAATTGTCTGCGAAATATTTTTTCGGAATTCCCAGCATTTTCAAAGTTATCTGAACTCTTGGTTCGAGCGCACGTTTGTTTTTCTTCAAGTCATAACTTCGACTACATTGGTCGTAGAGAGACCAGCTATTGGGATATTTTTTTCCGCGATTGCAAGTTGGAGAAAGAATAGTCTACCAACATTTTTTTAGGCTAAATATGTATAAAATGTTCTCAATTTCATGGAAAAATTCGAAAAATTTCGGGAAGACTTGTTTTTTTTTTCCAAATCTGAATATTCAGACTCAGATATGCGTATTCTATCGGTGCCCTGGAAAACCAGTCATTTTTTTTTTTTTTACGAGCGCATATATTGTATTTTCTTCACGAGTACTCCTTATCGTGCAATATTTTCGACAGCTACTCAGGCCTTCACTATCCGAAAATGAGTTAGTGTGGGCCGTTCATAAATTACGTAAGCATTCCCTTGGAGGGGGGTGGAGGGGTACCATAAATTGGTCACTGACTGAGCGACCACGAAAATAATAAATATCAACAAAAATTCGTCTGCAACAAGATATCTTCCTTCAAAAACACCTATCAATGAGAATTCGTTTCCACCAAATGGTTTTTTCTCCAAAATGGATGAAAATTGTTTGACGAAATACATATTAGAAAGAATTCCATTTTCTTCAAAACCAATTATTTCTCCAATTTTGTTAGTGGTCCTTGGCGAAAAACCATAGCGATATGAAAGAATAGCAAGCGAAGACCACGTGAGATCGAGATCGATTGAAAAAAAAATATATATACCGGGTGTCCCATTTTAATCTTACAATCTCCCACTTAATCTTACACCTGATTTATTTCGGAAAGTACTGCTCGGATCGAGTAATAAGTAATATCAAACTTTTAGGATTTGTAGGGGGACGTTCAAAAATAATTAAAAAAATTTTTTTTAATAACAAATGGTGGCGTTAAAATGGAAAACATGTTTTTTTTTAATGGGAACATGACTTGTTTTGTTCAACAAAAAATTTGTTAGGTCAAAACTAACAACTTTTGTAGGAAACATTTTTCAATTGTTATTAACAATTGTCCATGTTTGGCGTGTGTGTTTGTGTCTGTGTGCATGTATGCATACATGCATGCGTGCATGCGTGCGTGTCAAACATGAACAATTTTTAATAACAATTGAAAAATGTTTTCTACAGAAGATATTAGTTTTGACCTAACAAATTTTTGGTTGAAAATAAGTTATGCTCCCATTGAAAAAGAAACACGTGCGTCATTTTTACGACACCATGTTTTTCTAAATGGGAACAAGACTTATTTTCAACAAAAAATTTGTTAGGTCAAAACTAACATCTTCTGTAGAAAACATTTTTCAATTGTTACTAACAATTGTACATGTTTGGCACGCACGCACGCATGCACGCATGCATGTATGCATACGTGCACACACACACACACACGCCAAACATGGACAATTGTTAATAACAATTGAAAAATGTTTCCTACAAAAGTTGTTAGTTTTGACCTAACAGATTTTTTGTTGAACAAAATAAGTCATGTTCCCATTTAAAAAAAACATGTTTTCCATTTTTACGCCACCATTTGTTATTAAAAAAAATTAAAAAAATTATTTTTGAACGTCCCCCTACAAATCCTAAAAGTTTGATATTACTTATTACTCGATCCGAGCAGTACTTTCCGAAATAAATCAGGTGTAAGATTAAAATGGGACACCCGGTATTTTTTGTATGGTTCTTGCCGAATTTTCCCATCTAAATTCACTGTTCCCACTATTTTTTTCTGGTGGTTCGATTAATTCAGTGTTTCCATCGTATTCTCATTGAATATTGACTTTATTGAGATTCATATCATAAGCTTCCAACACGGGCATATTTATGAATTGTAAATGAAGGGTGGCACGGCAAAACGGTGTGACAACACTCCATATCACAGTGTAAGTGCCATCTGCACCATCTCACAGTGTATGTAACGAGAATTTTTTTTTTTAAATCAATATTCTGAACGCGTAATACTATTTTATTTAATCTTAGTTATTATCAGAATCGGATTCACCCAAAGTATTTCATAATCTATAATCGTGAGAATTAACAAACTAAAAAATATGAATTACCGAGTGAATTACAGTTGATGATCTTCAAATGAAAAAGATAAAGCCCACATTGAAATTCAAATATGATAATATTCACTTGCGAATAAACAAATTGTAATTCATATAGTGGTATTGGATTTTTGAATTCTGTGTTCATTTCGTTGAATGAGTATGATATTGGTTCAGACGAGAAGTTTTTTTTCGCCGTGTTCGTTCGTTGTTTATTTCTCTGAGCTGACGTTTTTTTGGAGATGTTTGATGAAAAACATCTAATATCGATGAATCAGACTAGTGTTCGTACTGTTCTTCTATCTTTTCCATCGAAATTTTACGATTTTGTATGAAAATTATGTTCATTTTGGCACTTACACCGTTTTCGGTCCCTCCCTCGTCCACCATTTTGCCCCGTAATATTTGAAAATTCATACGAATTCGGAAATCTATAACCGAATCTTTCGATTCATACCTATTCGTATCATAATTTTAGCATCGTAATTGCGTTCTTAATCAGTATCCAAAGTAAAAAAAAAAGTTGGCACGAAACGTGGCACTTATACTGGCACGAAAAAAATCGACTTTCGCGAACCGTTTTCTCGAAAACAGATGGCTGTATTGAATCGGTGCTTGTGCCATTTGAAAGAGCTCGAAAAACTCTACGGAAAAAGATGTAATTTCTACATCTTCGGTAGTAATTATTTGGATAGCATCTTTTGGAGTTAAATCTACAGCAATTGCTGTAATTTTTACTCAAAAATAACGAAATTATCAATGGGATTGGTAAACGCTTAACGCAATTGCTGTAGATTTAACTCCAAAAGATGCTGTCCAAATAATTACTACCGAAGATGTAGGGATTACATCTTTTTTTTCCCGTGTAC